>JAPKLW010000432.1:373384-471001 GCA_026898455.1 Plectranthus barbatus
ATTAAATTGTTCTTGGGCTCCAATTCTACATAAAAACACCCACAACATAAGTGAAAAGGATTGAGTGGTACTACTTATGAATAAAAAAATGTTAATTGATTTGGAGCTAATTACAACTCAAATTAATTAATTAATGTCTAAAACCTTATATATGGGGATTTTCCGAGCCCATACAACCCGTTCATCATAACGTGGTAGCAAATAGGTATGATAGTATTGATTCTCTGGTTGCATGAATTAGTATTAATTAATTAATTATATTATGGGTTGAATTTGAAAATTAATTAATTGATAAACTTTATTTGCTATTTGCGTACTGGTATCTGGTCTGCCCATGAAAGCTCAAGCACATCTGAGATCAGATTTCTCCTATAAATACCCCTCAGGTTCTCAGATCTCAACACACCACAAGATCATAAGTTGCTAAACAAAAAACCAGTATTTGGGAGCTATGGTAGGCGACATTGATCTGAGAAGAGGGAGGAAATTCTTCTTCTCGATAGATACGAAATTTGGAGAGAATCTTGACCAGATTTTCGAATCGGAGCCGGTATACAGATCAGAAGATTAGATTTGGAGGATTTTTTTCTTCTTTCTCTCTCTAAGTTTTGATTTTAATTATTGAATTAAAATCAAGATATTTAATCTTTATTCCGCAGGATTAAATATGGAGCGCGAGGATTCAAAGGTTTCAATCCCTAAGCTCAGATTTGCGGACACTATGGATGTAAGGTGATCAGATAAACCTCTGCATGAAAATCTAAATATTAAATAGGAGCATGCTAAGGAATAATTGATGTATGACAATTATTTAGATATCCACAGAGTTCCTTGATTCACTTGAATTATATGAACTCCGGTTCATGGTATAATTCCTTCAGAAGCCAGTCTCCAACATGTAAGTTGTAAAAGATTGAGAGAATTTGTGCAATAGGATGCAACCCCAATTGTTACTTCTAATGAAGTAGCAGTTCTCGTGTCAACAGAAACAGATTAATCACCTCCACAGAATAACACTCCATCATAGCGAAACAAATGTCCCGATGAGAGCTTACCTAGGTAGACAACCATGCAATCGACAGGAGCTATCCAGGAGCCAGCTAAGCAAATTACTGTTGCAACACAGGATGCTGAGAAGGAAAATACCTAGCAGATTGATTCAGCCACTAACGATGAAGTTGATAAGTCCATCATTAGGTAAACAAATTCAAGTTCTCAGAACTTAGTCGCTCATCCTTTCTCCCGTGTTAATGAGAAAATTGCCACATCCCGTGAAGAATAAATGGACACTCCAAAACTGCAACAAGTAACAGAGTCAATTCTGAATATTGCTCAAGACATAGCTAGGGAAGATGGAACTTTGGGTACCTCTACAAATCAATAGTATCAGTCAAAAAATAGTAAGCTGCTTGACTATAGGAAAAACACAATAGAGGTTGCTTCAATGGATCCAATAAACTCATCCAAGTTAACTACCATCATCAATACAGTGCTTGAGCAAGTAGTCAAACCATTTGATACTCAACAAGCTCATTCAACTACCTCAAGACAATCCACGAAAATGCCCTTAGTGCTATTTTAGAAAGGTTTTGATTATACTTAATTTACTTCATTGATAATCACTAATCCAAATGGCAACTCATCAATGTTGATACTTGCTCAAATACTTCAAAATGGTTAGGAAATAGTTCGGTAGAATCATCAACTACTCTCCATGCAATTAGACTCAAGGGCTGATCAAATTAGGAGTGAAATAACAAATTGTTGTGAACTGAAGCGATTGCAGACACAAATAACTAACAGAAAATAAATGACACAAAGAATTATAGTGGTTTGAACGCAAGCTCTACGTCCACTTTTCAAGCCTCCTTGGTGATGATATTATTATGGTGAAGAAAATACAAAGTATGACAATTACAATTGGTGGGGAGCAGGGGTATTTATAGGGAGATATTCCTAGATACATAAGAAATATAAAACCTAGATATGTTAAGATATCTAAATCTAAATATATCTCTAATAGATTTATTCCTATCAAAATCTAATACTGATTAGGATAAATCTTGTTCAACAAGGAAGCAAGATATACACCATATCTTTTCCATTTCTATTCATCTCGAACAGCTTATCAAGTTCCTCAACCTACACGGGCTCGACCCACTTTACCGGAATTGTCTCCTCGACTCACTCGAACTACTTCCTTGAGTTATATTGAGACTACTCCAACAATTCTCCACCTTAGGCTCAATATCATCTCGGCTTGGCACCTCCTCTTTAGTTCGAATTCAACAGTTTGATCAATTCTAGACAGTATTCAAACTTAGTACTTGGAACTGGCTTCATAATCATATCCGCAGGATTATCGAGGGTATTGACCTTGTGCAGCTCGACCTCACCAGCTGCAACCACATCTCTTATAAAATGGAACTTTACATCGATGTGCTTAGTTCTTTCATGATGAACATCATTTTTTGCCAGCTGCAAAGCACCTTGATTATCACAGGAAACCTTCATCTTTCCTTGATTAATACCCAGTTCATTCATGAATCTGATCAACCACAGACCTTTCTTAATTGCTTCGGTCAAGGCAATGTACTCCGCCTCCGTCGAAGATAAGGCAACTACCCCCTGCAAACTAGCTCTTCAACTAATCGTCATTATATACGATGTGAACACAAAACCCGTCAATGACTTCATCGTATCCATACATCCTGCATAATCTGAGTCTACAAACCCTTTAAACTGGAGCCTTGAGCTCGAACCATCATCCTTGAAGACTAGACTCTTCCCAACTGTTCCTCGAACATATCTGAGGACCCACTTTAGAGCTACCCAGTGCTCTTTCCTAGGTTTGGCCATGAACTTACTAACTATACTGAGAGCATAAGCAAGATTCGGTCTCGTACAGACCATAACATACATTAATGAACTGACAATTCTCACATAAGGAACACCTCTCATAAACTCCCTTTCCTCCTCGTCGAGTTTCCCAGCAGCACTCAACTTGAAATGAGCTGCTAACGGAGTGAGAACGGGCTTCACATCCTTCATTCCATGCTTCTCAAGAACTTTCATCAAGTATCCCTCTTGAGATAATGTGAGTCTTCTACTAGCTCTGTCTCGAACTATTTCCATACCCAGGATCCTTCAAGCACAACCGAGATCATTCATTTCGAACTCCTGACTCAGAGCTTCCTTCAGTTCGGCTATTCTTTGCTTATCTCGACTCACTATCAGCATATCATCTACACAAAGCAGTAGATAAATTCGAGTCTTCATATCTTCACCTCGAAAATATACACATGGGTCGTGTTTGCATCGGACAAAGTCCTGCTGAACCATAAACTTGTCGAACTGCCTATTCCACTGCCTTGGAGACTACTTCAATCCATACAATGACTTCTTGAGAACACACACCTTCTCCTCACTGCCAGCTTCCTCGAAGCCCTCGGGCTGCATCATAAGGATCCTTTCCTCCAGCTCTCCGTACAGAAATGTGGTCTTCACATCCAATTGCTCCAACTCCATGTGGTACCAAGAAACCAATGACAATATCAGCGTTATAGACTTTTGTTTCACCACTAGCGCAAACACCTCGCCATAATCCACACCTTCTTGTTGTGTGAAGCCTCGAGCAACTAGTCTAGCCTTGAATCTAACCCCAGAAACATATTGTTTCTTCTTGAAGATCCACTTACAGCTAACTTTCGATTTCTTCTCCCTCGGCTTATCCACCAACTCCCAGGTGTTATTTTTCTTCAAGAAGTCCATCTCCTCCTTCATGGAATCGAGTCATTTGAGCCTCTCCTTACAAGTTATGGCCTCCGTATAGCTCTTCGGCACAGTATCATCCAGCTCTACCTCTTCCGCCATAACAAAGGCATATGCTACGAAATCAGCATATCCGAATCGAGTGGGAGGTCTTATCTTCCTTCGTTCCCTATCTCTCGTGAGATTATAATCTTGAAGTGCACCTGACCCTCGAACCACCTCGATCTCCCCATCCACCTGAGATACACTCTTCGACCTACTGGTCGGCTCCACCTCAATCTCAACACCTGATCTATCTCCTACGACCTTGTAAGACTGTTCCTCCGAAGCACCACCTTGTTTCTCAAGAATATTTTCCTGTTCCTCGCCCCCCTTATCCAGATCTCCAACCACCTCCTATTGGAATGTCACATTCCTACTAATGATGCACTTTCTTATATCCGGCTCGAGATACCATAACTTGTACCCTTTCACTCCTTCGGGGTACCCAATGAATATGCATTTCAATGCCCTCCTCCCAAGCTTATCTTATTTGATGTTCACATAAGCCACGCAACCAAAAGCTCTAAGGTTGCTAAAATTCAAAGGATGATCATACCATATTTCTTCCGGTGTCTTGAAACCTAGTGCAGTGGAGGGGCACCGGTTGATCAAATAAGATGCAGTAGTCACTGCTTCTTCCCAGAACGACTTGGGTAACTTCGCCCCAAACAACATCCACCTCGTTCTTTCCAGCAACGTCTGATTGTACCTCTCCGCCAATCCATTTTACTGAGGTGTTCTTGTCACTGTCTTGTGCTTTGCAATATCGTGCTTCGAACAGTACCTCTCAAACTACTTCGAGCAATACTCAAGGCCATTGTCAGTTCACAGCCTCTTCACCTTCCTTCCAGTCTGATTTTCGATCAGCACTTTCCACTTCTTGAAGGTCTCCAAAGAGTCACTCTTATTCTTCAAGATGTAGACCCACATCTTCCTTGAGTGATCATCAATGAGGCTCATGAAGTACATTGCTCCTCCATTCGAACTGACCCTTGAAGGTCCCCATAGATCTGAGTGGATGTGGTCCAGAGTTCCTCGAGCTCTCTATCGACCTACTCCGAAATTTACCCGATGTGTTTTCCCATAGATGCAATTCTCACAGAAATCTAACTCTCTGATATTATCCCCGAGCAACAGATCTTGCTTCGCTAACTCCTGTAGCCCTCTCTCACTAACTTGATCGAGTCGCCTGTAACACAGTACTGACTTGTTAACCGTCACTATCGAAGCCTCTCCGATCATCGTGCTTCCCATCAGAGTGTAAATACATTCCTTCGAGCTCCTTTCATCAATACCAGGGATCCTTTGCACACCTTCAAAGTCCCAACTTCCACCTTGATCGTGTAACCCAGTTCGTCGAGCATCCCCAAAGTGATCAAATTTCTCTTAAGCTCGGGAACATACCTTACACCTCAAAGTACTTTTTCTATATTATCGTGCATCTTAATCCTCATCGAACCCATTCCAACCACCTTGCATGGTTTATTGTTACCCAAAAGAACACTCGAGTTCTCTTGCTCCTCGAACTCTTCGAGCCATAACTTATTAGGTGTCATGTGGAATGTGCAACCTGAATCCAATATTCATTCCCTCTCCGAGCGCTCATTCGAAATTACCAATGCCTCTCCAGAGTCATATTCCTGCTCAGCAACTGCTACATCCGCCTATTGCTTCTGCTCCTGCTTTGTCTGCCTCTTTGGACAATCACTTTTGATATGTCCCTTCCTTTGGCAGAGAAAGCGACCTTTGGCTGTGATCCTGGCTTTGGCCTCGAACTCGACCTTGAATTTCCCCTGTTGAAATTTCTCATCTCCGGTCTTCCTCGAGCCACTCTAGCCACTAAGCCTTCTCCATGAGAGTTCTCTTGATCCTCGTTCGTCTCATTTGACTCCTTCAAACTTAGAGCAGATTGAACCTCATCCATGGTCAATTACTCTCTTCCATACATTAAGGCTTCCTTAAAATTCGAATAACTCTTTGGCAGCGTACTCAACAATATCATTGTTTGATCCTTATCACCTATAGCCTCATCGATATTTGCCAGATCGAGGATCAACTTATTGAACTCGTCGAGTTGCTCGTTCATCGGTCTTCCCTCTTGCATCTTAAACAAATACAATGACTGTTTAAGATAGAGACGATTCATCAGGAACTTATTTAAATATAAGGATTCCAATTTGGTCCATGCTTCCGCTGCCATTTTCTCCTTCGACACCTTCCTCAGCACCGTATCTTTAAGACTCAGAATCAGCACACTGTGCGCCTTTGCCAGTGTATCTTTCTTCTGTTGCTCCGTCATCGTGTTAGGTAACCCAGCCTCTCCCTTCAAGGCACCGTCCAAGCCTTGCTGCACAAACAATGCTTGCATCTTCAACTTCCACAAACCGAAATCATCCAATCCCGTGAAGCGCTCCACCTCGAACTTGGCTGAACCTATTGCAATCCTTCTTTATCCATGTTCACCACACTAATTTTTTGTGAATTGAAGCGATTGCAGACACAAATAACTAACAAAAAATAAATGACACAAAGAATTATAGTGGTTCGAGGGTAAGCTCTACGTCCACTCTTCAAGCCTCCTTCGTGATGATATTATTATGGTGAACAAAATACAAAGTATGACAATTACAATTGGTGGGGAGGAGGGGTATTTATAGGGAGATATTCCTAGATACATAAGGAATATAAAACCTAGATATGTTATAATAGATTTATTTATATCCAAATCTGTAAAGTACGAAAATGCGAATATGTTAGTTTGACACATGGTTGTCAAACTTACTCGCATTGACAGGTTGATGTCAAACCTTATCTGCTAAATAACTTTGACACTTCATTGTCAAAGTTCCGATTCTGTTTGTTACAACTAACTCCTAATTTATAGGGATCTTGTTTATATCTTGTTGACTACGTTTTTGCAGGTCCTATTTCATAGGATTCAAATATATTATCTATATTAAGTATATATTATTAATTATATTATTTATACTATTATTCTAGGTAGTTATTTTAGTTCCTAAATAATAGGGAGCACCTCCAATTCTTTATTTCACCCCACGTGAGTTTGTGGGAAGTTTATTTTTGTGTGTAAATAGGTAAAGAACGTGGAAGAGGACACGATCCCATTACCAAGTAGTGGAAGAGTGTACGAGTGCTCCAAAATCCAATAAATACGAGACGAGGAAGACTAGAGAAGGCGGGGATTAGAGATTAGACACATATTCATACGAGCTCTAGGCTGAATCGTCTTTCCCAATCATTCTTCAAGCGCACGAAGTCTGCAATCGAGGTGTGGAATCCATCTCCGGAGAGTGAATCCTACGGTGGAGGAGCATTTGGGTTGTATCGTGTGATTTTGTGTTTGGTTGTTTTTCGTAGTAATTTTTCTAAGGAGTGAACTTAGGAAAATTACTATCTTGTTTAGTATTTTGTTCTTCACTTGTAAAAACCTAGTTTTGAAAAGTGAAAACTATTTGCCGTGTGGCTCTTGAGGGTTTATTATTTATAAACCTTCGAACAATTAATTCCGCTGTGTCAAACTCTTTAAGCTTCCGCGTGTGTTTAAAATACTTTGTTTTGTATGTGTCAAACTTTTGAGTTTTACTATCTTTGACACCATTGTGTTAAACTCGGGCACTAAATTCTATCAAAATCTAATATTGATTAGGACAAATCTTGTTCAACAAGGAAACAAGATATACACCATATATTTTCCATATTTATCCATCTCGAACAACTTATCGAGTTCCTCGACCTACACGGGCTCGACCCACTTTATTGGACTAGTCTCCTCGACCCACTCGAACTACTTCCTCGAGTTATATTGATACTACTCCAACACAAATGAATTTATAAAGATACAGAATCGAATGGATGAACAGGAAAAATTGCTATTCACCCTTGTTGTGTAGCGATTAATGTAGCAAACTTAATTGCAGACCCATTTAATTAAATTTTTCATCTTATTTAATTAAATTGCAATGGAAATTCACAATTACAGTTGATTTGTAGGGTGATTTGCAATTTTGTTGAATCCAAATCTGATTTTACCACGCATTTCAATTTGATACGCTGAAAGAGAATTAAATATTCTACAATTTAATTCATGATTCAAATTGAAAAGGATTTGGAAATAGAATTCTTTTTCCTCTAGATCAGAGTTTCAGATCTGCGTCCCTTTGCTTCTCCGATTTGGCTACAGGTGAGGATTCCGCTGGATTGCATTATACAAGACAGAGTTAAATTTCTTCTTCTCCTCCCACTGATACGGGGGGTGCTGCCCTCTCTCAGACATCAAGGTTTCATTTGCTATTTATAGTCATGTTCCCAACCCCGATGGGCTCTTTTAAGCAATTTATTGGGGCAGACCTGGAACTTGATGCAAATAATAAAGTGTACCTATGAATTAATTAATTCTCGTGTCCATAACACTATACATAAATAAATAATTAGTATTATTCCACCAGAAAACTAAAACTCATCTACCCCTTTTATTACCATGTTTGAGGAACGAGTTGCATCAACTTGGTGAATCGTCATTTTTAAAGTTACCAGACAATCGTTAATTAATTTGAGCACCCGACAAGCGTCAAATAATTAATTAACATATTATTCATTTGAGTAGTATCACTCAAATGTTATCATTCATGTTTGAACTTAATCAGTCTATATGTATCTTCAGGAATACCACCATCCTAATACTAGGATTTGGTAATCATTAGTTAATTTTAACATTGTACATGGCATATTCAAAGGAAGACGGTGTATACTAACAAACTCAACAACGAGATTGGGCTCCTTGATCCTTTTCAAAGATTCGATGAAATGGTCCCGGAAGTTTTCTTCATGTGGAGTATTTGATTTTCGAACGCCTCCATGGCATGAATCGGAAGAAAAACAGGAACCATTATGCCTTCATTCCCCTTCTTATCTACAAACTTCAGGTACCAGTTCATTCGCCCAGCAGTCCAATCAGCCACACCTTTCGCGCGGCCACCGTACGCCGCCGTGCCCCACCCAAGGTCCACTTCATCGAAGCCGCCATGCGTCAAACCCGATACCGCGTAAAAACTTCCGCCGCCCATGAAACTGGGGTAATCTTTCATCCCAATCAGACCCTCAACGTACTCATCCATCACCTCAGATTTGGCCTTCCTCACCAGCTCCACCGCATACTGTAATGGATACTTGGATAATCTCTCAGCAGTTGTGACCGCCGACGAGGTCACCGCCGCATTGCCGTAGTACCCCATTGGGAGTGGCGGTTTCATTCTCTTTAGGATATCCACAACGCATACGAATCTAATCTCTTCATCGGATTTGGCAGCGACGGCAGTCGTCCAACACCGCCACGCGCAGGCTGCCACAATGTCGAACTTGGAGCAGCTTTGGAGATGCGGCGGCAGGCTACGGCGGAGAGCCGCTATGTCGGTGGACTCAAAGAGGAAATTGCGCAACACCTTTTTTTCGGTTTCACCGCCAGTGTCGGCGACGAGGTCGTGTTCGCTCTGTGTGAGCGGGCGGCGAGCGTTGAGGAGATGCCTCTGCCAAACTGGTGGAATGGAAGGGGATGCAGCGCCGCGAGCTAGCTCGCCCACGGCGGATAGAAATCGGAAAAAGCCGTGGCCGTCGCACATCACGTGATTGAATCGGCAAGCCAGGATGAATCCGCCACATTTTAAACGTGTAACCTGTAGAGCAACCTCTACTTGTGGCAAATCTATAATTTGAGAATACAAAATTCGGGTAGTTTTGTTTGATTTAATATTAAATTGATTGCCATAGTTTTTTTATTTTACTAAATATGTATTATATTTTAAATTATTTAGATTTTCACAAATATATTATTAACTATACGTTTTTGTAAATGCATGCTCAAATTTCAAGTTTTGCTTCTAAATTATGGTAGGAGTGAAAATTTCAAATAATTAAAACCAAGTCATTCATTTCATAAGACAACATGTTTACCCAAAAACATCTGTCATTTCGTTGGAAATTTTACTGTAACGTCAACTTTTCATGGCTAAATTTTTGTTTTTATTATAAATTTAAAATAACAGTTATAATTTAAGCATTTATTTAATTATACACCTAATTTGAAATATATTTTAAAAAATCGTATTAGTTTATCATTTACTTGCTTAATTTTGTTTAGAAAGAAATAGTCGTTGCTTCATTTTAAAAGGGTCATTTAGTTTGTCCAATATTACTACATGTATTTTTATCATATCTCATATATGTATTAGGATGAGTATGATATACCGTATATGTTTAGGGTGATGTGAGCCGAGTTGAGCCCGGCAAAATTAACTTCGAGCTCTTGCTTACCAAAAATTTCAGGCTCGAGTTCAACTCAGTGTCAAGCTCATCAAATTCGCTTCATGTCAAACTCATTAAAGTACGTAGCATAAATCTTTTTATTATTTTTAAATTTCATGTATATTTTGATTATTTAAGTATTATGGGTCAATAAAATAAATCAAATAATAAGATTACCGTTAAAAATTCTAATTATTAACTCTATTAAGGTCATGAGCCTACTCAGATTCAAGCACAACTCATGCTCAATTTAAATTTAAGCTATTGAAAGCCTACCAAATCAAGTATTCTAATTGTTGAATTTAAACAAGTATTGTACGCTTAGGTGTCGTCTATATGCCAGGTGGCCGTCGGCCATCCCAAGTCGTTTATATGTCAGGTGGCCGTCGGTCATTCCAAATATACCCTGTACTTTTATGTTTGTAATTTTTTCTACATACACGAATGTTGAGTATTTTCAGGTACATGACGAAGACAGCTGCCGTGGTGGACGATGGGATATTTTTGAACAGTTGAGTTATTCTTTTGCCTTGTCTAGTCAACTTTCGATGTATATAACAACTTTTTTGTTGATAAGGAATTGGTCAAAGTTATATAATTGTATCTATGCATTCGTTTATTAGAACTCTTGAACTTATTTCTTTGTATCTTTTGTAATGGCCACCTGGTGCCCTTGATTTGAATATGATTGTTGATATCGAGGAAATATGTTCTATGTTTATTGGTTACTTTAAATTAGTCAATGTATTGATCCTTTTGTTGACTAATAAATTGTTGCACCAGCTTCAATTGGTCTTTTATGTTCTTGACACTTGATTGCTAATTGAATCACAATTTTTATATCCAGGTTATCATTAGTTCTTTGACTTGTCAAATGCATTCAGTATTCTTGTTTGGCATTTTGACTAGTAAACTTTATACATACTTATTGTGATTCGTCCGTGTCAAATTGATATAAAAACAAAAAGAACTATTGCAATTTTCTTTATTTCTTTCTTTTGTGCCTCTTCGGTAGCGTCCGGATCCTACTTCTGGGTTGGGGTGCTACACATATAATCTCTCATTTATTTTCAATTCTTCTCTAGCCTGCTTTCCACTCTCAATGTTTCAGTAATATCTTGAAACATTATGTATTGGCAAACTTTCAGATGAGACGGTCTTATCATTTTTATTGTGAGATGAATATAATGAAATGATGTGTCTCTTTATTGCAAATGGTGCCTCACCATTTTTATTATGAAATGAATTTAATTAAATGATGTGTTTTTTTATTGCAAATGATGTATTTATTTGTTGCAAATAATTTTTAAAAATGAAATAATGTATTTAACTTGTTAAAATTATGTATTAAGGTTCATCTCACAATAAAAAAATAGTGAAGTCGTCTCTCAGGAGACCAACTATTATGTATTTGCTTATTTTTGAAGATTTGAACTGACAAGACTTTGATGAATTGTAATTAATTTTGATGTTATTTTGTTATCATTGGGATATTTGAACTTTGATATAGATTTATTTTAATAATATTTATTGTGTTATTCTTATATTTAAGATATAAACATATATAAAAAAATAGGTTGATTGCCTAGAACCCGTCTAGGCCCTACCCAGCCGCCCAACTAGCACCTAGTATATTTTACAACCTTAATTTTGAACTCAACAACTATTTTAGTAGCTCGAGCTGATAACCTTAATTGATACGAAGCCCATTTAATTTTTTTGGGAGCCGATCTCGAAATTTTGTGAGCTCTGATTGACTCATTGTCACCTTAAATTATAATCTAAACTAAACTATTAAATAGAATATTTAGTGAAATAAATACCTGAATAATCAACATAGGGCAATTAACTATTCCTTCACAGCCTGGCACATCAAGAAGCAAACCTTCCAAATTTGGGAATGGTGGATAAAGAGAGTCTCCAAATTGTTCCAACCTCACCTCCGCCTCGGCCTCAATGAACACCACCCCCTCGCCGGTGCATTCCACCGCCAGCTTTTGGCTGACATATTCCCGCAACCTCCCTGCAAGTGGGTAGTAAAAGACCAACGCTTTTGCAACTGCATCACGAATAATACTCACTGGATCTTTCCCTTCCATCAACGGATTTTTTCGATAGAAATTTACAGTCGAGATGAGGCATCGAAAGATCTTAATATTGTCCAAATCCGAAATATATTTGAATGCGTAGGGTGTGAGTTCCGCTGGAGGGATTAGTTCTGGAGTTTTTCTGGTAACTTTGAAGGTTAGGGTTTTGGTTGAGGCCATTATTTTGCTTGGTTGTGAACAGATCGATCATAGCATGCATGTTATAGACGATAAATTGCTATGAATTGCTTGGTTACGGAACTCTCTCTAGCCAGCTAGAAATAGCATGGGTAATTAGGTTAGGGGCTTGCATTAATTAGCTCGTAGAGTCATTTTATAAATGATACTCCCTCTCTTCCGACTTCGATTATATGGTCCAGTTCGATATTGTATATTTGTCCAAAATTATTTTATATTTAAACAAACTTCTAATTTTACCCTTATTTAAAGCATTAATTAACCTCTCATTTTCATAATATTACATTAAATATTCTTATTTTCCAAAGTTATTCAAGGGTATAATTGTAAATTAACTGTGAAAAACAATATTAAATATAGAAATTGGACCATATAATTGAAACACCCTAAAATAGCAACTCGGACCAAATAATTGAAACGGAGGGAGTATTAAGTAGAACGTAGTTTAAAATATTTTAATATGTAGTGCTTAATTATAATGTATTTACTAAACATTTAATTATGATATGGAAATGAATGATACGATCATTTAAATTTTTTCTCCTTTAAGTTTGTTTTTATACGAGTTTTAGAAGTTCATCGAGATGTGCAAAGTATCGCATGCATAGATTTATTTTTGGGTTTTTGGAGATGTTATGTTTGTTTGCTCATTTTACAAGTTTCGAAGTATTCAATTATATTGAGAATATTTGAGCTTTGCATTTAACGGTTATCTTAATTATTGTTGGTTTAGTTTACATTTCATGCGATCTTAATTTAGTTTATGCATATTGGAACTGCAAGAGGTGCAAAACTCGGATAAGATAGGGTTGTGTGCGTGATATCATATAATGAGGTGAAATATGATACAACTCCTTCAAATTCGATACATGATTACCGTAATTACTTATTAAAATTTCGAAAACCTAATCTTATGGCCACCATATTAATATATAGTAACACAACACGAACACAAAAATTTTTAGAAAAATTACAGTGGTTGCACAAACACAACACAAACATGAGATATTATCGGATAACATAATTGAAACAAACACAATACGAAAATTTTGTATTCTTAATAAGCCAATTCGATAATAATCTAATATCATACACAAATATAATCCGACACACACATATTACTAACCCTACCCTTGGGTTCATATTTTGGGTATACCATACCTCCGGCTCCTATATATGAATGTTAGGTTAGGTGGCCACATTATATATTGTGTTATGTTGGCAAGACCGCTATGGAAGCATCTCCGGTTGTAAAATTGAATTATTTGGCTGAATAAGATGGAAATAGGCTAAGCAATGATAAATAACATCGCTCAATTTGTAGGATTTACAAACTAACTTCTCCGATATTGGAGAAATAAGAGGAAAAAAATTCTGTAACAGTCTACCCAATTCAATTAATATGCGCAATTTTATATGGAAATACCCAAAACGAACATTATTATATTTACACAATCTATATATATATAAAAGCACAACCCTTAGCCAAAAAAATTTTCCCCCCAAAACCACTTACCAAATATAGTCATGAAATATATAAGGTAATTAATAATAAATATGGTAAGTATGTAATTAATATAATGTATAATTAGCAAGTTACTTTGTTGGATTTTTATAAATAATTTGTATTACTAATTCTAAATACTATTTAATTATTACTAATTAAACATCATTATTAATGTTGCTAATGTGTAACTTGCTAATCATTTAATCAATTTGCCAAAATCTCTCAATCAAAGATTGCAACACATTTAATAATTATAACTCAAAATAAATGAATAACATAAATGGCCATAATTTTATTGAGATTTTATTTTATTATTATAATAGTATAAATACCTCCAATCTATCGCGGTGATCAACCATTCTCATTGATTTTGTTAGACTTTAGTTTTCACATTTTCGAAGTTTTTATTTATTTTAACCTTAGTGATTGGTATTATTCAAATTCAGGTTTTGCAGGAGATCCATGTGAAGATGAAGAAGATATTTGGTTTAGAAATGGTGCTGGAAGCCTAAACCCAAGAAGTATTGATCAAAGGAACATTTTATTTTGTTTATTATAATTTTTAATTTTATGTAATAAATTAAATTTCGGTCTCAGTTTTTTGTTTTTGATGCATAAATTTTTTTATGCACTACTTTATTGTAAAAATATAAAATAATCAATATTGGATTGCTCTTTTTTTTTGTTCTAATATTATACATGCAATGATTATGTTTTAACTTGCCATGGGTATTTCTCAATAGTGATGGTTATAATCTATATATCCACACACATATATATTTAAAAGCAAAACTCCTAAATAAAAATTAAGTACCTTAAAATACTTAATAAAAATAGTTCTAGAATATATTAGATAATTAAATAAAAATATTAGATATTACAGTATTTCATATTTTTTCAAGTGTTTTTAATTTATTTATTTATATTTGTCAAATTGTTCAATTAAACCTTTCAATTATTCTCATGGGATCAAATAGTAAATACCAATTAAATTCCCCTACTTTTAAAGTTATTTAATTTTTAGCACCTCAAGTTTTAAAAGTCATATTATGCCCTTATTTAAGAAATGATATTTAATAGTTTCTAAAGAATTTAAATAATATATGAAAAATAAATTCTAAAATTAAATAAAATATTAGAAGTAAAGTCAAATTTTCAAAATTAACAATCGAATATAAAATAAATAATAATTACTATCAATTTTTAATTTAAAAAATAAACTCAAATAAAAATGAAAAATTTAATATTATTTCGTTCATTGTTTGATTTATAATTTAGGAGACCTTTTAGAGATTGATGTTATGGAAAGCATTATATATTATGATATGTGATTTTGATGTTTTATATTTTATTGTATTTCTTGGGATATTTTTTAATTGAGTTGGATTGTAGGTCTTCATTTATTCAAAAGTAAGTATGTTAATTGATTTAATATGTTTTGCAAAATAAATTTGTAATATTTGGAATTAGTTTTGTTAAATGATCAGACTTAAAATATTTCCATGCATGAAATATTTAAAAATCTTACACATTTTTCTTACGTTAATTATTAATTTTTTGTTTTAACTTTACTTCACGTTATTAAATAAAAATCAAGGTTACTCTACTTATCTTTATGTTGCCTTATTTTTAATTTAGATTTTATATTTTTTAGAAACTACTCCATAATACAGTACTTACACCTTAATGATAGTATATTTTTAATTTTAAGAGTTTAATGATTTAAATAAGTCAATTTTAAAAGTTAAAATGTCTAATTGATACAAATAGTTATAAATATTGTAATATGGTCCTCACATAGTAGTTAGAGGTCTAAATTCACAATTTCCTCTTTACATTTTAAATATAGTAATATGATATGTATATTGTATTTATATATTTCAATGGAAGCCGACATTCAAATTGTTGGGAATAATGTAGTTTTTATAATTGTTAAAACTATATATCAACGAAGTCGATGTATAGAGCTAAGTGAGTTTGAATTGATCATGCAATATCTAGGTAATAAGTATTATAATTGTTTAAATTCAAATTTAGTAAGCTGAAGGATTGAAGACTCAAAAGAACGTAAAAAGTAAAAGATATAACATAACTTGAAGTTTGGAACTTTATTTGATATAGGGGTGAGAAGAATATAACTCATGATGAATTAACTTTAAAGTTGAAGAGTCTAATTAACTAAAAAACTCAAAGCAGTCAAATGAATCATATTCTAGATGGAGTGATATATTCATGTAGTATCGACAAATTATATTTATTTGACATCTCATATATGATTATATAGATTATGATATTAACTCAATACCATAATATATAGACTCAAGACACTATTTTAAATAGCTTTGTTTAAATTAGTATTTACAAATTTTAATTTGTTATAAATATTGATCCTAATGAACTCATTTTAAGTAATGAATTAAATGATAAAAGAATTTTAAGTTAACTGATAAATATATTTTAAAAATTCATACATTCCTCAAATGCATGTATATTTAAAAATATGTAATAATTAATTATATTATTTCGATATATATTTATAAATATTATTCCCTTACACTTATATAAAAAATTATTTTGTAAAGTATTTATAATTATACATGATATTAAATTCTCTACAATATTTTATATTTTATTAAAGAATATTACTAAATTGCGTTGTTTTAAAAAATACATAATATGGAATTCATTAATAATTTAAAACCAAGAAAAATTGGAAGAACCATAAAGAATGGAGATAATTTTCGTTCCAGATGATAATTTTTTTTATTAAGGACTTTTTTTTTTACTAAATAGCAAAGATTTTAATTAATATTTCTAAAAATATAATAAATGAAACAAAATTAAAATTGGATGTATTCTATATAGCTTAATGCTAACAATAAGTAAAAAAAAATTTGTGTGTGATTATTTTTATTAATGCTAGCAATTTTGAAATTAAATAATCAGTAGCATTCAATATTCACTAGCTAGCGAATTTATATTTATTTTTTGAATAAAAATTGGTTTGATTTTCATTTTTTTAAATACTGAATAATATTGATTTCCTTAAATTTAATATTTTCATTGATTTTTTTTAAAATTAAGTTTATGGATAAATAACTTATCATATATTGAGAAAAACGTGTTATGTTGATTTTGTTTATTACTACCCAAAATTATTATTTATTTTGGGTTCTTAATTTTAACAACATATATTAACGACTGTTTTAGTTAATCAAAACTTTTGAATTTAGAACACCACAACTATTCAATCTCTATTATGCCCTGAAATAAATAGAGTGAGTATTTTAAAATATAAAAAAGTTCTTAAAAATTTATAAAAATGGAACAAAAAATAAACTGAAATATTTGAAGTTATTTTGAAAAAAAATTGAATGAATGAAAATGGCTCGATGATTTAATGCTTGGAAAGATTTCAGTAGCATTACCGATAGTATTTATGAATTAAATGTGGTGTCTCAATAATTAAAAAAATATATAGATTAAGAAATTAAAATTAATGGAAAGTAAAAGAAAATAAAGATATAGGAAAGTGGGTATTGATTAAATTAAAGTCAAGAAAAATGATGAGAATAATGAAACAATATTCGAGAATCTAACAAAGCATGCTTCAAATTAAGAGACGCGATTGTTAATTTTTAGGAGGGAAAATATGTGAATATTTTATGCTAAAGCTATAAAGTTATTAGTTTATATCTATAATTTTTTTTGAGGGAGTGCAAATATTTAAAAATTCTAAGTTTATTTTTAATATTTTCATCACCTTAAAAAGTAAGGTATAAATAATTAATTAATAATCAAAAAAATATTTTGACCAAATTTATTTGATCAAATGGTTGGACTATTTTTTATTTTTTTTATTCATACTCTAAGAACTCAATCAATTAATTTGTTCAGTTTTAGATTATAATATTTATATTTTATGTATAAATATATTTTTAAAAAATGATACTTTTATCGTATCGTATGATGTGTGATTTGTCCGACAATATATTGTACAATAACAATAAATGCATCATTTCAAATAATTAAGGTACACCACTTACATATAATTAAATATTAAATTTTTTAGATAGTTGTTAATATATAATTTAATCTAATATAAAGAATGATATTACTACTAATAAACTATTAGAAAATTACAATTTTAGAAAAATATATATATTAAATATATGTAATATTTTATGTATTTTGTTGGTCAACAAAAACATGTACGTGAATATAATTAGTTATAAATTATATTTGAATAAAATTTATATAACAAATATTTGTATGTAACACATTGTCATACAAATTTCATATTTTTGTTCTTTTGAAGGTTTGCATCTAAATGATGAACATATAAAGAATCACGCTCTTGCCGAATTAGAGAAGATTTTAAAAAAATCTGGCTATAGTTTGAAAGATTTTGATGGGATGCCAAGTTTTTTGAATGGGGCTACAATGTATGAAGGTAATGACCATAAAAAAAAAAAGTCAAGGACAGTCACTATCGCATGTGAGAATTTTACTCAGCGAACCAGTATTAGCAAAACAGTATTTGCATATGGACAGTTGTATGTTGCTGTGTCTAGAGTCGCAAGTCGTGCTGGATTGAAAATTTTGATATGTGACAGAGACGTCCGAAATTTGTCAAAAATATCAAATGTTGTGTACAAAGAAATTTTTCAAAATTTATAATTTTACATGTTGCAATTCACACATTATTTTTCAAATCAATATGTAGTCTTCATACTAATTTCTTTTATTCATAATCATCTTTCAAGCATAAGTATTTTATCATATGTTATAATATTCATTATTTATGTGTCTTTTTATTTCATATGTATATAAATTATAATACTTATTTATTTTCATAATAATTATTTAGAACTAAATTATAATACAATACAAATAATATATATATATGCCGCCGCGCAACGCGCGGGCAGAAAACTAGTTTACATTTTAGATGACGAGTCATCGACCAATGTTAGTTTTAAAAAAAAGGAAGAATATAAAGATTGAAGATTATTAAAAATCTTTTAGTGTAATTAATTAACAGTACAACTCAATTTTAAATAGGATAAAACAATCTCTATCCCAATTTAAAAATTGTAATTTTATTGTAAAGAATTTGAAGAGTAAACAACCTATTCACATTGAAATGATGGGATTGACAACTTGAGAAGAAAAAAATTATTCATTGAAGAAAAAATTAAAAACTAAATCTATCAATAAATTCATAATTATTGTTTATTTAATTTCATGTAGCTAAGTGCATATTAGAGTCTAGAGTATTGATTAATACAACTCTTCTTTGCCAGTAAATTTTTATATTGATTTTCTACCACGTGATGATTTTATTTTATTTATTTTTAATTCTCATATTTATTTATGTTAGTTATTAATTTAAAATCAATAAAATATAAATAACAGCGTGATTATTTGAGAGCATAGTTATTGTAGCACTTAAAGGTTGTAATCGAACCGAGTTGAGTCGAATAGTGTTAGGATTTTTGTTAGAGAAAACATCCCTTAGTTTTGATGTTTTGGTGGGTCAAAGAATATAAGTCATCTTAGTCAGTTTTTCCAGTTTCTAGAGTTCTAAACTGTAATCCTTGTATAGGATCAATCGAGTTGTAATAGAACTTAAACTGAAGATCGAGCAACGGAGAATGCTCGAGAACTGACTATCATCACGCTTGACCTTAACCGAAAATTGAGTTGGAGCACTCAATTTAAGGTCTAACCATACTGACAAGGAAAGGTCAGTATGAGGGTTTTCCCGAACTGACTAAGGAGAAGTCAGTTTAAGGGATTACCATACTGATCTGGGAAAATCAGTATGAGGGCGTTTCCCATACTGACTATGAAAAGTCAGTATGAGGATTTACCATACTGACCGTGGGAAGTCAGTATGAGGACTAAACTGTACTGACTCTTAGAAGTCAGTATAAGAAGCCTCAGTCAGACACAGGCATTTGCAAAATGTCGAAGTCAGTATGAGGTTATCCAAAACTAGGTTCCTCAACCTGTAAAGAAGTTTGATGAAAAGTCAGTGTATCAAACACTGATAATGGGCAGAGCTGAAAGAAGACCTAAGGCATGAGCTACGATTTGACAATATATTCCATGAGTCTAACATCTAGATTTATGTGTCTAACGGATAGAAATTCAAATTGCTTTAGGCTCTCCTCTCTATATAAAGACCTGCCATCTCAACCTTAACAGGTTACCTGAACTGATATTCAAAATCAACTAGTCTAAATAGACAAAGAGCATATTAAGGTCATCTCTCCCAAAAAACTTTCTTGGAGTTTTTCCGTATTGTAAACACGAGACTTGAGTCTCTGACTCAAGTTACCCACCGTGCTATCTTCTCATCGTACGAGGCTGAAGCTTTAAGCTGAGACTCTTATTGGTGATTATATATCTGAGATATCATCACAATAGTCAGTTTCCTAGTCTGGGATTCTGATTCTCACGGGCATATGCCAGCCACTTGTGTTTTGGGAAAAACCTCTAAACATCCAACCATTCTGGGAATAATCAGTAAACATCCACCCACCAGGAAGGAGGCTGCGGGGTGCGTCCCCACTTCAACCTAAAGACTGAATCTTCAAGGAGTTCCTAGGCGAGTACCACAGCTGACCGGAGGACGGAGGTGCCACGGACTGTGTATAGATCGTAAGGAGGCTTGTAATCACTTAGTAAATTATCCAAACCTTGGGTCTGAAGAGTGGATGTAGGATATTTAAATCCAAACCAGCATAAAATCTCTGTGTGCTGCTTTACTGCTTTCCATTACTTACTCTGTATTCTGTTTCACAAACTGACTACTTGAGCCTTCAATACTTGTCCAAGTATTGAAGAATATATAGTGTGAAACTGACTTAAGATGGAACAGGGACTTAAGCTTAAAACTAACTGCACACAAAACTGACTCTGTCCTGTTTAAACGAACCAATGCTTGTGCTTATATCTACTTCCGCTTCATACACAAAACCTTCCGCTGCACATATTGCACTCTGATTTCAAGACCAACAAATAGTATATTGCTCAAGTTTGACTTATTTATTTTTGAGTCGAGTTTTGAGCTTTTTAATGAATACTTTGAATTTTAGAAACTTATTAAAACCATAATTGAGCTGAATAAATTTCCAAGTTTATATTATATTTAAAATATTCATTATTTTTAATAAAAAATTTCATTTCAAAAGTAGTACAATAATCGTATTTAAATTTAATATTTTTTTTATAATTCTAAACGATTTATCATACATGTTAGTCTTACATTGTGAAAAAAAAAATTCATAAATTTAATAATTTAATGTTCCATATTAATATTCGTTAATTAGCTTGTTCACTATTCAAGAGTGAAATACTATAAAATTTAAGTTTGTTTTGTTTAATAAAAGAGATTTGCAGTCCCATCTAGTAGCAATAAGTTAATATAACAATTATATTCAATTCAGTAATATAATCAACGTTATTGCCGATGCATAACATGTATAATAACTATTCAATATAATATTTTATCATGATTAAAGTTGAGAGTTAAAGCAGTACGTATCAAACCCGTTGCTAGCTAGTATGTTCTATCCTCCTCATTTATTTGATGTTTTTTTAAAATCTATATTAATTTGGTGGCATATCAAACTTCTTAAATTGATTGTCTAAATAATAAAAATTGGACTACGCATTAGTAATTTATTAATTACAATCCATATGACCGATAAAATTTATTATTAAAGTACTACATTATTACATTTTTTTATGTAATAAAAATAGCATTCAATATCAAAGATGTTTGCTAATTAATGTCACGCGGGTCTAAGTTAGTTAACACTAATTTATACATAGGAAAGCAAATTTCTCACCTCACCTCTCTATACATGTTGCACGATCTCAGTCTATCAACTCTGTCTTTCATTTTTTAACTTCGAGAAGCGAAGCCAGCGTGAGGTTGGGGTGCCCAACTAGGCAGGCTTTTTACTTTATACTCCCTCCGTCCTAAATTATTAGTTTTCAATTATTAAAATGGCACGATAACCAATATTTGTGAGTGTAGTGGAATTAATATTTTATTGATGAGTGTAAAAATGTTTACCATTTTAGGAAAGGGGACTAATAAATGGGACAAATCAAAAAGGTAAGTGGGACAAATAAATTGGGACAGAGGGAGTATATTCGAAGTAAATTCTATATTAAAAGTTAGTTTCGGCTAAATATAAATAATTTATATTATTATCAAATTAATAACTAATAATAATTTTTTGTCAAAATTTTATGTTTAATTATCGTATGACCGAGAAATGAACAAATCGGTGAACAAACCCATTTCTGAGCCCATTAAAGAAGAAAACTCAAAGAGGAATCACCAAGGCAAAGAGAATATGCTAAGGCAAGCCGTTCGGCTTAATTCAATTCCGAGATCGAACTATTCTAAGATCGAACTCAAGATCGACCGAACCACTCTTGAACTATTCCGAGAGCAAACGGTTCGAACCAGTCACCGTACGAGCTGCCGAAGGTTGCCAAGAAGATATACAACTCAACCGAACAAATGCAACCCTTCGAACTACCGGTTCGGCTGAGGAGTTGCATTCGCCTAAAGTCATCTCTTTGTTTTGATTTCTATAAATGGGGTCTCATTTATTGTACAAAGACACATTGAATTCTACATAAATTACAACAATAAAAGCACACAATATTCAAACTCTACTCACAATCAAGTATTCCACATTAATTTATTTATTACATATTTGCTATTTTATCAAGTATTCTTATAAAAATAACACCTCTATAAATTGAGCATTATTTAACAATTGGCGCTAGAAGGAAGGGGCCTTATAAGAAAGAAAGATAGAATCATGGAAAATAACAACAACAACAACACCAACAATCAACCAGTCAGACATGGAGTTTTCCAAAGCACCGCTGAGTTCGAAGCTGAACTGAAGAGGCGGGAGGAAGAATTCTACAATCTGCAGGAAGAGAACTGCAGGGTAACACACGAAGCTAAAGCTCTTCGGCGGGAACTAGCCTTGGTCAATAACGAGGACCAAGACGAGACCCGCTCCAGGAGTAGAATCCCTCTACTCGAAACGGACCAAGAGGAGATCTCTCGAATCCAAACTGAGCCTAATAGTAGTAGGGCCTCAACGAATACCAGTGAATCAAGGGAGAAGATTCGATTGCTCGAGAAACAACTCGAGAATATGCAAAATTCGTATCCCTAATTCCAGGAGCCCCAACTCCTCCAAAGAACATACCCCTTGAGAGTTGCACCGAATCCCCCTTCATTCGAAGGATATCGGCTATGCAGTTGCCTTCTCGGTTCACCATGCCAAGAATAAAGGCATATGACGGGAAGACAGACCCCAATAAATTAACACTCTCTACAAGATGAAGATGCAAACTGCAGTGATTCCCGATCACTAGTGCAAAACATGTATGTGCAAGAGTTTCGAAGCATGCATGGATGGACCCGCCATGCAGTGGTTCATGCATCTTCCTCCGAATTCAATCTCTTCATTTGCCGAGCTGCATGAATCATTCACACAACATTTTTTGAGCAGTCGAAGAGCACCAAAGAGATCGGAAGACCTCTACTCCATCGTCAAAAAGGAAAATGAATCACCTCAGGACTTCCTGAAGCGATTCAATTCAGTTAAGGTATCAATCCCGAACTGCCTTGAGGAAATAGCAGTGTCAGTGTTCAAGAAAGGCCTCAGAAGAAATTCCAACCTCTTCTAGAAATTTGTCAAGTACCCCTGCTCGACCATCGCCGAGGTACTAGCATGGGTTGAAGCTCAGATTCGGTAAGAGGTCGAAGAGTAAAACTTCGGCCGAAGAAATAAAGGTAAGCCCAAGTCAGGCTACTCAAACAAGAAAAGCGAGACACGGGCCAACGTACGATACCAACCATACCCTGCCCGAGCCAAGTTGTCAAAGCAGGGGATGAAGGTGGTATTAAACACACACCAAGAAAAACAGAAAATACACCTCCGATGTCCTCTGGCCTAAGAAGATGTTCACGAAACTGGAGCATAGAGATATGTCCCTGTATTGCGAGTTCCACCAAGATAACGGGCATCGAACTGATAACTGTTGAGATTTGAAGAAAGAATTCGATAGACTTCTGGCCTAGTGACTTCTCACCTGTCCGAAGACTGCCAAAAAGGGGAAGGTTTGGACAAGGAATAGTAAAAATGGCAGGGAGGCTCCAAAAAATAAACCCCGGCCATGGGAGCTATCCAACAACCTTTACTCGAAGAGCTTTGGCAGCCAGAGGTTCGAAGAATCATCAACGTCCTCACTTCGGGCTCCTCGATGACTAGATTACCCCGAAATGCACTGAAAAGGCACTACCGAGACACGAGGAACCAACCCATTCATCAAATCGAAGCATCTCCCTTTGAAATCTATTTTAGTGCTAAAGACAAAAATGAAGCTCGTCATCCACATGATGACGCACTCGTCATCACCCTAATGATTGCAAACTGCTAGGTCAAGAGAATCCTTGTTGACATCGGAGCTTCGTCCCACATCATATTCCTTAAAACTCTTCGAGAAGGAAATAACCGACAACACAATTACTCTTGTAGGGTTCAGTGGAGAAAGATTAAATTCCCTTGGGGAAATTACACTACTAGTTTTTGCCAAAGGACTGAACTTGTCGATTCATTTCCAAGTGGTCGACGCTCCTTCGGCGTACAATGTTTTGATCGGTCAACCATGGATTCATGATATGAAGGTTATACCGTCTTGTATGATTAGATGATAAATTTCCCAACTGCTTGGGGAGTTAGGACGATAAAAGGCAGCCGGCTTGCCTCAAGAAGTTGTTATGAAGTTACTCTTAGAACAGTCCATGTAATAGAGGCCGCGACTGTCGAAAGTAGTTTAGGAATTCAAATTGACGAAGAGGATCCATCTCAGACGACCTTCATCATGGAAAAATTGCTCGAAGAGCAGAAACATGAAATAGGGGAGTTTCTCACTTGGAACAAGAGGGATTTTGCATTCTCTAATGCCAACATGCCAAGGATTGACCTCTCGATCATCTTGCATCGACTTCACGTTGATCCAAAGTTCAAACCAATAAAACAGAAAAGACGAAGGTTTTCCCCTCAACGGAATGAAGCTATCTCTGAGGAAGTAAGAAACCTACTCAAAGTGGGTTTCATGTAAAACACCCGAATGGCTCGCGGATGTGGTCGTAGTAAAAAAAAATGGAAAAAATAGAGTTTATGTGGATTACATGGACTTTAACAATGCTTGTACGAAAGACCCATTCCCATTGCCACACATCAATCGACTCATCGATGCCACGGAAGGCTTCCAAATAATGAGCTTAATGGATGCCTTCTCGGGATACAATCAAATCAAAATGTATCCATCAGACGAAGAGAAAACGGCCTTCATGATGGTCCTAGGCATTTACTGCTACAAAGTAATGTTGTTTGGTCTAAAGAATGCGGGTTCGGCATATCAAAGATTAATGAACCAAATGTTCGAACAACAAATTGGCCGAATTATGGAAGTCTACATAGACGACATCCTAGTTAAACATGACAACTTTAAAGATCACCTTCATCACCTAGCCAAAGCATTCGTTATCCTAAAAAAATTCAACATCAGGTTGAACCCGACAAAATGCACATTCGGAGTCACGTCCAGGAGGTTCCTCAGGTATATTGTCAGCCAAAGAGGTATCGAGGCCACCCAACTCAATCAAAGCCAGACATCCAACCACCAAAAAATGTAAAGGATGTGCAACAAATGATTGGGAAGCTGGCGGCTTGTTGTGTGCTATAGTGTACCTATAGAACTATGCGCAAGTATACACAATCGACAAGTAATGCAGTCCTAGATACCAGATATCGAACCTTAGAGAGTGTAAGTTAAACCGTGCACTTAGAATTACTTGCAAATGAAGTGTAATTGTTACTAACTTCTACTCAAAATATAAATAAGCATAAATTATGATTCCAAACAGAAATTAAACCAGTAATAATTCTTCGTTCCACAAAATAATCATATACTTTCGAAACTGGTCACAATAATAAGGAATACACTCGGGTTATGGAAGACAATTTACTCTTACTATTCTATATGCTAGAGCTTTTGTCTGAGCCTTAGAACCTTCTCACAATCTGCATAGCAAACTTCCGCTTTACTGGATCTACACTTTCCTACTGTGCATCATATGCCTATGCTTTCCAAAGTATTCGAGTGATGGAATCCTAAGTTAAGGTTCTCTTTAAGTTGTATTATCTCATATGCCTATGGGAATAACACAATTGCCTATGATCTTCTCGGCCTATTTCTCCTTCCGGTCTCAATAGGTGATGTATTTTTTTCCACTCCGGTGCTCAAGAAATGAGATTAAATAAGATTGAAGACAAGCTCAGGACATGCTAAACATCATTCTAACATATAATCGCGCGTAAGAAATTATTCCACAACCCAAGTGTAAATAGAGTTAGCTCATACTCGCGAAGAAAACAAAATGAGATAGGAAATCATTCACCATGTGTACAACTCAAAAGATAAAATCAAACTATCAGTGATGATCTCTAAATCGCCAATGACTTCTCTTCCAAGCATGTTACTCTGTCTTCCTCCGCTCGTATGGTATGGTTCTGTGTGTGTGTTCTTTGCGCAACTCTCTTTCTGAAATGTAGTCTATCTCCTTGATATTTTTCTTCTCTTCTCACTATCACCCTTGATCTTTCGTTCTTCCTTGGGATTCTTCCACGTGTAAAAGTGTCATTGTTCCTCCAAGACAGTTCGGCTTCCCTTGTGACATCTGTCTCCTCGGCAGACAAGATCAAAAAGATACTTGATCCTTGTCTTCAAGTGGTCCCGGAGAGAGAATCCTCTTCATCCTGCCCTTTTGCGTTTTCTTTGCTTAAGTATGACCACTGGCCATAATGCAGTAGGTAAGCTCTAGCATTCCGAACATGGTCAAAAACCTCACAAAAGCTTGCAATACTTATTAAAGCTCGAAATAGCTAAAACAAAGTGCAATGATCACAAAGATGTTAATAAGATCATAAAAGACTCTAAATGAGAATAATCTTATTCAATACAACATCCAAAGTATGGAAGAAAAGATCAAAAGATAACTCTTTATGAGAGTTATCACCCCCCCAAACTTAAGATGTTGCATGTCCTCAAACAACCAAAACAAACTAAAAATGCTACTCCCTCCGTCCCTTATAAGTAGTCTCTTTTCTTTTCGGCAAGGAGATTAAGAGTTGTGAGTGTAGTGGAATTAATATTTTATTGGTGAGTGTGAAAAAGTTTATCATTTTAGGAAAGTGGGACTAATTTATGGGACAAACAAAAATGGGAAGTGGGACTACTTCAACGGGACAGAGGGAGTACTAAAGTTGAGAAGTAATAAGCCAAACTAGTCAATCTCCTCTTTGAAAATCCCTCAGCAAAAACTTAAAAAGAAAGCATGAAAGGTGACTCTCAAGATTGTCTAGTTTCAGTCCCCTTTCTTTTCAAAGTTTTAACAATATACATTCATCGGGTTTTACAATCAAAGTTCAAAACAACAATAATCTCTCAAGATAACCAAGTATAATTGAGCTTAACTTTAACTACTTATTCAAGTCCTCATGCTCATCAATGCCACTTTTCTTTTTCTACCCGTTTGCTCTCTCTTGTTCTCCACTAATGGAATTCACACTCCACTTAGATCAAAAGGACTTTCAAGGCTTCTAATGTTAGGCTAAGGCTCAAGCTGAGGAAATTTATGTAAAGTGACTTGAATCTAGAGGCATTGTTCTTCTCATTCCAACATTGGACTTATTCTACCCTTGTTTCTCAACTTTTATCAACGTTTTTTTTTCTACCATTACAAAGTATGGCGAACTTGATACATTTCCTCCTTCATTCATCATGTATAAATAATGAGAACAACCTTATTTGTATTCTTCTTTTTTTTTTTACGTGAAAACAATAAACTAAAAAGGAACTAAAGACATAAACAAAATTCTTAGTTATACTTAAATAAAATCCATTTTAACCTATACCTATGCTATTCACTGACTGTAGCATCGAACTTCCTAAAACATTATCAATACAAAATTAAAATTAAATAGGCATAAAATAAATTACAGAATTAAAATAAAAATTCCTAAGCTATCACCACATGTTTCATCTAGCCTCATGATAGATTAGGTTACCTCGATTGTCAAGGTTCCTGCACTTGGGTGGAAGCATTCCTTTTCTCCCAGCTTCCCCCATGGTAGTGTTTCACTCTCTGACCATTAACCTTGAAGGCATTCCCTGTGCTTTCATCCTTTAGCTCCACAGCTCCATAAGGATAAACTTTGACCACAGTAAACGGTCCTGACCATCTAGAGTTAAGCTTCCCAGGGAATAGCCTCAGTCTAGCATTGAAAGTAGGACTTGTTGTCCCTCTTCCAGAGTTCTCTCTGCAATTTTACTATCATGCCATCTTTTCACTTTGTCCTTGTAAATCTTGGCATTCTCATAACTCTGCAACTTCAATTCTTCAAGTTCATTAAGTTGCAGTATCCTCTTCTCTCCACTTTCTTTAGATCAAAGTTAAGTTTTCGAGTTGCCCAGTATGCTTTGTGCTCCATCTCTAAAGGCAGGTGGCAGGCTTTACCAAAGACAAGCCTATAGGGAGACATCCCCAATGGTGTTTTGTAGGCTGTCCTATAAGCTCACAGTGAATCATCCAAGTGTTTGGACCAATCTTTCCTTGTGGTGTTAACCACTTTTTCTAACACACTTTTAACCTCTTTGTTAGATAACTCAGCTAACCCATTTGTTTGTGGGTGGTATGCTATTGAGACCTTGCCATTAATGATGTACTTAGCCAGCATAGTAGACAGACTCTTGTTAATGAAATGTGTACCCTCATCACTTATTATTGCTCTTGGGTTCCAAACCTTGTGAAAATATTATTGTGCAGAAATTTTATAACTGTGGTAGCATCATTGTGGGCACATGCACAAGCTTCCACCCATCTAGACACATAGTCAACAGCTAACATGATATATTCATTCCCAAAAGAAGATGGGAATGGCCCCATGAAATCCGTTCCCCACACATAAAATAATTCAACTTCTACAATATTGTTCAGAGGCATAGCAATCTTGGCTGGTAGATTTCCCAGTCTTTGGCATCTGTCACAATTCTTGAGAAATTGAAATGCATCCTTGAAGATTCCTGGCCAATAAAATCCTGACTGCCGCACTTTAGCTGCTGTCCTCTATCCACCTAAATGCTCAACATATGCTGAAACATGACATTCACTTAAAATATAGGGAATCCTGTACTCTGGTACACACCTTTTGAACATCTGATGAGGTCCCAACCTAAACAAAGTTGGATCATCTCAATAATAGAATTTTGCATCATGAAGAAATTTCTTCAGATGCTGCCCATGCAGACCATATGGTTTTCTGCTTGTTGCAAGATAATTTGCAAAATCTGCAAACCAAGGTGCATCCTCTTTGCAAGCCATAAGCTGCTCATCTGAAAAATTATCGTTCATCCGAACTGTGTCATCCACTCCAAATGGATTCTCCAATCTTGATAGGTGATTAGCAACCTGATTTTCTGCTCCTTTTATGTCTTTGATTTCCAAATCAAACTCTTGCAGAAGAAGTATCCATCTGATGAGGCTTGGCTTTGCATCTTTCTTAGCCCTTAAATACTTGATTGCAGAATGATCTGTAAATACAATCACCTTAGCTCCAACCAGATATGATCTAAACTTGTCAAAAACAAACACTACTGCTAACAATTCCTTTTCTGTAATAGCGTAATTCTTCTGTGCTTCATCCATTATCTTGCTTGCATAATAGATGGATCTGAATATCTTATCGTTTCTCTATCCCAACACTGCTCCCACAACATAATTGCTTGCATCGCACATCAGCTCAAAAGGTTCATTCCAGTTTGGTGGTTGCATCACAGGGGCTATCACAAGTGCAGCCTTCAACTTAATGAATGTCTTCATACACTCATTGCTGAAATCGAATTTCCTGTCTTGTTCTAGCAGTTCTGAAAGTGGCTTGGCTATCTTGGAAAAGTCCTTGATAAACCTTTTATAGAAACCAACATGACCCAGAAAATTTTTTAACTACTTTCACCTAATTTGGAACAGGCATCTTGTCAATAACTTCTATTTTTACCTCAATGCCTTTGCTTGAAATCTTATATCCTTGAACTACCCTCTGTTGTACCATGAAACAACATTTCTCCCAGTTCAGAATCAGTTGTGACTTTTCACAAAGTTGCAAAACCTTCTTTAGATTTCCTAAATAGGTGTTAAAATCGTTTCCAAACACTGAGAAGTCATCCATAAACACTTCTAGTCCATTCTCAATCATCTCAGATTATATTGCAATCATGCAACGCTGGAAAGTTGCTGGAGCATTACAAAGGCCAAATGGCATCCTTCTAAATGCAAAGGTTCCATAAGGGCATGTAAATGTTGTCAACCCTTGATGCTCTGGGGATATTGCAATTTGATGGTAACCAAAATACCAATCTAAAAAGCAATAATACTCCTGACCAGCCAATCTGTCCAACATCTAATCTACAAAAGGCAGTGGGAAGTGATCCTTCCTGGTGGCATCATTTAATTTCCTGTAATCTATACAGATCCTCCACCCAGTGACTGTCCTTGTAGCTATCATCTCTTTCTTCTCATTTTGCACAACAGTTACTCCCCCCTTCTTAGGCACACACTGTACTGGACTCACCTATGAGCTGTCTGAAATGGGAAATATGATTCCTGCATCAAGCCATTGGATTATCTCCTTTTTCACAACTTTCATGTTGGGATTAAGCCTCCTTTGTGGTTGTATTGAGTTTTTGCTCTCATCTTCCAACAATATCTTATGCATACATATGGTGGGCCGATTCCCTTTATATCTGATATTGTCCATCCAATTGCCTACTTGGGCTTCTTAAGCATCTGCATTTGTCTTTGTTCATCCTCCTCCTTTAAATTGGAAGCAATTATCACTGGTAAGGTATCTGCTTCTCCTAAGTACACATATTTCAAGTGATCTGGTAAATGTTTTAGCACCAGGTCACGAGATTCTTCGAGGGAAGACTTTGGCTCCTTTTGTTCCTAACTCATAAGATCCAACGACTCAAAGTTGGGTTTGTACCCCCCCAAACTTTGTACCATGCTCTACCCATGCTACAAAATTTTCTTCAGATACTTCCTCATTCTCAAATTCTTCTTTTTGAAAATCTGCAGTATATTCCTCCACTACTAATTCCAAAATACCAATTGTGAAACACTTCTCTGATTCATCTTGTAACTTCATAGTATAATACAGGTTAAAAGTAGCCTGTTCTTCATGCACCCTCATGATTAATTCCCCTTTCTCCACATCAATCAAGATTCTGCCCGTGGCTAGGAAAGGTCTTCCCAAAATGATAGGTACTTCTCTATCTGCTTCATAATCTAAAATAGTGAAGTCTGCAGGGAAGATAAACTTGTCTACCCTAACTAACATATCTTCAATCTTCCCCTCTGGATGTACAGTAGATCTGTCTGCAAGCTGCAATGTAATAGTTGTTGGTCTTGCTCCTCCAATGCCCAGCTTCTTAAAGATTGACAATGGCATTAATTTCACACTGGCTCACAAGTCACACAGTGCTCTTCCTACATCCCTTCCACCAATTGAACAAGGAATGGTGAAACTCCCTGCATCCTTTAACTTTGTTGGGATCTGCCTTCTTAGAGGCCCACTTACCTCCTCAAACAAAGATACTATTTCAAACTCCTTTAGCTTTTTGTTTTTAGTCAAAATGTCCTTCAGGAACTTAACATAAGTAGGTATTTGTTCTAATGCTTCCACCAAAGGTACATTAATGTGAATTTGTTTGAGCATGTCCAGAAATTTTTTAAATTGCTACTCTTCCTTTTGCTTTTTTAATCTAACAGGAAATGGCGGCTGGGGTGGATTATAGTCATATTCCACAGACTTTCTCTTACTGTTGAGTACATTCCCCTCAGGGACTTCAGTTTGTTTTTATTGAGTTACCAATTCCTCATTAACTGAGGGATAAACCTCCATAATAGGAGCTTTTCATTCTCTCTGTACTCTATCCTCAATCTGATCTTTCTCCACATGAGATTCCATTTCTTTTTGTTGTGCATCAGCTGGCCTTTCATCAAACTTTTTCCATTCCTTAAGGTCACTACCTTGCACTGCTCATTTCACCCTCTAGGATTCTTTGTGTTGCTAAGTAAGCTCCCACGTGGTTTGTTACTGATCTCGTTGGCTAGCTGACCCATTTGCACTTCCAAATTTCTTAATGAGGATGCCTGACTTTGTATCAGAGCATCCTGGCTTTTAAGTCTCACCTCATTCTTAGTCATAAATTCCTTCATCAATTCCTCCATAGTTTTCTCAGGTTTTTAAGGTGGTGCCTCCAGACTTTGCTGTTGGTTATTCTACTGTTGATTATAACCCCCTTTGTTAAAAGCATTATGTTGTTCCCGTGCTGCAACATTCTAGTTTCCTTGCCCTGATCAAGAGAAATTGGGGTGGTTTCCCCACCCTATGTTGTAAGTATTAGAGTAAGAATTATTGTTTCCCTGATATTGTTGAGGTCTGTTTCCCATGTAACAAACAAATGTTGGTTTCGAAGGGCATTCCTCAAATTGGTGACCTTCTCCACAATAGATGCAACTAAAAACCATTGATGATTTTGTTGGCATCGAAGTAACCACGGCTTGACTGGTGTTTTTCTCATTATTTTTCATGGTTGCTGCTAAGGCTTCCATTTGTGCAGTGAGGGCCTTCATAGGATCAACTTCCAGAACCCCGACAGCCTTTGGAGTAGAAATAGCTGCTGCTCTAGAATTAGCCCAAAAATAATTATTTGCAGCCACTTTGTCAAAGATCTCAAATGCCTCATTGTATGTTTTATCCAACAGGGCTCCTCCTGCAGTGGCATCAATCATTATTTTCGAATTTCCAATTAACCCGTTGTAAAAGATCTCCATTTGAATACAGTAGGGTATTCCATGATTTAGGCACCTTCTCAATAACTCCTTATATATTTCCCATGCCTCACTTACAGATTCATCATCTTGCCTAAATACCATGATTGCATTCCTACATCGAGCATTTCTGGTAGGAGGGAAGTACTTCAGTAAGAAAGTCTCTGCCTATTAATTCCAAGTTGTCACAGATCCAGGTGGCAAATTTGTGAACAAAGTCTTAGCACTATCCCTTAGAGAAAAGGGAAATAACCGCATTCTCAGGGCTTCAGGTGTTACTCCCTGCAGTTTGAAATTATCACAGATTTCCAAAAAAAGTGATCTCAGATGCAAATGCGGATCTGATGGGTTTTGTATACTGAAAGCATTTATTATAATGAGTATACAACGGTTTATTTCTCCTATCTATTAAACAAACTTACATGTATGTAACAATGGTATCCTCATGTCTCACCGATAGGGACGATCATACGGCGTGTTGTAGATCGCAGAAGACAGTATAATCACTTGACCTAGTGAGACATAAACATGATCACAGCTGAGACAGTGTATGAGGCTACGTCTATCCGAATGGCTGCGGCATTGTTAGAATAAGTAGTCTGTCTTGGTTACTTGACAAGCTGGTATACTAGGGTGGCGTATTGATGGACCACAATGAGATGTATTCGACTGTCTGACATCAGCGAATACAAGATCTCGTTATTGATTGAGTCCAAACCCTAACGAAGGTTCAGGGGTTTGCACGGGCTGACTATTACTTTGACTTGCCATGGTGGAGAGCCTGAGTAACATGCTCATATATCTGCATCTTGGGTAACAGCAGTTCGTGTAGAACCACCTGAGACTGGGTTTAGGTAACCATATCCGAGTAATAGGATGAGGACATTCCCCGAGGAGATCAATGACATTCATCGTGCCAAAGTCCTGCAGGTTGATTAAGTTCAGGCACTAGTGATAAGGATTGAGTGGTACTACTTAGGAATAATAAGATATTAATTAATTGTAGATAGAGCTTGTCAGAAACTCCAGTTAATTAATGAATGTCCGATAACCTAAAATATGGGGATTCTCAATTAATGGAGCCCGTTCTCATAACGTGGTAATAGAAGGGTAGGTCAATATTAATTCTGTGGTGAGAAAGAATTAATATTAATGAATTAATTGTGTCCTGAGTTGTGGACATGAGAATTAATTAATTTATAGGCCCACTTTATTATTTGCATTAGGTCCCAGGTTTGGCCCAAGTAATATATGCTGAATGGAGCCCAGTAGCCCATTAGGGATAAAACCCTAGGTATATAAATAGACCCCTCTCTCTCTAAAACCCTAGCCACCTTGATCATAATTCAAATCAGTCAAAATCCTAGGGACAGAGAGAGCTGGGGCGGCGCACACTGTAGAGGGAGGAATCCTCACCAGTAGCAGATCTGAACAACATTGCGATACAGCTCTGAAGATCTAATCTGGAGAACAGATTATCTTTCTTTCTCTTTTGTTTAATTAAATCTTGAAATTAGAACCTATCTAATTTCTCTTTCCACAGTTTTAATTAATATCGTGTGGTTGATTCAAGTTTTGGAATTCAAACGCGAAAGATCGGTACATAATCTACGGAGTTCAGGTAAACTCTATTATCCATGCATTAAATTCATAGGAGCATGCTGGGTTTTGTGAATTGTGTTTATATGCAATATCCATAAATCGATCAGGTTCACATGGGTTTTTGTGATTCGGTTCACTGAAAATCCCTACAAGATCTTCCGTAGCTTGTCCACCAAACTGCCCCAAACTTTGCAACATTTGGAAAAAAATAGGTTTCAACTCAAAGTATTGTGCTTGTACTTCAGGCCTCACCACCCCCGTATCAAATTTAGTAAATCTCGGTGCCGTATATTGCCTAATCACTCTGTCCTTATCATCACCATGATTTACTATGTGCCTCGGTTGCTCAGGCCCATTCCCTTCAGGAACTTCTTCAACCATTTTCCTAACCTTTTGTTTTCTTCTGTTTTTCTAAAAGTCCTCTCAATTCTGGATCGAATGGAAATAATTCTCGTACAAACTTTTCACTCATAAACTACTAACCCCCCTGCATAAAGAAAATGGTTAGTTTTGAATAGCATTCAGGTCAGAATTACTTATACTAATACTCAAGCAATTCAAAAGCATTCAGATTTAAAATAACACTCCCCGACAACGGCACCAAAAACTTGTTGTGTGCTATAGTGTACCTATAGAACTATGCTCAAGTATAAGCAATCGACAAGTGATACAGTCCTAGAGACCAGATATCGAACCCTAGAGAGTGTAAGTTAAACTGTGCACTTAGAATTACTTGCAAATGAAGAGTAATTGTTACTAACTTCTACTCAAAATATAAATAAGTATAAATTATGATTCCAAACAGAAATAAAATCAGTAATAATTCTTCCTTCCATAAAATAATCATATACTTTCTAAACTGATCACAATAATAAGGAATACACTCGGGTTATGGAAGACAATTTACTCTTACTATTCTATATGCTAGAGCTTTTGTCTCGCTTTTGTTTGAGCCTTAGAACCTTCTCACAATCTGCATAGCAAACTTCCGCTCTACTAGATCTACACTTTCCTACTGTGCATCATATGCATATGCTTTCCACAGTATTCGAGTGATGCAAACCCAAATTCTGGTTCTCATTAAGTTGTATTATCTTATATGCCTATGGGAATAACACAATTGCCTATGATCTTCCCGGCCTATTTCTCCTTCCGATCTCCATAGGTGATGTATTTCTCTCCACTTCCATGCTCAAGAAATGAGACTAAACAAGATCGAAGACAAGCTCAGAACATGCCAAACATCATTCTAACATATAATCAAGCGAAAGTAATTGTTCCACAACCCAAGTGTAAATAGAGTTAGCTCATACTAGCTAAGAAAACAAAATGAAATAGGAAATCATTCACCATGAGTACAACTCAAAAGATAAAATCAAACTATCAGTGATGATCTCTAAATCGCCAATGGCTTCTCTTCCAAGCTTGTTACTCTGTCTTCTTGATATTTTTCTTCTCTTCTCACTATCACCCTTGATATTTTATTCTTCCTTGGGATTCTTCCACGTGTAAAAGTGTCATTGGTCCTCCTAGACAAGAGATCGGCTGCCCTTGTGACATCTGTCTCCTACTTGATCCTTGTCTTCTAGTGGTCTTTGAGAGAGAGTCCTCTTCATACCCTTTTGCGTTTCCCATGCTCAAGCATGACAACTGGCCATAATGCGGTAGGTAAGATCTAGCATTCCAAACCTGGTCAAAAACCTCACAAAAGCTTGCAGAAACTTATTAAAACTCGAATTAGCTAAAACAAAGTGCAATGATCACAAATTTGTTAATAAGATCATAAAAGACTCTAAATGAGAACAATCTTATTTAAAACAACATCCAAAGTATGGAAGAAAAGATCAAAAGATAACTCTTTATGTGAGTTATCACGGCTCTAAGTAGGTTCGTCGCAAGATACTCAGACCGAACCATCTGTTCTTCTCGTTGCTAAAAAAGGCAAAGAAGTTCAAGTGGACCAAGGAATGTGACGAAGCACTTCAATTTATGAAACAATATTTAACAAGTCCACCGGTCAGGGAGACAGTAGAACCACACAACGAACTGCAACTATATATGACTGTCTCTGAAAAGGCCATAAGTGTTGTGCTCATTTGAGAATAAAATAGGAGCTAACACCCTGTGTATTATGTGAGTCGAACGTTTCTCAACGCCAAGACGCGATACCTAGCCCTCGAGAAACTTATTCTGTCACTCGTCATGGCATCAAGAAAGTTGAGGCCATACTTTGAATCACACCAAATCAAAGGGGTTTTGTTATTTCCAGTTCGACATGTATTGTCCAAACCCGATATGTTTGGCCGAATAATGAAATAGGCCATTGAGTTGGGGGGTACGGTCTACAATTCGAGCCAAGAAATACCATTAAGTCCCAAATTTTGGAAAACTTTATTGCGGACTACACACTCGAACTACACATGATGGCCGAGATCGAGGGAGCTGCCTCGAACAACTTAGAATTCTGGACCCTAGCAATTGATGGCTCCAGTAATTCTAGAGGGAGTGGAGCCGGGATACTACTTGTATCACCCAAAAGATGGGTCGTCAAATGCGCTATACACTTTGAATTCCAAACTACAAACAATATTGCTGAATACAAAGAACTAATACTCGGACTACAAATAGCACTAGAACTGAACGTCAGCAAGCTAAAAATACAGTAGGACTCACAACTCGTCGTCAATCAGGTTCGGGAAGAATTCCAAGAAAGGGATGCTCGAATGCTAGCCTATCACGAAATGGCTAAAGAGCTTGAATCCAAGTTCAAAGAGGTGGAAGTAATACACATTCCCCGAGAAGAAAATTCGCACACTGATGCTCTTGCTAATCTAGCAGCTGTAGCATATTTATGGGGAACCCGAACCATCCCACTCACCGTAGCATTGTGGCCGACAACCACAGATCATGATTCCAAACCAAAGGGAATCTGCCTATTGGACGATCCCCAATATTCATGGATGGACCCAATTGTTAAATATGTATCGGAAGGAGTTCTATCACAACAAAAAGTCAAAGCAATTCGGCTCACCCAAAGAGCAGCTCAGTTCACCCTATTAGATGGACAACTCTACAAGAGATCTTTTGAAGGACCACTACTAAAATGTGTATCCAAAGAGGATAGTCCTTCGGTCCTATAAGAGATCCATTCGGGAAGCTACGGAAACCATTCGAGTTCTAGAAGCTTAACACACAAGACAATCACGACCGAATTCTACTCGCCAACCACGAAGAAGGACGCTGAAGAGATAGTTCGAAAATGTGATAGTGGTTCAACACCTAAGCGAGCTCCGTGGAAGAAGGAGGAGGAGCAGCCTCGAGGGGAGAAGAAGTCGTTTGTGAAGCCCAAGTTAGATGCCACAGCTCAAGGTAAATCTGTTACCACTGATTTTCGTAATAGAGATCGCAAGTGCTATAAGTGTCAGGGTTTTGGGCATATTGCTTGAAAATTTCAACTGATAATGTGCAGTTGAATCATCAAACAAAACAATTATTAACATCCTTAAGAAGAAATTGATGGCAAAAAAACCCACTTGGGTCGCGGAGCTTCCGATCATATTATGGGCATATCGAACTATATTTAAGCCAACTACGGGTGAACCCCTTTTTCCCTGGCATACGGGATTAACGTCGTATCTCTAGTCGAAGTTATTCAAATAATTCTAAGGGTCGAGCTATTTGACAAAGAAAAATACCAGAAAAAACTCTTCAACGAATAGTTGATAAATTTTATAACAAATCAGTTCCGCTCAAGGGCCTTCGAACAGGAGATTGGGTGCTTCTGAAAGTTTTCCAAAATGCTCAAGAAATCAATGCTGGAAAACTAGGTCCAAATTGGGAAGGGCCCTATATTGTTGAATCAATAGCTAGAAATTGAGCTTACCGACTCAAAACTCCCAAAGGAAAATCTATCCTGAATGCGTGAAATATCAAATACTCGAAGAAATACTATTTCTTGATTTCACATTGTTCGAAAAGATTGTTAGTTTTGCCAATGATTGTAAAATTTATCGAATGGTGGTAGTCTGAATAAAACTGTATAGTCGTTCGAACCGCGACGATCGGGCTGGAGTTGTAAAATTAATTCGGATCAGAAGTCCTGTATAGTTTTTGAGTCAATTCCAATCACTAGAGATTGAATATTAATCGAAGTTATCAAGTTTTTAGTCAAAAAGTTGTTTGACTACTGATTTCCTCGAACAAAATCAGTTCGATCAAATGCAAAACATATTGAAAAAAGAGAAACATCCCTTCATAGAAAAGAAGAAATTATTTACAGCAGAAAGCAAAAAAAAAAAAACAAGTATTCCATACATAGAAAAATAGAAATTTCAAGTCAAGTGTTGGAGTTCAGCTCATGAGGGTTTGACCCTTAAGTAGTCGGTTGATTCGGGTTTGGCTCATCAGCCTGCTCCTGCTCTTTTTTGGACTGCTAGTCCTTATCCAAGTTGTCCTCTAGCTGCTTCGAGAAGATCTCTTCAACTTTTTTCTGATTAGCCCCATCATCCTCTTCATCTTTGGAAGATCCTTCTTCTGGGGCAACTGTAGTAGAATAGATGAAGCTGAGGTCGAGCTCTAGATGCTTCTCCACCACAGCAGACTTGACCTTCTTTCGGATCAGCTCTTCCATCATGTTGAAAGTCTCGGCACCGATGGGAGTAGCAAGCAGCTTGGCAATATTCAAGTGATTGAGCCCAAGTAGAAGCTGTGAGAGACGATCCAGTCTACATTCCGAGTGGGCCGATGACTAGAGCTCGAGCAAGAACTTTGAGGGCTGGATTGAGCTTATTGATTAAAGACATTGGGCTGCCAATGTTTCCAAAGAATCGATGTTGTTGGAAGATTTAAACGAAGGCCCAAAAAGTATTAACTTAATTATGTTTAGTGATTGGGCTTAGTTTAATTTATTCAGTTATTTTGGGCTAACATGTTTAGGCCTACTTTAAGTGATTTTTGAATTTAATTAAGTTTAATTTCGAATTTAATTTCCCTTATTCATACTGCGAGCGATACACGAGTGTGAGAGTTTGACATAACTGAGTGATACACGAGTCTACGTGAGGTGGTGAGGTCCTTTCTTTTATCTTTTTATCTAACCTTTTCGTGCAAGTATGTCTAAAACTTGTAGTTCTGATAGTTGGTGGTGGATAGGTCAAGTACTTAATGGAGGCCATGAAATCCGAGTTGACTAGGTTACTGAAGAATGAGATGAATGCCATGCGTCAAAGAATGGATGACCTCGAGATATCTGTGACAGAAAAGGCTCGACAGGATTTAACTGGTAATCATAAGAGTACTGGGAAAGGAGGACGTGGCAAAGGCTCGCATAGGAGACAGAATCCTAAGTGTGATGAAGATGCCGATGAAGATTCTTATGAAAATAATCTAGGGACAATCAAGATAAATATCCCATCTTTTCAGGGAAAGAATGACCCTAAACTATATCTTGAGTCGGAGCAAAAGGTGGAGATGATGTTCGACTGCCACAACTACTCTGAATTGAAGAAAGTAAAGATGGTTGCAGTAGAGTTCTCGGATTATGCCCTCATGTGGTGGGATCAGTTGGTCACTAGTAGGAGGAGGAATAGGGAGAGGCCTATAGAGACATAGGATGAGATGAAGGCTGTTATGAGGAGGCGCTTTGTGCCGAATCATTACTACCGAGAGTTGCATAACAAGCTGCAGGGTTTGAGGCAGGGTACCCGGAGTGTGGATGAGTACTATAAAGAGATGGAAGTAGCTATGATCCGAGCCAATGTAGTGGAGGATAGAGAGGCAACAATGGCTAGGTTCCTGGCTGGACTGAATTGGGAGATTCAGAATACGGTGGAGCTGCAGCATTATGTCGAGCTGGAAGACATGATCCACATGGCCGTCAAGATTGAGGGACAGCTCAAGAGGAGGGGCAACGACAGTAATTAGAGGTAGAATTCCTCAGGCTGGATAGAATACCAGACTTGAAGTGGTTCAACACCTAAGTGAGCTCCGTGGAAGAAGGAGGAGGAACAGCCTCGAGGGGAGAAGAAGCTGTTTGTGAAGCCCAGGTTAGATGCCGCAACCCATGGTAAATCTGTTACCACTGATTTTCGTAATAGAGATTGCAAGTGCTATAAGTGTTAGGGTTTTGGGCATATTTCTAACGATTGCCCAAATCCGAGAGTCATGGTGATTCGAGATGATGGAGAGATTGTGACTGATGAAGAGACTTGATGGGTTTTGTATACTGAAAGCATTTATTACAATGTGTATACAACGGTTTATTTCTCCTATTTGTTAACAATCGTACATGTATGAACAATGGTATCCTCTTGTCTCACCGATAGGGATGATCTTGCTGCGTGTAGTAGATCACAGAAGACAGTATGATCACTTGACCTAGTCAGACATAAACCATATTCGCAGCCGAGACAGCGTATGAGGATACGTCTGTCCGGATGGTTGCGGCATTGTCGGAATAAGTAGTCTGTCTTGGTTACTTGACATGCTGGTACGCAGAGGTGGCATATTGATGGACCGCAGTGAGATATATTCGTCTGTCTGACATCAGCGAATAAAAATATCTCGTTATATTGATTGAGTCCAAACCCTAACGAAGGTTCAGGGGTTTGCACGGGTTGACTGTTGCTTTGACTTGCCATGGTGGAGAGCCAACACAGCGCGCTCGTATATCCGCATCTTGGGTAACAAAAGTTCGTGTAGTACCGCCTGAGATTGAACTTAAGTAACCATATCCGAGTAATAGGATGGGGACATTCCCTGAGGAGCTCAATAACATTCATCGTGCCAAAGTCCTGCAGGCTGATTAAGTTCAGGCACGAGTGATAAGGTTTGAGTGGTACTATTTAGGAATTATAAGATATTAATTAATTGTAGTTAGAGCTCGTCAGAGGCTCCAATTAATTAATGGATGTCCGGTAACCTTAAATATGGGGATTCTCAATTAATGCAACCCGTTCTCATAACGTGGTAATAAAGGGGTAGGTCAGTATTAATTTTGTGGTGAAAAAGAATTAATATTAATTAATTAATTGTGTCCTGGGTTGTGGACATGGGAATTAATTAATTTATAGGCCCACTTTATTATTTGCATCAGGTCTCAGGTCTGGCCCAAATAAGTGTGCTGAATTGAGCCCAAAATGGCCCATTTGGGTTTCCAACCTACCCTAGGTCTATAAATAGATAGCTCTCTCTCATAAGTTGTAACACAGTTGAAACACACTAACCCTAGAGAGAGAGGGAGGCGCCGATTTTGGTTCAGAAAGGAGGAGAATTTTTGAATTCTGGTCCTTCTCAAGGCACAGATTTACGGAGTCCTCACGAGTAGTAGATCCGAACAGCGTCGGGATACAGATCTGAAGATCAAATCTGGAGAACAGATTTCTTTACCCTTCTCTTTCTGTTTTTAATTTCAATCTAAGAAATTAGGGTTCTAATTTCTTATTCCGCAGATTAAATCGGATCGCGTGGTTGAATTGGATTTTTTGGAATTCAAACGCGAAAGATCGGTTCAGACTTGACGGAGTTACGGTAAACCCTAAATCCACAATTCTTTGTATTAAATTCATAGGAGCATGCTAGGGTTTTGATAAATTAATTATGAGCAATATCCATAGATCCGATCCGGTTCATTTGGTTTTGGTGATTCGGTTCACGGTAAAACCCTACAAGACTGACCTGGAGATGCCTGAGTTGGATGATCCTGATGAAGATGTAGAAGAGATTGAGGCGCCTGCAGCGTTAAATTTTGTGATGAGAATGGCTTTGAATGCACAGCCTGCAGCCGGAGATGTGGAGCAGAGGGAGAAGATTTTCCATACACGTTGTCATATCAACGATAAGGTCTGCTGCATATATAGATGGAGACAGCTGCACTAATGTGGCGAGTAAGTCAATAGTGCAGAAATTAGGGTTACAGGTGATGAAGCACCCCAGACCATACAAGTTGCAGTGGCTGAATGATAGTGGCATCATCAAAGTAGTGAAGCAAGTCAAGGTGCCGTTTTGCATTGGGAAGTATGAGGATGAGGTGTTGTGTGATGTGATTCCTATGCAGGCGAGTCATATACTTTTGGGGCGTCTGTGGCAGTTTAATAGGCATGTGAAGCATGATGGCTTCGCGAACAAGTATTCCTTCGAGTACAAGCAGAACAGATCTCACTTGTTCCTCTGACCCCTAAACAAGTCTATGAGGATCAAGTCCAGTTGCAGAAGGAGTCGGGTGATGAGATGCAGTCATGAAATAATAAGGAGAAAGGAGTGGTGCAGCAGTCATTTCTAGCTAGGGTTGGGGGTTTGAAGTGGGCAGTTCAGGAGGAGAAACCATTGGTGTTGTTGATCTACAAGGAGAACCTGGTTTTAACTAACATTCCTCATTCTCTACCCCCTTCTATTTCCTCTCTTTTGCAAGATTTTGATGATGTATTTCCAGATGATACCTCAGCTGGGCTGCCACCCATTCGTGGGATTGAGCATCAGATAGATTTCGTGTCTGGAGCAACCCTTCAAATTAGAACAGCTTACCGAACCAGCCCAGAGGAGATGAAGGAGCTGGAGATGTAGATTGGAGAGTTGCTGGCCAAAGGGCGCGTGAGGGAGAGTTTGAGTCCTTGTGCAGTTCCAGTTTTGCTTGTGCCCAAGAAGGACTTGACCATGAGGATGTGTTGCGACTGCCGAGCTATCAACAATATTACGGTTAAGTATCGCCATCCTATCCCTCATATAGATGACATGTTAGATGAGTTGCATGGTGCTTGTGTGTTTTCTAAGATAGATCTGCGAAGTGGATATCACCAGATTAGGATTAAGGAGGGAGATGAGAGGAAAACTACTTTTAAAACTAAGCTAGGTTTATATGAGTGGTTTGTCATGCCCTTCGGTTTTACTAATGCTCCTAGTACTTTTATGCGTCTTATGAATCATGTTGTGAGAGCTTTTATTGGCAGATTTGTAGTGGTTTATTTTGATGACATTCTGATTTATAGTAGGAGTTATGATGACCACTTTGAACATCTGAAGTCTGTTTTGGATGTACTTCGCAGGGAGAGACTGTTTGCTAATATGAAGAAGTGCATCTTTTGCACAGATAAGTTGGTGTTTCTTGGTTTTGTTGTTAGTGCAGATGGAGTACAGGTGGATGAAGAGAGGATTCGAGCTATCAAGGAGTGGTCGCAGCCAAAGAATGTTGGCGATGTTCGCAGTTTTCACAGACTTGCCATCTTTTATAAGCATTTTGTACCCCATTTCAGCAGCATTGCAGCCCCATTAACTGATGTGATTAAGAAGATTGTGGAGTTCAGAAGGGGAGAAGAGCAAGAGAAGGGTTTTGAGTTGCTGAAGAACAAGTTGACATATGCCCAGGTATTATCTCTTCCTAACTTATCTAAGACATTTGAGATTGAATGTGATGCTTCTGGGGTTGGTATTGGTGCAATTTTGATGCAGGAGAAGAGGCCTGTGGCATACTTCAGCAAGAAGCTGAATGGAGCAACGCTGAACTATCTTACTTACGATAAGGAGCTGTACGCCTTGGTGAGAGCCTTAAAAATGTGGAAGCATTATTTGTGGGCTAAGGAGTTCATCATTCACACCGATCATGAGTTCCTGAAGCATCTGAACGGGCAACACAAGCCGAACAAGAGGTATGCAAGATGGATGGAGTTTGTAGAGACCTTTCCTTATGTCATCAAGTACAAGCAAGGTAAGAAAAACATGGTAGCTGGTGAATTATCTCGGAGGTATGTCTTAATCTCTACTCTAGATGCTAAGTTGCTTGGGTTTGAATGCATTAAGAGTCTGTATGCATCTGATGAGGATTTTGGTGATATTTATGCTACATGTGAGACATCTGCTAGTGGTGAGTATTTTAGGCATGATGGTTTTTTGTTTAGGAGAAATAAGTTGTGCATTCCTAGGTGTTCTCTATGAGAATTATTGTTGTTAGAGTCTCATGGAGGTGGTTTTATGGGTCATTTTGGTATTGCTAAGACTTTGGCTATGTTGCATGAGCATTTCTTTTGGCCTCGCATGAAACGTGATGTTGAGAGGGTCTGTGGTAGATGCATTACATGTAAACGGGTTAAGTCTAGGTCTAGTTCCCATGGATTGTATACACCTTTACCTATTTCGACTGCACCTTGGGTTGATATTTCTATGGATTTTGTGCTTGGTTTGCCACGTACTGAGTGTGGTAGTAATTCTATATTTGTGGTTGTTGATAGGTTTTCTAAGATGACTTATTTTATTCCTTGTCATAAGTCTGATGATGCATCTTATGTTGCTGCTTTATTCTTTTGAGAAGTTGTTAGATTGCATGGTATACCAAGGACAATTGTTTCTGATAGAGATTCTATGTTCTTGAGTTACTTCTGGAAGACTTTGTGGTGTAAGTTAGGAACTAAGTTGTTGTTTTCTACTACTTGTCATCCACAAACCGATAGTCAAACTGAAGTACTTAACAGGACTTTATCTGCATCGTTGAGAGCTATGCTTCGGATGAATATTAAGAATTGGGAAGAATGTTTGCCTCATGTTGAGTTTGCTTATAATCGTCTAGTTCATTCTGCTACTCAGTTTTCCCCTTTTGAGATTGTCTATGGTTTTAATCCTTTGACTCCTTTGGATTTATCTATTTACCTGTGCAAGAGTTTACAAACCTTGATGGGCAGAAAAGAGCTGATTTTGTGAAGCAGATTCATGAGAAGGCAAGGCAGAACATAGAGCGCCGTACTAAGCAGTATGTGAAGCAAGCAAATAAAGGGCGCAAGAAGATGTTGTTTGAGCCTGGAGATTGGGTTAGGCTGCATATGAGAAAGGAGAGGTTCCCTTTGCAGTGAAGATCGAAGTTGTTACCTCGTGGAGATGGTCCCTTCCATGTGTTGGAGAAAGTAAATGACAATGCATACAAGCTGGACTTACCAGGTGAGTATGATGTTAGTGCTATATTTAATGTTACTGATTTAAGTCCTTTTGATGTAGGAGACAACTTGGATTTGATGACAAATCCTCTTTAAGAGGAGGGGAATGATGGAGCCCAAGTAGCAGCTGTGAGAGACGATCCAGTCTACATTCTGAGTGGTCCGATGACTAGAGCTCGAGCAAGGACTTTGAGGGCTAGATTGAGCTTATTGATTAAAGACATTTGGGCTGCTAATGTTTCCAAAGAATCGATGTTGTCGGAAGATTTAAATGAAGGACAAAAAATTATTAATTTAATTATGTGTAGTGATTGGGCTTAGTTTAATTTATTCAGTTATTTTGGGCCAACATGTTTAGGCCTTCGTTAAGTGATTCTCGAATTTAATTAAGTTTAATTTCGAATTTAATTTCCCTTATTAGACTAGGATTTCAGTTGCCTATATATAGGCTTTGTATAGAACAATTTTGATGCAGTTTTCAATTTAATAAAATTTGTGAGGTTTTCTCATTTATTTCTGAAAGCTCAACGTTTTGAAATTCTATTTTTCCATAGGGTTTTTAGTTTCGACTAATCAATCGGACATTCATATCCATTGGTGGTGTCTTCGCATATATCCTTCATTGTTGGGTCAATCCGCTTCTTGGGTCGTAGGAAAATTATTCTGGACTACGGTACTTGAAGGTTTTCGAATCCAAAGGTGTTGGATCCTTCCATCTTCAGTTTTCAATTTGCTTCTGTGTCGTGTCTGGATCGAATCGTGCGAGTTCCTGGGCTGCGATCAAAACCTTCTGGCGAGGATCGTATCATCAAGTCCCCCCAGTAGTCAGAGCTCGATCCAGGGCAGCCCGAGCCTCGTCAGCCTCGACCCTAAGTTTGGCTTCAATTTCAACACACCTCTGAGCCTCTAAGTTGAGCTCCTTCAAGAGCTTGTCGGTGTGGTCCCACATTCGGGCTAACTCTTTGATAGCCGACAACCAACTGTCGGTCCTTAGTCAATTGCTCGACTAAGTCCTGTGAATTCTTTAAATTCGCAGTGACAACCGATAGCTTGGAAACAATATAGTTCCATTCTCGAAGAAGTTTATCCCGCTCTTTCTCGATCACGATGAGATCTTTCTGCTAATCCTAAAAACTGAGGAAGCACCGGTGGTAATCCTCGACCAAGCCCAAGAAGCCCTGTAACAGAAGGTCGTCAAACAGAGGCTTCAAAAAAACTACAAGTTCATAAATAAATAGAATACTCACCATGAGGGACATCTGAGCATTGGTAAAGAGAGAATTTCAAGCCTCAGACTTCATCGGCCACAGAGGACCTCGGAATAGCACATTAGCAAAAGCATGGAAAGTGGCAATCGACTTCTTTCTTCTTTGTTGTTTGAGGACTGCATCCGAGCAACCAGGAACTAATTTTTTCCCCGAGCACTAACCAGTGCCCTCGTCATGCCTCTCCTTATCAGCATAGATATCAAGGATCTCTCGCTCCTCATCTTTTTTTCTTGTTCCTTTGTTTGAGAGGAATTTGGTCCTCGGACTCAACCTCGGACAGGTCGGGAGTTTAGCCCCTCTTGTTTGACTTCGGCTTTTGGGGCACTGGATGACTTTGAGGAACCCCCAATATTTTTCTTCTTTGGAATCTGGGGGCCTGGACTTTGGTCTTTCGGGATAGTCTATTTTTTCTTGTTTTCCTTCCTTGCTTCTGCTGCTGCTGGTATCTCTCAAGCTCTTTGGGAGTCAACCTCTCCATCGAGTAAAAATTGTCGTGGATGCTCAGAGAACGGCCTGGGAGTAGGGTGTCAAAATCCCAAACTGGGTGGTCGTATGCCATCTTGATCCTATCGAGCTCATGATCATAGAGGAGCTTCCTTTTGGGACCTGCAAAAAGAAAAAGTCAGCATGTAAGAACTCGAAGGAATAATTCATAAAGAAGAATAAAATGTATAATTAGGAGCCCAAAAAACTCCACTCAATCTGGGGTAAATGTCCAGAATCTGAATGAAGAAAAATTCTTGAATCCATTTATTGGAATTCGACTTTGTGCCCCTCACAAGGGGATCCAGATTCCGTGCATATTTTGAAAAATAGTAATATTCTTGGTCCTTCTTATGAACTAAGTATATAGTTTGACCCACTCTTGCATGCTCGGCTCTTCGAGTCTGGTATTCTAAAACATAAAGTATATCCCGATCATATGACACCGGGCTATAGGGGATAGTTGGATTGGAGCAAGGGTGTATAATTCGAGAATCTGTGCAAAAAAGGAACGAAGGTGTAACCGAATCCCGTACTAAAAAACTTTGGCCAATAAATCCATAAAATTGTACGACGGACGATGCAGGTGATCATCCTCATCAGGAGCAATAGGGTTCACTCTCTTCAAAATGTCGTACTATTTGAGAATTGTGCCAACTTTTACTGTGTCCAGATTCATAAGCGTATCAGCAGAGCACCTCAGACAGACTAATTGTATACTGCTGGGAAAATATTGGGGGCTAAACTCGAAGAAATATTTGTTGAATAAGAAAGGGAAATGTCGAGCTGTTTGTTCTGTGAAGGTTCGGCTTGCTCGTCCGATGAAGGCTCGGATTGGTTGCCATTAGAACCGGATGGTTAGGGATCTTCCCTACCACTAGTTCAACCGCTCTCATAACTACAACTAATTTCACTATCCAAACCATTGCTACTCGAACTACTCATTTTTTTAAGAAAAGAGAAATGAACGAGGAAAGTTACTAACCCTTAACTGGAGAATCGTTTGAAGAGTCGCGGTAAAATATTGGCCAAAGAGCTCCAAAGCATTCAGGTAAGAGTGAAAGGATGAAATGAATAGTGGGGGTATTTATAAACAAAATTTACCTCTGGACCCACACAGTCTCTTCGGCCAAAGCTAATCAAAATGCAACAAGTGTCACGGCTTTTCAAATTCAAAATTGGAAAAAGTACGCCCGAGGAATTCTAATCATCTTTGATCAGCAAATTGAGTTCGGACAAGCCATAACCAGACAGTCAAATTCGAACTAAAAATTGATTCGAACCTATAATGGTTCGGCTAAAAGAAAAGAAAAGATATATATATATATATATATATATATATATATATATATATATATATATATATAAACCTATATAATAATGTGTAGGCAGTGATGCCCTTGGCCTGGTCAGCCACCATTTTCCGAAGAGCTTAGGATGCCGAAGTCGAAAGTAATTCTATCCGTACAGCTCTTTGAAGACTACAAAACCGAAATAGATAACCTAGTAAACAGCTAGGGTTTATTTCGGCGTAGTATGCCCATGGGCTCTGGGTTGCTCCCCGATTGACTTGTAAACAATTACGTGTCACACTTCAAAGTCCTGCAAGAGCTTTTTTTAGACAAATCGGACCTAACCAATCACAAATTCGAAAATAATTGTAAGACAAAGATCGCGGAATATCCCTTAAAATTTCTTAAAAATAGGAAAAGGTTAATTCTAAGACGAACATCGCAGATAAATTAAAAATATTCTCACAAAATTAGTAGAGCCATGGCTCATTATATGAAAAATCTTACCCCCTGAAAATTTCCGAGCCACGGTTCAGAAGTGGTAAATGTTCTTTCTTCTTTGATTCTTTGCAGGAATTAATTGCTTTGGCTTCGCTGAACTCAAGAGCATTCAGACGAATGTCGGGGACTATTGTTATGACCCAGAAATGAGTAGGCCCATTTCCGAGCCCATTAATGAAGAAAGCCAAAAAAGGAATCACCAAGGCAAAGAGAATATGCTTAGACAAGCTTTTCGGCTTAATTCAACTACGAGATCAAACTATTCTATGACCAAACTCAAGATTGACCGAACCACTCTTGATTCAAACCAGCCCTTGGCCGAAGTAAACTATTTGAACCAATCGCCAGTACGAGCTACCGAAGGTTGCCAAGAAGATATACAAATCAACCGAACAAATGCGATCGTTCAAACCAGCAGTTCAACTGAGGAATCGCATCTGTTAGCCTAAAGTCATCTCTTTGTTTTGATTTCAATAAATAGGGTCTCATTTATTGTACAAAGACACATTGAATTCATCGTTAATTACAGCAATAAAAGCACATAATATTAGAACTCTACTCACAATCAAGTATTTAGCATTATTTTATTTATTACTTCTTTGTTATTTTATCATGTATTCTTCTAAAAATAATACTCTATAAATAGAGCATAAATCATGTTTTAAGTATGATTCATAAAGAAATTAAACATTGCAAAAATTATGTTTTATTTTTTTAATAATTAATGTGTTTAATCTCAACCATTAATGTTATTAATTCAATTACTGTGATTCATTCCTAATTAACACAAATATTAATTTTTACTTCTGATTACATCTATGTATATGAATATTGGGAGTAGCTATGGTACTAAAAATTATTTGTGTTAATAGGTTAGCCCATGCTTGATTAACTATTATTTTTATGATGATAAGAACTTGTGGACAAGGGCCAAAAACGAAGAATAGAAGGGCCAGGTTCCGATATGAATGAAGGACCAGACTGCCCATCATTGAATAGGAAGACAGTCCAAGTCCCTCGTCCATTGAGAACTAACGAAGGACTATAATCCTAAACGAATGAATGACCAATCAGCTATGGCAAGAAACACGTTCGAAAGACCCTATGACAGATGAAGGATCCTCATTCGAAGGAAGGGAGAGTAAGGAGGACCATTTTCCAAGCCACAAAGTTTGCAGGGAATTAGAAGTAAGTCATAAGAAAGCTCTCGAAGGAGGTACTTCGAGATCACTAGTGAAGGATGTCCTTTAACTAACAAAGGGCATTATTTAGTTACACATTACTTTTATATCCTTCGTGCTTGAGGAATCTTTTTGTAACTCATTCCAGAATTCATAGGATTAGCCCCATTATTTTCTTCCTAATTAGTTGTTAATTAGATTACTTTTACACTTGTATTGTTAAAATCCATTTAAAAAGCAATGTTGCAATAGTTTAGGACATTATTTGTTGGATAGTTGACTTTCCCTTATTAGAACCAAGCAAATCAATTTGTGTGATATGTGATCAAATTATAGGATTAGTTTCCTTTTTTGTTCTAAATTTTTCGTGCATAAATACATGTTTTTAAAAGAGAATGAAATATAGAATTATATTCCATCATTTATCTTTATCGTACCAGAGCCTTGAGATTTACAACCTTTCAATAACTTCTTCCATCTTCGTTACCATTTAGACCATAAGGTCCCTTGTTTGAAGTACAATGGTGAATGCACTCTATTTATGACCAAGAGGAAATGAGTTCGAGCTTTCATGGGAACATGGTGTGTGTTTAAATTAAAGTAAAAAATTTTAAATAGAACACGAGTCTATTTTTCTTCTCGTCCTCAATATTCTGCTACCAGCCTAGAGAAGGAAGCCACATCTTCTAGTCTACATGTGACCACACAGTCCTTTGGTGAAGGACAAATTCAATGGAAATAATTTAATTCGATGGTCACAATCCTTGATGTTATTTATTAGAGGAAGTGGTAAATTTAGCTACATCAATGGTGAAATTAAGTATCAAAAAGAAAAAAAAACATGCAACACATGCGAATTGGAAACTCAGCAATGCTTTTGTCATGGCATGGTTCATCAATATATTCAATGGAGCCTCACATTAGCATAACATATTTGTTCCTTAGAATTGCTAAGGAAATTTGGGATGTAGTAAAGGACAACTATTCAGACTTGGAGAATCTTTCTCAAGTCTTTGAGATTAAAAATAAACCTAAAGCTCATCGAAAAAGATACTTAGATGTAACAGAGTATTACAACTCCCTGCAAATACAATTGCAAGAGTTGGACATGCATTATGAAACAGATTGGGGAGATCTTGAGGAAAACACAAAGTTTAAAAAGACACTTGGAGAAGAAGCGACTCTACCGATTTTTAGCAGGCCTTGACAAGGAGTTCCATTGCCCTCCATTGGAGAGGCCTTTCTAAAAATTAAGCATGAGGCTAGTAGACGAAAAGTCTTGCTTGGAGACAAGGACCAACGTACCATACTTACTAGCTAGTGATAGCCGTACAGAAACAACATTTTTAGTTGTACGAAATTCTTGCAATAGGTTTGCCGAATAGGTTCCAGGTCAAAGGCCACAATGTTAACAATAAAATAAACTAGGATACACATGATCGATGTTGGGACCTCCACAAATGAAAAATCTAAACAACAATGACAGAAGAATGTTTTTCAGATTACAGCAGAGCAAAATATTGAGGGACCGAGCAATGCAAACCTAAGTGGAGTGTTTCTAAATAATGGGCGGATTGAACAATGAGTGTTTCTAAATAATGGACAGATTGAACAATTGATGGATATCCTCAATCCAAAATCTTTGACAACTCGAAATACCATCTATGAAAAATTCTCTCAAAGTATGACTCTCCATGTACAAAGACAAAATCCTTGGGTGTTGGATTTTAGTGCATGTGATCATTTCACAGATAACTTGTCACTATTTCACTCTTATATTCCGAGTTCTTGAAATATGAGTGAAAGAATAGCAGATGTATCATTCACATCCGTGGTAGGACAAGATTTTATACGTCTGTTTGAAAATCTTGTAAGATGTATAAAATCTTGTCCTACATTTTGTATTGCATGTTCCCAATTTTGCCTGTAATTGTGTGTTCATTAATAGGCTTAATAAAGATTTGAAATACACTATTAATTTATCTAATACTATACATCAAATGCAGGATCAAGAATAAGAGAAGATGATTGGCATTGCTAATGAAGAGGGTGAACTTTACTACTTTGAGAATGAAGAATGTGTGAATAGACAAGCAACAGTGGCAGAATCTTATATCTTAAATAAAGATGCAATGATGTGGCACCATAGGTTAGGTCACCTTAACTTTCAATATCTCAAACGTTTGTTTCCTAATTTGTTGATCAATAAAGATACAAAATTCTTTTCCTTTGAAATTTCCCAATTTGCTAAATATACATGAGCATGTTTTCCTGTTAGACCTCACAATGAGTCTACTTCTTTTTCTTAAGTCATAGTACTATGTGGGGGCCATTTTGTACACACAATGTCACTGGAACTAGATGATTCATTACATTCATTGATGATCATAAGAGGATATGTTGGGTGTATCTCTTCAAAGAAGAATATGAGGTTACTAAATTTTTTCAAAATTTTCATGCCATGATAAATAATCAGTTCTAAACTACAATAAATTCTTTTAGAATGGATAATGAAACTGAGTAGTTCAAAATAGTCTTTGGAGACTTTCTACCAACTAATAGAATAACTCACCAAAGTTCATGTACTAATACCCAACAAGAAAATAGGGTACCTGAAAGAAAAAAATCAACATTTACTTGAAGTTACTAGAGCCCTAATGTTCACTATGTGACTTTCTAAAAACCTTTGGGGGAAGCTATCTTACGTGCTTGTCATCTCATTAGCCGTATGCCATCAAAAGTTCTCAATTTTAAAACATGCATGCCTACTCACCTAAAAAGTTACCCTCTGTTTCTTTGTCCTTCATCCATTCCTCTAAAAATCTTTGGATGTACTGCAATTGTTCATAAGTGTCAAAAACACAGTTCAAAGTTAGATCAAATGTCAGTTAAATGTGTTTTCATTGTTAGCCCATCTACACAACGAGGGTATAAATGTTACTTGCCTACTCTTCTTTAAATTTTTGTATCAATGGAGATCACATTGTTTGAGTATCAATCCTACTTTCCGAAAGTCTCATCTCAAGGGGACATTTATGATGAGATAGAGATTAGTCTTTTAATCCAATAACACCGAGTATTTAATCACCTAGTCCCATGATGCCAACTCTAAGTTAACAGTCATCCTCCCCAACCAAGTTTATGTAGGGATTTTCAGTGAACCGAATCACAAAAATCCATGCGAACCGGATCGATTTATGGATATTGCATATAATTAAAATTCACAAAAACCTAGCATGCTCCTAAGAATTTAATTCGATTCGTGGATTGAGAGATTACCGTAATTCCGTAGAGTCTGATCTGATCTTTCACGTTTGAAAATCAAACTTTAATTCAACTATGCGATTCGATTAAATATGCGGAAACAGAAATTAGAAATCGAATTTCTTGATAAAATCAAAAATAAAGAATAAGGAAGAAGAGAAATCTCTGTTCTCCAGATCAGATCATCATGGTTGTATCCCAATGCTGTTCATATCTGCTACTGGTGAGGACTCCACAGATTTGTAGTTGTGCAAGGCCAGAACCAAAATTCTCCTCCCTCTGCACAGAGTCGTCGCCCACTCTCTCTCTCAACCTAGGGTTTCAATTGATTTGAATGTTATGAAGTGGCTAGGGTTTTGAGAGAGATTGCTGTCTATTTATAGACCTAGGGTTTAATCCTAATGGGCTATTGGGCTCAATTGAGCATATTTAATTGGGCCAGTCCTACGACCTAATGCAAATAATAAAGTGGGCCTATAAATTAATTAATTCACATGTCCACAACCCAGGACATAATTAATTAATTAATATTAATTCTTTTTCACCACAGAATTAATACTGACCTACCCCTTTATTACCACGTTATGAGAACGGGCTGCATTAATTGAGAATTCCCATATTTAAGGTTACCGAGCATTCATTAATTAATCCGAACTTCTAACAAGCTCTATCTACAATTAATTAATATCTTATTATTCCTAAGTAGTACAAGTCAATCCTTATCACTCGTGCCTGAACTTAATCAGCATGCAGGACTTTGACACGATGAATTTCATTGAGCTCCTCAGGGAATGTCCCCATCCTATTACTCGGATATGGTTACCTAAACCCAATCTCAGGCGGTACTACACGAACTGTTGTTACCCAAGATACGGATATTCGAGCACGTTACTCAGGCTCTACACCATGGCAAGTCAAAACAGCAGTCAATCCGGGAAAACCCCTGAACCTTCGTTAGGGTTTGGACTCAATCAATAACGAGATCTTGATTCGCTGATGTCAGATAGTCGAATACATGTCATTGTGGTCCATCAATATGCCACTCTTGTGTACCAGCATGTCAAATAACCAAGACAGACTACTTATTCCGACAATGCCGCAGCCATCCGGACAGACGTATCCTCATACACTATCTCGGTTGTGATCAGGTTTATGTCTCGGTTGTGATCAGGTTTAGGTCAAGTGATCATACTATCTTCCGCGATCTACTACACGCCTTATGATTGTCCCTATCGGTGAGAGAAGAGGATATCATTGTTACATACATGTAAGTTTGTTTAACAGATAGGAAAAATAAACCGTTGTATACTCATTACAATAAATGCTTTCATTATACAAAACCCATCAATCTCCCACTTATACTCAAAGCATAACTAAGCTATTGCAGAGTATACAGTCCATCTATCTAGCCTGCTATCTCTTTAACAACTGTCAGTGGTCGGAATCCACCTCAGACCCAACTCACGAATATATATTTAGTAAACTTTATGCGGAAAGCTCTTTGTAAATGGAATAGCAAGGTTGTCGTTAGTGTCAATCTTCTTGATCACCACATCACCTCTCGATACGATCTCTCGTATGATATGGTACTTTCTCTCTATGTGTTTGCTTGCCCTGTGAGACCGCTGTTCCTTTGAATTTTCCACTGCACCAGAGTTATCACAATAAATTGTGATGCTCCTCGGCAAACTCGGAATCACGCCCACCTCCAAAAGGTAGTTCCTAAGCCACACCCCCTCTTTCGAGGCTTTGGAGGCGGCGACATATTCCACCTCCATGGTGGAGTCAGCAATGCATTTCTGCTTTGAGCTCCTCCAAGATATAGCTCCACCTCCCAGGGTAAACACATATCCCGAGGTCAATTTCTTCTCATCCTGTTCCCCTTGGAAATCCGAGTCTGTATAACCCACAGGGCACAAATCCTCACTTTGATAAACTAGGCAGTAATTCCTACTTCTCTTCAAATACTTGAGGATGTGCTTTACTGCAGTCCAATGCGCCTGTCCAGGGTTAGACTGATATCTTGTTACCATGCCAACGGCATAACAAATATCTGGCCTGGTACACAACATTGCATACATGAGGCTACCCACCGCCGAATCGTATGGTACAAGACTCATCTCATCTTTCTCCCGCTGTCTCTCAGGAAACTGCCCACTAGAAAGACGAACGCCATGCCTGAAAGGTAGCAAACCTTTCTTGGCAAGTTGCATGCTGAACCGGGCTATCACAGTATCCACATAGGATGCTTGGGATAAGCTTAACATTCTTCTCTTACGATCTCGTAAGACCTTAATTCCAAGAATGTAGCCAGCTTCTCCCAAATCCTTCATTTGGAACTGTTCGGACAACCAAACCTTGATTTCCGACATCACTCCCTTGTTGTTTCCAAATAGGAGTATGTCATTAATGTATAGTGCAAGGAAAATAACGCTCCCACTGACACAAAGTCGGTAAACACAACTTTCATTTTCCAACTGTGCAAATCCGTAGGATTTGAACACATCGTTGAAACGTAAGTTCCACGACCTCGAAGCTTGCTTAAGTCCGTACAATGACTTCTTAAGCTTCCAGACAAGATGTTCTTCGCCCTTGAGTATGTAACCCTCGGGTTGCTGCATATAGATGTCCCTACCTTCTTCAAGGTAACCGTTTAGAAAAGCGATTTTGACACCCATCTGCCAAATCTCGAGGTCCATATGCGCAGCTATTGCAAGGAGTATCCGGATGGACTTAAGCATGGCTACAGGTGAAAAGGTTTCGTCATAGTCAATGCCCTCTTTCTGACTATAACCTTTTGCCACAAGCCTGGCTTTAAAAGCCGTGAATTTTCCATCCGCCCCTTTCTTTCTCTTGTATACTCATTTGCACCCTATGGCCCTAAAGCCATCCAGCAAATCAGTTTTCTGGAATACATCCATAGCAGTTATGGATTCAATTTCGGAATCCATGGCGACACGCCATTTTTCAACATCCTTGTCCTGCACTGCCTCCTCGTAAGTCAGTGGGTCATAGTTCTCATATATGTCTTCCGGGCTCAAATTCGAAGACTCACCCACGAACATGTACCTTTCCGGTTGGAAAATAACTCTCCCACTACGACGTGGCATCGGTGCCGTGTCAGTAGTAGGTGCAGTAACTTGTGGTTCTACACCTTGCACTGAAGAACGTGTCTGTGGTGCTGAACCTCTCACAAGTGCACCCACATCTACATGTTCCTATTCCCTTGGAATCGCATTCTCGTTTTCAATTTCTTGGAGAACGATATCACTCCTTGACTTGTGATTACTCACATACTTGTCCTCCAAGAATCTAGCGTTGGTGCTAACAACGACTCTCTGACTCTCAGGACAGTAAAAGTAACCACCTTTCGTTTTCCTGGGACACCCTATAAACAGCATTACCTTTGATCTGCTTTCTAACTTATCAGGTTCCTTCGACAGTACGTGTGCCAGAGTGCCCCATACTCTGAACTTGCACAAACTCGGTTTGCTTTAATCCTCACTTTGCGCATCGTCCCCAGATTATGCTCTTCCTGAAATATATATAGCATTTCTTGGAATAAAGCTTCTCTGTGATTTCCACCGAACTTTATTACTGATTTATCCATTTCACATTCAAAAGATCCGTTCTTCCTTATTTAAGCACGCCTTAAATGTCGAGCCATAGATTTGAATCTTTACAGCTCGAAGCCATAGTGTTCGACCCATATTGTCGACCTATCATTACGGGCCTCATCCTGGGTTTAAGCCCAAGGTATCAAACAGGCTACTCTTTAATGGGCCATTTTCGGGCCTCAAAATATCGACCTCAACAATAGCCCCCTTGACTTGTCAAGTTTTTCCTGAAAGGAACTTGGTAAGTCAAGCCTCGTTTACATGAATATTTTCAGATGTATGGCTCATCGAATTCCCTTGAAGAAATTCGGATTGATGGGATCCCTTTTAGACATCCTCTTGGCTCGAAGCATCGATTCCTCTGTGGGAATAGCTTCTGATTCATGCTACTCCATAAAGTAGCGATGAATGCCGGCGAACTATGGCCCGAATCCATAGTTCGCAATTTGCTTTGACAGTTCGGGTTCTGTCGTTAAGCCATCTGGTTTAATAAATTCATCGGAATGAACTTTAAGTATCAAAGCTCGACTTATCGATGCTTGACTATTGAATCTTAATAACTTTGAGGTATATCAGAGATCGAAAAAGTCATTTCAAGTTTTCCCGCCAATTTATCATGGCATTTGCGTAATTTCCGCATAAATTAAGGGCTGATTGGCGGAAGTTGGACGGTCTCCCCCTTTTAATAGTATTTCTCGGGAACCGACATCTCACTCATCCTCATTCGCCGTCTTCCCGACTTCTACAATTCATATCTTCAGCACACGTTCAGCCGCCGGCCGATTGCAATTCAGGTAACGTTCCCTTTCTTTATCTCATAATTTAATTTCTTCGTCACTCTTATGGCCTTCTGCTGCTCCCCTCTTTTAGCATAAATCTAATGCGGGATTTTTCTTTTCTGCAACCGTTTGCTTCACCTCCGATTAGGTTTTAGCCCCATTCACCAATTGTTAACATCATGGCCCATGAATCCGACTCTCACGTACCTACACCACCCTTCACTCCTTCTCCCGAAAGGGTTCCTTTACCCGACCAAATCGCCCAACCAGATTGGGAATCGATTCTCCAAGACCCAGAAACCACTCTTCGCCGGGGAAAGAGGAAAATCATTGACGATGTACCCGATGAACCTTCATCATCATCCGAATCTGAGGATGACCGCCCGATTGCGGAGACAATCCGCCGGCTCGAAGGAATGTCAAGCGCCGCCGAAATAAGTGGGCCGGGCCGTCGTTCTATTGACGAAAAGGCTACTCCCCCTGAACTTCCGGTCGTCGGCAGATGGAAGCTTCCAGAGGGATGGTCTACTCACAGGGTTCTTGGGGCTGTTTCTTCACTTTCAAAGGACGATATGCTCACCCTAGCCGACTCCGTTCCGTGCCTCGGTGCTACATATATCCGTCCCAAACCAAACCGTCGATGTTTCGACCCTCCTGCTGGGTTCGTAGCCTTTTATACTGCAGCCATGGAGAATGGAATCAGTCTTCCAATCCATCCATTCTTCAGCGAGGTCCTAGCTTCGTATAATATTTCCCCCTTTCAATTAGCTCCCAACAGCTGGTGCCACTTAGTCGGCGTATTTTTAATTTGGATGGATCTCGGGTTAGGCCTCCCCACAGTTCGCGAATGGCACAACATGTATAGGATGAACCAGTGCCAAGACAAACATTACTACTATTTTACTAGGTGGAAGAAGGGTCGATCGCCTCTCGTTCAGAAGCCTCCTACAAACTCTCCGAATTGGTGGAATACCTTCTTTTTCCTTAAGCTCGACCCCTCAAACCCCGAATTCATCAGCCACGGCGGAACTCCAATAAGTGTGTTCTTTTCGTGAGGTTGCTTCTATTATCTATATATCTGACTAATAATTCTTCTTTCCTTTCTTCAGTGCGCGAGAGGACAGTCCTCACCCCGGCTGAACAGGCGAGGATAGATCGAGCATACGACGTCAGCTGTAGTGACCGAGAGTGGCCGAAGTTACAGCTCGGGCGCTTCGTGACTGCTCACCATTTTCTAGACCACAACTGCCACCTCAACAACCTTCCGGACAACATGAAAGGTCGAGGGCCATCTGCTGAGCAAGTTGCTCAGGCCATGCGGGAGAAGAAGAGAGCTCGGGAGGAGCTCGAACAGAAGCGTCGAGAGGAGAACCCTCCTAAGAGGCCCGCTACTACTCCGAGCACCCTTCCAACTCCACCTCCTCCTCCACCTAAGCCTACCGAAACCCCCAAGGATATCCTCCATATCCCTCAGGCGGACTCTTCTCGTAAGGAGTCCGACCGCAATAAGGATAAGGAGGGCGGGTCTTCTGATCGCCGCCACCGTTCTTCGGACAAGGACTCCGGGCCAAAAGAGAATCTGGATAGATCTCTGGCTAGGGCGCAGACAGCCCCAGCGAACCCGAGGGTAGACTCATTCTTAGTCCATGCCCGCAAACTGCTGCTTAATCCTCCCTCTCAAGATCCTATGGCAGGGGCACTCTTCAATAGGCTTTCTCGCTTCGAACAGCGTCAATTAGAGGTATCATCTTCATCATGCTTCATAATAAACAATGTATATAGTTGATCACTGCTATTTCTAACAGATTAATTATAATAACAGCGGCAAATAAATTTGTAAACCCTAAGGTTATCGATCCAGGGGAATTGTATGGGGAAATTATCCTATCATGCGGTATTCTACATTCATAGGCATCTAACCACAATCACAATCAATTCAAACTCAACCCTCAATCGATTCAACTCTCACAATCTCATTCGGGTTATTTCAAAACTAAAAAATTTCCCCACAAAATAGAATAAAATTAAAATTTAAGGCAAAAATTAAATACGAAAATTTAAGGCAAAAAATTTAAATACGAAAAGCAGAATAAATAAAAGATAGAATGTTCCATCTCTTGTCCACATCCCCCCAAACTTATTTCCAACTCAAAGAGTGGAATAAGTTTGAATATCAGACAAAAGAGGGAACGATACCTGGTAGTTGATCTCAGGCATCAACTTCTTATCCCCAGGAGTAAACATCGCGCGACATGGAATAATTGCGGCTGGCACTTCGCGTCGATTGACGTGAAGCCTTCTTGCGACCCTCTCCTAGGATCAAGTGTATCCAGTCGGCCGGCTGCTCGGCGTCGATCGACGAGGCAGGTCCGTCGATCGACGTCGAGTCGATTTCCAAATTTTTTTTTTAACTAAGGAAATACTGTTAATGGAAAATAATGGAAATTCGAAATAAAAAAACAAAAATTAAAAAAGAAATTACGGAAAGGGTTGGGTTACCTCCCAACAAGTGCTTGATTTAACGTCGCAGCTTGATGATACCTCAAATCACTGCAACGGAGGTCGGGTCCAGACTCGCCGACCTTTGGCATCCACCATGTAGACTTTCCGATCTTTGATAATGGTGGTGAGCTCAGAAAAAGGTGGCGCAGTTGACACTGCTACCCTATCGTTTCCTCGCTCCCATTCGATGGCAGCGGCTTCTTCTTCTTCAGTTTCATCTCCTTCGTCAGTAGTGGAGATTCGATTGCACTCTGCCTTCTTCTTGTTCTTGTCGATCACAAAGGTGATCCTCTCATCATTCGCTCGGAGTGTGATCTCGCCACCTCGACAGTCAATGAGAGCGGCGCTAGTGTCGAGAAACTCACGCCCCAAGATCATGGGCATGTTCTCGTCCTCCTTCATTTTGTGCACCACGAAATCTGCAGGAAAAATGAGATGGCCCACGCGAATGAGCACATCCTCTAGTATACCTTTTGGGCGGGACACAGACCGGTCCGCCATCTGCAGGGTGATTGTCGTGGGCCTCATCTCTCCAATGTTGAGACGTTTGTAGATGGAGTACGGCATCAGGTTGATACTGGCCCCAGTATCACAAAGTACTCTCTCGAATGTGTGTCCCCCAATCTCAACCGGAATAGAGAAGCATCCAGGATCGCTTCTCTTGATGGGCACCTGCTTTTGAAGTAGCAGGCTGCACTGCTCGTGGATCTTCACCATCTCACTCTCCACAAACTTCTTCTTTCCACTCATTAGTTTCCGGAGGTACTTCATGTACCCCGGGATTTCTTTCAGTGCTTTGATTAGCGGGATGTTGATGCTGACCTTCTTCAGGTTCTCCACAAATCTGGAGAACTTCTCGTCCTCTTTCTGCTTCGCGAACCTCTGTGGGAAAGGCAAAGGAGGGAGCTGATCTTCAGACTGTTTCGACTTCATCCCTGGGGCAGACTTCTTCGTCGATCGACTCAAGGGAGCGTCAATCGACGGGCCTCTTCCTTCTTTGTCGATCGACGAGGTAGGTCCGTCGATCGACGTGGGTTCGTCTCCCGCGCAGTTTTGCTCCTTTTTGCCTCCAGAATCGTCCGTAGCCATCTCGGGACCCTTGTAGCTCGTCCCATACCTCAGAGTAATGGCTTTGACTGGCTTTTCCTTTGCGGGGTTCACCTCTATCATACTTGGCAACTGTCCAGGCTTGTGTTGATTGCCGAGTGTGGTGGAGATCTAGCTTAATTGCGTATCCATCATCTGAAGGTGTTTCGTCATTAGCTGCATATGATTTGCCATTCCCTTCACCTCGGTTTCTACTTTCCCGAACCGGTTATCCGAGCTCTTGATAAATTTCTCGAGCGTCTCCTGTAGCACGGATTTCTTTCTTTCAACGATCTCTCCTCCAGTACCTGCATCAAAACCAGGCGGAGGGTGTTCTGCAGCAGAAGGGTTAGCATATGAAAAACCAGGGTGAGATCGCCCATGGTTGTACTGGTACCCTTGATTGCCTCGGTAGTTATTGTGATAACCACCGCCAATGTAATTCACCTCCGTTCCGGTAGTTCCAAACAAACTGCTTGCACCCCTGTTGATGTAGTCAGCCTCCACGGGTACTATGGCCATACTTGGCTCTGCAACAGATGCAGCTTGTGTTGTGCCCAATTTTTCAATCTCCTCCCGGAGCTTTTTCACCTCAGCGACCACGTCGAATTCAGGCTTTGTCTCTACGGCTTTGACTGGTAGCTGCCTATCAGTTGGCCATTGGTGGCTATTCAGCGCCATATCAGCCAGCAGCCTCATACTCTCTGCACCACTCTTCTTCATCAGTATTCCTCCGGCAGATGCATCAACCAGCTGCATCATGTGAGGGTTCAGTCCCTCATAAAAATGACACACTTGCATCTCCAGATCGATGCCATGTCCAGGACAGAGTCGTAGAAGCTCTTTGTATCTCTTCCAGGCCTCGTACAGTGACTCGTCAAACATCTGCTTGAAAGTAGTAATGGCAGCTTTCCTCTTCAGCAGCAGGCTCGGTGGGAAGTTGTTGACAAGGAACTCTGCTCGAAGCTCCTCCCATGTCCCGATCTGACTCTTATCCAGTCCAGCAAACCAAGACCGTGCCTCGTCTCTGAGTGAGAACGAGAACAGTCTCATCCGGATCACGTCTTGGGTTACTCCGTTCTGCTTCACAGTGTTACACACCTCAATGAATTGGTTGAGGTGGGTATATGGATCTTCTACAGCTCTTCCCCCAAACTGGTTTTGCTGCACCATCTGAATAAGGCTTGTGCGCAGCCCAAAGTTGTTGGCGTCAATGCCAATTCTGAATCCGGCCTCTGCTTGCTGTGGAAGAAATTGATCCAAGATGGACCTTTGCGGAACCACAATCTGCCTATTGTTCAACTCTGCCAGTCTTGCAGCTTGCTCCGCCTGAGCAGCCTGGGCTGCTTGAAGTTGTACTCTTAGCTGCTGCACTTCATTTACAAATTGCCTCTGCTCCTCGGGAGTCATATTTTGCAGAGGTGCTTCAGGATTCTCAGCCATCTCTCGCTGTTTTTCTTTTCCTTTCTTTTTGATTTTCCTGCAGGTTGCTTTAATTTCAGGGACAAAGGCTTCGAGTGTTTTTCCTTTGGCTCGCGTGTTCATGCACCTGCACAGGAAATAGTAAAAATCAGTTCAGCGTCGATCGACGTGGATGTCACGTCGATCGATGCAAAAGAGAGCTCTACGTCGATCGACGAAAGGTGTCCGTCGATTGACGCAAAAGATGGTCGACGTCGATCGACGCTAAAGGGCGTCGATCGACGTGGAATGCAAAAACAGAATCTCACACACGCACACGTACAGAAAATAAAAACTCAATCCAGCAAATCCTAGAACGAACTAGTAACAAGAAAAAATCTAACAATTTCCCGGCAACGGCGCCAATTAACAGCTCCTCCCATGTTGAGATCTCGTTGCAATTCAGCGTCATGTACCATGATAGCACTCTGTCGCACAGTGTGAAGGAGAACAGACGTAGTCGAACATAATCAATGGGCACCTGATTCTGCTTACATGTATCGCAGAGCAGCAGAAATCTCTGGATATGTAGATGGGGATCCTCAGATGGCAATCCCCCATACTGGTTCTGTTGAGCTGTGTGTATCAAACTAGTCTTCAGCTCAAAATTCGGCATATCCACCTTCAGTCCAAAATCTGCATTACGATGCCGGTCAGTCATCGGCTCGTACATCTCATCAATGGTGGGTACTCGTGGTACTTCAGGATTGTAATCAAATTCAGGTTATGTATCCTTCTGATCAGATTCCAAACACTAATTTAACTGACCCGTAGGGGAGTTTCTACTGTGTCTAGCTACAGACAATAAATAAAGCGCTTGTTGGGAGGCAACCTAACTTTTAATTGCCTTTTAATTTCTTTAATTATGTCGTTCTATGTCGTTTTACACCATTTCCTGCATTATACGTTCACTTGTGGTTGTTGAGTTCATTGGGTGCAGGAAAAGAGATGGAAACACGAAGAATTGTTGGCTTTGACGGCAGTGAGAGCTTATCGAGGTCTCACACACATCTCCATGATCTTTTTCCCCACAAACTTATTCTATTCGTTGTATCGAATAAGTTTGGGGGAGGGGGATGTGATCGGGCGATGTGTGTTTCTACCTTTTTATCTTTTTATCTGATTTGAGACTGCACTTGATGTATTAATGTGAATCAGTGAATCAGTATGTTTGTTTCTGCCTTGGTTTAAGTATCTGGTTTGGTTGTACTTGGAAACTCTGTCATTTTATTGTACCGAGAATTTAATTTGCATTGGTTGGTACGGGTTGTATTTGCATTGTTGATCAAAGTTAATGATGACAAATGTTTCTTTCTAGTGAAACCTGCATTGATGATTTGCATATGAGTTGATGAGGTGCATATGTTTATAGAATTGATTTTGGCCTCTAGGATATGCTTAGCCTGTGAGAATTTGAGCCTGTGTTCGTTTGATTGAGAGTATGTCACTGTGCACTTTATCTCTAGAACTTGCTCTGGTTTCTGTCTCAAAACTGTAAGAGGAATGTCATGAACTTAGAAATGATCTTAGGCCATCGTTTCATAAGCCTCATTAAAACCCAAACACTAACCCACTACACAATCCTTTGCTTAACCTATTGAGCCTGTAAACCTTTTTATTCTGAACCGGATGATAGGAGGTGTGGATGGAGTTATATGGGTATCTGTTGATGTTAGGTGGTGAAAATGCAGTAGTTCATAGTGGTACTTAGTCCAAAGCCTTGTGATGGACACTTTTAGGCCATCTTTGTTAGCCAAATTATCCCAAACACTGTCCCTTATACAATTTTATCCTTAGTAAAGCCATTTTGAGCCTGTTACTTTTCTTTCTTATCTATGAGTTAAGAAAAACATTGTAGTTCTGTCTTGTCTATGAGAAAGTGCTATACACAGGTGAATAGTATCTTGTCTATAAGATTTGGGCGAAATAAAGGGTAGATTGATTTATATTGTTCATGATTAGCCTTTGAGTCCGTGTCTTTCTGTTCTTGTCTATGAGTGAAAGCTTGGATTCCTTCTTGTCTATAAGTTGAGGTGAAAAAAATGATGGGTAGTATTTGTCTTGTCTATGAGGCAATATTTATAAGAGGATAAGAAATTCTCATTTGGTGATCAAAAGTAGGCTGAGCCCTAATGAGAAAAAAAAAAAGAGTTATTAGTGTACAAGTTAGTCAGTCAATAAATGAGTATGGTATGTGATGAGGAGATAGTTTGTGTGAATGGAGTTATAAGGATGAATATGTTTAGTCACTTAGCGAAAAATTCCATACCTTCACCAATGTGCCTACATTAGAACCTAAAATAAAGACCTTTGTGATCTTTGTTCTAGCATTCCCAAAGTCAGTAGAGAGTTTAGACAATGAGCAAGCCTATGGTAGGAAAGTTGTACAGTTGACAATTTGAGAGTATACACTAGCCTTTCTTACAATTTGAGCGAAATTTGAGTGATACACTATCCTGTGAGAAGCAAATTTCTAGAGGTCGAGATTGAAACTGTGATTGATTGCATGTAATTAATAATTATTGCAGTTGTTGGTGTGGGAATCACAACCCCTTTTGTGTCTGAAACAATTTTTTATCAATAAATGCACCCCTCGTGTTTATCTTTTTCTTTCATTTGTTTTCCTCATTGTTCGAGGACGAACAATAGTTTAAGTTTGGGGGGTTGATAAACACTCATTTTGTGCATTTTGCTGATGTGAATCTGCTAACTATTTGCCTTGGATTAGATCATTAAGTGATATTTCTGTGCCGATTTCATATTCTTTTAGAAAATATTACGTTTGGTTTGGTTTTGGGTTGTTATGCATGTTTGGTGCACAATTGAGTAATTTACAGGATATGAATGAGTGCCATGAAGCCAATCGATGTTTGTTTGCATCAGGAAGAGGAAGAAGTGAGAAAAGACTGCACCCAAATATGTTTTAGGCCAAAATTCAATGGAAACTCGTCCTGAAAGCAGTTGATTTTCAAAGAAACAGTCTCAAATTCCTCCACACATGGAATTCGAGCTAATGGAGCATGCCAGTAGATAGATCTTTGAGTTAGCTTTCCAATGCAACTGGAATCAGGTCAATCGGAGTTCGGGAGCAAAAGTTATGGCCAAAACCGTGAGACTGCGCAAGTTGGTAACGAACTCGGCGACCCACATGCAAAATCGGCGATCGCCGATCGTGTTTCTGGGTCGCCGGTTTTGTAATTTTCACCAGTTTTGCTTCGGCGCAAACTCGGCGACCCATATGCATAAACCACGATCGCCGGGCGTGTTTTATGGGTCGCCAAGCGTGTTTTTCTGACGAGTTCTTGGTCCAAATCCCATATCTTTTCAGATCTAAAGGTGATAGATATAAATAGAGGGTCCAAGGGCGAAAAACAGGACCCCTCCAACATATTTTTGACCCTTCAACATATTTTTGAGTCCCTTTACCATTTTTCTGAGATTAGAAGCATAGAATTGAGAGCAAAAGCAGGGGAACTTGAAGAGCACTCCAGGATTCGAAGATTGAAGACTCTACGGGTTTTTGATTTCTATGTTTTCTGTTTTTGTGACTCTTCATCTCTTTGTTTTTCTAGAATTTAGCATGATTGGCTAAATCTATTCATGGATTCTAGGGTTTGAAACTTTGTATTTATTCATTCAACAATTTATGTAATTCAATGTTCCTTTTCCATTGATGTTCTAATTTTATTTGGGATTTTCATTAATTGCGAGATACTGGCCATTGATTGCGATTTGAATTGGTAGTTTTTTGAACCGAGAGGTCTAGTTTATCAATTAAGATGCAAATAAATTAGATTTATTAGAACAATTGTCCAAGAGGAAATTGAACTTTTAAAGGGTTTTGAAATCTAAGGTTTTTATTAAGAGTAAAAGTCTTCTGTATGTCCGAGAGGAATCTTTTGATCTTTTATTTCCATGTTATGGTTCAGAGTCCGAGAGGATCACCTGATAACATATTTGCGATTGCTCACATCTTTGGAAATTAAATTGGGATTGAATTGCATGAAAAGTTGTTTGATTAATATTCAAAGTGCTTGCCCTGGAATCCTATTTTCTCACAAGCTTTCTAAAATCATTAATTGATCTTTATTTTATTATTGCTTTAAAATCATTGCTAGTTTAAATAAAAACCAAATCCCTTTTCTGATTCGCCTAGATAGTAGTAAGGTATCTATGTTTTAGTGCTTAGTTATATTTCGAGCCTGCAGTCCTTGAGATTCGATAAATTATTACTTGCCCTCTGCAGTGGTCTGTACTGCTATTTCTAACAGATTAATTATAATAACAGCGGTAAATAAATTTGTAAACCCTAAGGTTATCGATCCAGGGGAATTGTATGGGGAAATTATCCTATGTACTAGCTATGGTTCTAAAATTCATTGTTTGAGGAATTCAAATCAGGGTTTTGTTTGGAAAATAAAGATAACAATACTTGAAAATTAAAGGAGTTTTGGAAAGCAAATTAAAGAACACAGATTCTAGGGAAGAACTCTTATTATGGATGACATGTAGGAATCAATTAATTTAACAGGTGGAATACTGCAATGATATTATATCTCCTTGTTTGGCAAATATAACCTAGATTACTAATTAGTGACTCATCTCAGCTCGGTCTCAAAGTACACCAAACTAGTCAATCCGATAAACAAATCAGTTCAATTCCTACGTCTAGTACATCTGTTTGGATAGTGTAGATCGTATCATGCATTCCTAATCCCACTATTAATATTCACCTCTCGGTCCTTCTATCAATAGCTAGACATCTAAATTAATCGTCACCTCTCGGTCCTTGAATTAATCTAGAATTATAGAATAAACACAGGAATCATAAACCTAATTAATTAATCCTAACATGCATCCATAATAATATCAACCCCTAGAACCCGCTAGGGTTTCTAGCCACTCATCGTAGATAGAAATCCAAAAGAAAACATATCAAATTGCATAAACATAAAAGAACTTACAAGAAAAATAAAGGGTTTCGTGTTTCCCAAGTCTCCAAACTCTAAAAACTCTAAAATATGATTGGGAATGATAAAGGGTGATAGGGATTGTCAAAAATCGAGTTTAGTAGGCTATTTATAGAGGTGGATGTGTATCCTATCGAATCTAGGGCTAAAGATATGAAAAATCTCATTTTTCCTCGAATTCCTGCGCCAGCAGACACCCTCACGTCGATCGAGTCTGATTCCCATCGATCGACGGACCTTCTTGAGCTTTGTCGATCGCTTCTGATTGGCGTCTGTCGACGCAGCTTTTCGCCCTCCTGCGCGGTCTCACGGTTTTGGCCATAACTTCCTCCTCCAAACTCCGATTGACCCGATTCCAGTTGCGTTGGAAAGATAACTCAAAGATCTTTCCATCCATGTGATCCATTAGCTCGGATTCCAACTTTGGAAGAATTCGTGCATGTTTCTTTCAACATCTGTTGCTTTTGGAATGGGTTTCCATTGAATTTGGCCTAAAACCTGCAAAAACACCAAAACGCGCATAATACCACCTAGTATAGACTCATGCACATAATATATATATAAACTCAATAAAACTATATAAAATAGTAGAAAATAATATAGATAAGCGAGTAAAATAATGAGCTTATCAATAGTCTGCTCCTTACTATGGGTCGGGTGCAGGACGCGATGGAGTTCGACAAGATCCACCGCGAGATCAAAGTCTTTGAAGATAAATGCACGGAGGAGATCCTGAAGCTGCGGGGCGAGGTCGAGGCTCACAAGAAGAAGGTTGCTACTCTCGAGGATAAGCTCGACGAGACTGAAGGCAATGCCGCCTCTCTCGCGGTGAAAGCGAACAACATTGAGGAGGAGCTGAAAGCATGTCGGAACGAGCTGGAAAGTTCGAAGAAGAGATACGAAGCCGATATCGCTTTACTCTCCAGTGATATTCAGAAGAGAGGGGACCGGCTCATGGCCATGCAGGAGTAGCTCACTGCTAAAGAGGAGGAGCACAAACTCGCGCTGAAGCGCTGCCAAGAAGAGATCACTCGCCTTAAGTCTGGAGAGGGCCTTGACTTTGAATCCATCATCCAGAGGTCTTACTTCGCCGAGACATACGAGGTACCTCCCATCATACTTCCACTTTCGTACTTTATTTCTTGCTCTATCATCAATATATACTTATTGCTTCGTCATTTTGAACTTACAGACTCTCGCCGAACAGGTCGAGCAGGATATCAGGGGAAGGATAACTTCTCGATTTCCAGACCTCGACTTAAGCGTTCTGGATGAGAACCCTCAGATTGAGCAGGACCTCAATTCTGGCAGCCCCAAGCAGCAGGAGAGCAACGAGCAAGGCACCACCCTTCAGCAGCAGATGAATACCAATCCATAAATCGCTATTCTTATTGAACAGTCATGCTTTTTTTTTTATTCTCGCTTTTGGATAATCTTTTTTCCATGCTTTTTATTTTTTGCGTATTTATAAAATTAGACGCATGCTTTCCTTCCTCACGTTGAGGCTTTATGACATTTTATTCGCTTTTTCATTCTCGATAGTCCTGCATAGAGAATTTCGAGGTTAGGATGGGCGATGCCGAAGCATCGCCCCTCCGGCGCTCAAGTCAGTATGGGTATTAAAATCATAATACACGAAATGATTAGATGAATTAGTGTACTTATCTGACCACCCTTGTTCGAACCGGGCCATGCCTTAGAAATAATACTTCTTTAAATGTCGCACATTCCAGCTATTCGCGATCTCTCGACCATCATAGTCCTCTAAATGGTATGCTCCTTGCCCGACCACACGTGTTACTTTATACGGTCCTTCCCAAGTCGGCGCGAGCTTCCCTACACTTTTATCCTTGGTATTCTGAAATACCCTTCGTAGCACCCAATCCCCTTCTCGAAAGGTTCGCAGCCTGAGCTTCTGATTATAGATCCTTTCTACTTGCGATCGACGTTGGGCCATCATTATCAAGGCTCGATCCCTTCTCTCGTCTATTAATTCCAAGTTTTTAAACAATTTGTCTGTATTACATGCCTCGTCACACAACTCTACTCGCAAACTTTTCGCCCTCATCTCAATGGGTATAACTGCTTCCTCTCCATAAGCTAGGGCAAAAGGAGTGCTTCTCGTCGCCACGCGAGGTGTGGTTCGATACGACCATAACACCCCCGGGAGTTCGTCGACCCATCCAGTTTTAAGAGCATGCAACCGCTTTTTCAAAGTAGCCATGATAGTCTTATTGGATGACTCGGCTTGTCCATTCGCTTCGGGGTATCGTGGTGTTGAAAAGATTAACTTTATCCCGTATTGATCACAAAATTCTCGAACTCTTCTTCCGGTGAACTGCGTACCGTTGTCAGTCTGGATCTCTTTCGGTATTCCAAATCGACACAATATATTCGTCCAGAGGAACTTTATAACCTCTGGTTCACGCACATTACGAAATGCCTCCGCTTCGACCCATTTCGTGAAATAATCAGTTGCGACGAGTAAGTATTCCTTCTGACCAGCACCCTTCGGGAGTTTCCCTACGATATCCATCCCCCACGCCATGAAGGGCCACACAGGCACCGTCGCATGGAGCGGTTCCGCATACTTTTGAACTGTAACCTCGAACCTCTGACAAGCTTCGCAACTCTTCACGTATTCTTTTGCATCCTTTCGCAGAGTCGGCCAATAGAAACCCGCCGATATTACCTTATGTGCCAATGTTCGAGCACCTTGATGACTTCCACAATCTCCCTCGTGAATTTCCATTAAAACAACAGGAATCGACCCATCGTGAATACACCTCAAAAGGGGACCCTCCAACGACCGCCTATACAGGTCGTCCTCATAAATTACATACTTTGCTGCAGCCCGAGCTATCCGGGCTGCCTCTGCCTTATCCTCTAGGAGTACTCCCTCCTCGATGTACCGCCGTATGGGGTCTATCCAAGTCTCAGCTCGCTGTATTTCATTAACCTCATGAAAGTTCTGGACTATCGACTCATCTACCCATGTCACAGGTACTGCTTTCTCTTGCCTCCTCTGTTGAGAAGAAGCCAGGTTCGCCAACGCATCTGCCTCCACATTCTCTTCCCTGGGTACATGTCTTATTTTGAAATTATCAAAATCGGCACTAACCCGCCGGGCAATTTCATAATACTTCGTCAACCGTGGTTCCTTCACTTGGTATTGGTTATCCACTTGGGAAACCACCAGCTGTGAGTCGCAGCGCACTTGCAAACGACGCACACCCAACTCCTTTGCCAACTGCATTCCCCGCACGAGAGCCTCATACTCCGCCTCATTATTCGTGGTATCAAAGTTGAGTCGAATCGCACGCTCAAACTGCTCGCCCCAAGGACTCCATAGTTTTAATCCGACGCCATTCCCATTCATATTGCTGGAACCATCGACCTGAAGGATCCATGGCTCATGCCCAAGTTCTGAGATTTCTATCTGCTCGACCTCCTTTTTGGCTTCGATTTGCAGGTTCGCCGAATATTCCGCCACGAAGTCAGCTAGAGCTTGAGATTTTATAGTTGTTCTGGGCTCGAACTCAACCCCAAAACCTCCGATCTCTACTGCCCATTTAAGTAATCTCCCCGATAGACTAGGTTTGGAGAATACACTCCGAAGTGGGTATGAAGTAACTACTCTGACTGAATGGGCCCCGAAATATGGTCTTAACTTTCGCGATGCTACGATTAAGGCCAAAGCCAGTTTCTCCAAGGCTGTATACCTTCGTTCTACATCGAGCAATGGCTTGCTCGCGTAGTGAACTGGATGCTGCTTCCCTTGATATTCTCTTACTAGGACCGATCCGACAGCGTGATCCGAAACTGATAGGTATAATAGCAGGGGTTCCCCTTGTTCGGCTTTGGACAACAATGGAGGGCTCGACAAATATTCCTTGAGTTGTTCAAAAGCTTTCGCGCACTCATCGGTCCATTCAAAAATTTTCCCTTTCCGTAAGACCCGAAAGAAGTTGTGCGTCTTATCGGAATATCTCGATATGAATCGGCTTAACGCTGCCAGCCTCCCAGTCAATTTCTGTACTTCCTTCGGACTCCGCGGATGTGCTAGATCCTTTATCGCTCTTATTTGTATTGGATCAGCTTCTATCCCTCGACTGGTCACCATGTACCCTAGGAATTTTTCCTGATGCGACTCCGAAGGTGCACTTCGCAGGATTGAGCTTCATATTATACTTCTTCAAGATATCGAAAGCTAGAGTCAAATCTCTTACGTGCTCACTTGCTTTCCCGGACTTCACCAGCATGTCGTCAATGTAGACCTCCATGGTTTTTCCAATGAGCTGTTCGAACATTTTGTTCACCAAGCGCTGATAGGTCGATCCCGCGTTTTTTAGCCCAAAGAGCATTACCTTGTAGCAATAAATTCCCCTGTTGGTCATAAATGCGGTTTTTTCTTGATCATCTGGGTGCATCATGATCTGATTATAGCCCGAGAACGCATCCATGAAACTTAGCAATTCGTGCCTGGCAGTGGCATTCACAATACTATTTATATGTGGCAAGGGGTATGGATCCTTTGGGCAGGCTTTGTACAGATCCGTGTAATCGACGCACACGCGATTCTTCCCATTCTTCTTTTTTACGACAACAACGTTGGCTAACCAGGTCGGGTATTTCACCTCTCTTACGGACCCGATCTCCAGCAATTTTTGAATCTCCTCGTTTACAACCTCATTCTTATCTGGAGAGAACTTTCGCCTTCGTTGTTGTACGGGCCGTGCGTTTGGATCGACTTGGAGCTGATGAGTCATCACCTTTGGGTCTATGCCCACCATATCTTTGTGGGACCAGGCAAATACCGCTCGTTCCTGGGACAGGAAGTCTACGAGCTCACTACGAACTGCAGGATCGAGCTCTGATCCAATATTTGTTTTCTTGGAAGGGTCTGCGGGATCTAACTCTACCTCCGTCGTTCCTTCTACTTCACCTCCCATTGCTTTGACCGGTTCTAGCGGGAAGTGTTGCTGCGAACACACCGCCTTAAAACTTGCGTAGTAGCATTCCTTGGCCACACTTTGTTCTCCCTTGATGGTACATACTCCATCCGGAGTTGGGAACTTTACCAACTAGTGATACGTAGAAGGGACCGCCCTAAGTTGATGAAGCCACGGACGTCCTAGCAACGCGTTGTAAGCGCTAGGCGCGTCGATGATCATAAATGCCACATCATGCCGGACTCCCCCGCAATAGGTAGGCAAGGTCACGGTTCCCACCGTCATTTGCACTCCTCCATTAAACCCGATCAGAGGGGTCTGACTCCGGACTATCCTTTCCTCGGGCACCTTCATTTCCTTAACCGCATGATGGAAAAGGATGTTCGCCGAACTTTCGTTATCTACTAAGATCCGTTTGATAAGACAGTCCGAGACCTGTAGAGAGATCACGAGTGCATCATCATGAGGGTGCGCAGCCTCCGGGACATCCATCTCCGTAAACTCAATCTTTCCATGAGTTATGGGGGCCTGTGCCTGTACCGCCCATACCTTGGTAGGACTCTGCCTCCTTGCTCTTTTGGCTGCTGATCTGGTGACTCCGCTGATCTCCGAACCTCCGGTTATGTAGTTTATAGTTTGATCGGGGGCGGGTTGTTTATCAGACCAATTCGCTTGATCTTGCTCCGGAGTAGCTTGCTTTTCACGAGTCCAAGTCCTTTTCCCTTTATCGGATAGGAACTCCGTCAATATTCCTCTTTTTAATAAGTCGAGCACTTCCAGTCTCAGGGCTCGACAATCCACCGTATTATGGCCATGATCACTGTGAAAATCGCAGAACTTCTTTGGATCCCTCAAGGACGGGTCAACTTTCATACTCGGCGGCCACTTCACCTTATCAGACATCTGGCGAAGCACGTTTTGTACCAATGCTGCTGGCTCGATGGTAAGTGTATACTCTGGTGTACCTGTAATCAAGGTGTTGACATGAGGTGGCCTACTTCCGGATGGGCGATTGTAAGGATGCGGCCGTGCGGGACGACGGTTGCGTTGTTCCGGCCGGCGTTCCTCTCGTGCAACTACTGGCCGTCCACCACGTCTTGACCTCCGATACGGCTCGTCCTCTTCCCATTTGATTAACGGCCAAGCCCTGTTAAGCGCGTCATCCATGGTCTGGCAGGGGTAGATCAATAATTCTCGATATAAGTCTGAATCGACATCCAGACCCTTGGTGAAGGCTCGCACTACAGTACTGTTCGGGCAACTTGGGACCGCCACTAACTCTTTGTTGAACCTGGATAAATATGCCCTCAGTGACTCTCCGGGTTTTTGGATTATTGCATATAAATCATCCGGATGTTTATCGAGCTTCCGACTACTCGAGTATTGTCGGAGGAATAGCTGATGCAACTCAGCAAACGTTGAGATCGAACCCCTCGGCAAGCTAATGAACCATTGCAAGGCCGGTCCAGTGAGACTTGATCCGAAGCTTTTACACATGCAGGCTTCGCGGCGAGCGCTAGAAATCGCTAGTGCGAACATCTTTTGCTTATAGACCGCGACGTGGTTCTCTGGATCAGTTGTACCGTCATAAAGCGTAAAGCTCGGAGGGGTAAAGTGGTCAGAAAGTTCGGCCTCTGCGAGCTCAGGTGCAAACGGGGACTCCGCGTAGCTTTCACGCGGGATGGTTCACTCCGGAGGTGGTAGCCCGGGCACCCTGGCGATCAAGGACTCGAAGTAGCTTAGTCGCTGCTCGAACCGTCGTTCCAATTGCGTCAGCGCCAACCCTCCTGCGTAGTTTGGATTCGGCTACCTGGGGTTGTCGTTCGGCTCTATTAATGTACCCGGCGTCCTTTGATTAGTCTCGTCTTCGGCAGCCCGATTGAATTCATCATGCAAATTATGGGCAGTGAATGCTCTAGCCCTACTCGCACTCCCAAGTTCTTCGACTAACGGACGGTTCGCCAATTGATTTAATCGGCGGTTGTCTTGCTCAAGAGCCTGGCATTTCTGGGTAATGGCCTCAACTTGAGCTCCCAGCTTTTCCATTACCCCTCGAGCTGTCTGAACCTGACTTACCAGTTGCGCCACGTATGGGTCTTGCATCAGCGCCGGTGGCGGCGGAGGGAATGACAGTTCGCTGAGTGGGGTTACGTTGAAGGCTCGCCTCATATCCTCCAATGATCCGGGAGGTTGATCTGTTCCCCGTCCGCTGGGTTTGGACGTCCTCGACCTGCACCGGACTGCTGGCCATGCCCCTGATTCGACCCTCTTCCGGCTCCAGGATGTGTGGTATCTCCCTGTGGGGGAACAGTCCCACCAATGACAAGTTCGCGATTTCCGTCGTCCGCCATCCCTGCAATAATTTGTTAGTGCTAAATTTGTTCCTGAGCCCCACGGTGGGCGCCAAATTGTTGCGGGTATTTTTGTATGGAATTGGAGCCCAGGAACAATTCAATCAACGATATAGAAAAAGCAATACAAATTATAGTAGGTAGGCAAAATTACTGATACTGATTGTTGAAATGAATACAATAAAATGGAAAGAGAAGAATCAATTAAGAAATGAAATAAACAAGGTATTTCGAACTATGATTTGCTTTAATCCTTGCTTTGCGCATCGTCCCCAGATTATGCTCTTCCTGAAATATATATAGCCCTTCTTGGAATAACGCTTCTCCGTAATTTTCGCCGAACTTTATTACTGATTTATCCGTTTCACATTCAAAAGATCCGTTCTTCCTTATTTAAGCACGCCTTAAATGTCGAGCCATAGATTTGAATCTTCATAGCTCGAAGCCATAGTGTTCGACCCATATTGTTGACCTATCATTACGGGCCTCATCCTAGGTTTAAGCCCAAGGTATCAAACAGGCTACTCTTTAATGGGCCGTTTTCGGGCCTCAAAATATCGACCTCAACATCAATAAAAGTGACAAAGTACTCGTACCCTCCACGAGCTTGCGTGGACATCAGTCCACATAAGTCAGAATGGATCAATTCCAACACTTCCTCTGCGCGAGACTGACTAGCCTTAAAAGGCCTAGTTGACATCTTGCCCTAGATGCAGGATTCGCAGACTTGATAGGGTACAGCCTGGACTAAGTCCAATGTACCGTCATCTGCAAGTTGATGAATCCGCTTCAAGCTGATGTGACCCAGTCTCAAGTGCCAGAGATATGTAAGATCCTCATCAGAAGAAGTAAGTTTTCTCTTTCAAAGATTATCAATTACGGATGAATTACATGCAATACTTGCGGAAGACTTATGATTACAATTAATAACATATAGAGAATCATTCAGCATCCCACAACAGATAACACCGTTATTACCAATGAGAGAAACACCACTATATAAAATAACTGATTATCCATCAACATAAAGTTTGGAAACTGAAATAAGGTTTCGCCGAAAATCCGGCACGTACAAAACATCTCTCAAAGTTAAAACAGAATCATCAAAGTACAAGGTGAAATCTCCAATGGCAGCTGCACTCACTTGTGTAGCGTTCCCCATTGAGATGGTAACCTCGTCATTCTTCAGCACCCTCCTCGGTGTGAACCCCTACAAAATATAACAAACATGATCAGTAGCTCTAGTATCCACTACCCACGAATGAGTAGAAACCGATGCTAAACATGTTTCCGTTACAAATGCAAATGACGTACGTTGTCCTTTAGCATTCGGACAATCCACCTTTCCGCATCCAGCACACCTCTTCTTCTTTGGAGTGACCTTAACCCTCTTCACCTTCTTTGACTTGCTTTCACTGTCTACTTTCCTGAGCTTGCTTTTAGCACCGTCATCTCCAACCTTAGAGGTTGTCGAACCAGTACTAGAAGCAGTCAGAACAAGCATCCGTGCTCGCATGGAAGATTGCTCCACCACAAGGTCCTCAAGTAGCTCATGCAGAGCATACTCTCCCCTTGCAGCAGCAACGACCTTAAAGTCATAAAAGGAGTCCGGAAGAGAGTTCAGGATGATATCAATCTCGCCTTGCGCACTGATATTACCACCCCGCACAGTGAACTGTCTCATGAGATCAATCATAGACATCATGTGCGCTGTCACCGAACTATCCTCAACCATCTTCTTGCACACAAGGTCATGCACGAGTTTATAGTTAATAATCCACTCCACATTGCTATAGGCTGTCGAAAGTTCCTTCCAGATCTCTCCAGCCCTTTCAAGATACTCTCTAGACAGGGAACCCGTGATGAGCCAAAAGGCGAACTCATCAGCGTCCTCCCATCTTTCATAGAATTCAAGCTCAAGTTCGCATACCTCTTTATAAGAACGCAACAGTGGATCTATAAAAAAGAACATGTGCTTGATTATTCAAATACATGATGTGTTTGATGCCAAAACTCCATTCGGGGAAGTTTGGACCAGTTAGAGGATTGAGAGCAAGTAAATGATTGATAGTAGACATAGACATATCTGAAATAATAAAGAATCTTAAATAAGAACATACATGTATAACTTCAAAAACAAATGCATTGAAAACCTTTTAATACATCAAATACAAATATTTTCCACTAATTGCCCAAGAGTTCCCACCGCAAGCTACACTCGTAGACGTTTACGATGTCACCCTCAACCAGAACTGCGGGTTTTAAGCCCCAATTCATTTAATTTCACTACCATGTGAGGAACCTTTTGACACTAGAAATTAATAATTAGTGAAAACCTTAGACCAAGCCATCTCTCAAGAACATGGATGCAAATCTTGCATTATATTCTAAGATGCTTCTAAGCCATTAACCACAAATTTAACTCTGGCCAAAAGAGACAGGTTAGCATGGCACGTAACCATACCGCACAGCCCTTAAAGCTTTTGTTATCTATAATTTAAATCAATCCTAGAATACTTATGAAAGAGATCTACGCAAGCTACACTCGTAGACATTTACGCAAAACCCTCCCACTATTCACATGATTTAAATTGTTTGTCTAGAAATCCCAACAACCGTACCCATGCACCTCTAGGAACTAGCAAGCTACACTCATAGATGTTTACTAGAACGAGAGATACACTTAGAGGACCGCTTTGTGGAGGTCTATTGATTTTAATTAAAAAATCCGCTTAGTATTTATCTTTTAAAAGGTTTCTTATATGCGCACATATAATTTCTTGTTTTTATATTTTCCAATTTTTTGCATGTAATTAAACAAGCCAAAAAATTCCCAAAATATAATCCAACAAAAAAATTAATCACATAAGCATGCTTCGAAAACTGTAAATAATAAAAGCAGTAAAACATGCTTTTCCTATTATCTACACATGCTTAATTGCGCACATAATAAATCACATATCATACGAGGACAATTAAGGTAATATTTAAATTTGAATTTAATTGGATAAACTCAAATCTTCCTCAAATCTTTTAGGGCCTCCAAATCTTCAAGCATATCTTTTGGGATTTAGGGTTTTGTGATTTGATGATTGGCCCCAAACCCTAATGCAAACCTAGGGTTTACACAGGATTGTACAAACTACCAAAACACGAACTGCCGCGATGGGACAGCAGCCGCCGATGACAGCACCGCCGCCGCCGCACGCTCGCACGCGTCGCGCGCCCGCCGCCGTGCTGCCCCGCGCGCCTGCAGCTGCGGCCCGCCGCTGCTATCCTCCTGCGGCCGCACGCGTGCGGCCTCCTGTCACCGCCCAGTTTGCCGACCTCTTCTTTGTTCTTCGTCCTTGACCCATTCAAATTACAGATTTGAAAAAATAAAATTACAGAAAAACTATTCTATTACAATTTTAATCAAATCTAAACTAATCACGGATTTTCTCGTGATTTTACAAAATTGATTCAACCCTACACGGATAAACCATCGCGGGCTGAATCAAACGGGTTACCACGAGGAACAAAAACCATCCACGACATAAAATAAAATCCATACATGCATAATAGAATTTTATTATATACAATAGAGCCATAAATCAGAAACCTCGCTCTGATACCAATTGTAGGGATTTTCAGTGAACCGAATAACAAAAACCCATGTGAACGAATCGATTTATGGATATTGCATATAATTAAAATTCACAAAAACCTAGCATGCTCCTATGAATTTAATTCGATTTGTGGATTGAGAGATTACCGTAATTCCGTAGAGTCTGATCCGATCTTTCGCGTTTGAATATCCAACTTTAATTCAACCACGCGATTTAATTAAATTTGCGGAAACAGAAATTAGAAATCTAATTTCTTGATAAAATTGAAAATAGAGAATAAGGAAGAAGAGAAATCTCTGTTCTCAAGATCAGATCTTGAGGGCTATATCCCAAAGCTATTCAGATCTGCTACTGGTGAGGACTCCACAGATCTGTAGTTGTGCAAGGCCAGAACCAAAATTCTCCTCCCTGTGCACAGAGCCGTCGCCCACTCTCTCTCTCAACCTAGTGTTTCAATTGATTTGAATGTTATGATGTGGCTAGGGTTTAGAGAGAGATTGTTGTCTATTTATAGACCTAGGGTTTTAACCCTAATGGGCTATTGGGCTCAATTCAGCATATTTAATTGGGTCAGTCCTGGGACCTAATGCAAATAATAAAGTGGGTCTATAAATTAATTAATTCTCATGTCCACAACCAGGACACAATTAATTAATTAATATTAATTCCTTTTCACCACAAAATTAATACAGACCTACCTCTTTATTACCACGTTATGAGAAAGGGCTGCATTAATTGAGAATCCCCATATTTAAGGTTACCGTACATTCATTAATTAATCGGAGCTTCTTACAAGCTCTATCTACAATTAATTAATATCTTATTATTCCTAAGTTGTACCACTCAATCCTTATCACTCGTGCCTGAACTTAATTAGCCTGCAGGACTTTGGCACGATGAATGTCATTGAGCTCCTCAGGGAATGTCCCCATCCTATTACTCGGATATGGTTACCTAAACCCAGACTCAGGCGGTTCTACACGAACTGCTGTTACCCAAGATGCGGATATACGAGCACGTTACTCAGGCTCTCCACCATGGCAAGTCAAAGCAACAGTCAATCCGTGCTAACTCCTGAACCTTTGTTAGGGTTTGGACTCAATCAATAACGAGATCTTGTATTACTGATGTCAAACAGTCGAATACATCTCACTGCGGTCCATTAATACGCCACCCTTGCGTACCAGCATGTCAAGTAACCAAGACAGACTACTTATTCCGACAATGCCGCAGCCATCCAGACAGACGTATCCTCATACACTGTCTCGGCTGTGATCAGGTTTATGTCTCACTAGGTCAAGTGATCATACTGTCTTCCGCGATCTGCTACATGCCGTATGATCGTCCCTATCGGTAAGATAAGAGGATATCATTGTTACATACATGTAAGTTTGTTTAACAGATAGGAGAAATAAACTGTTGTATACTCATTATAATAAATGCTTTTAGTGTACAAAACCCATCAGTTTATAGTGCCATATGCGATTGAACATGAGAAAGAAAATGTAATGACATCATATATTCTCGTAGGATGCATTCTCAAGAAGTTGATAAGCCTTCTGCTTAACAAAGTCATTAACCTAATTCAGTTCCTGCTCCTGTATAGAGATATGAGAATGCTAAAACTTCGCAAATTCAAGAACCTGATTTAGTTCTTGCTACTATTCCCAGATTGAAGACTATTGCAAGCCAAAATTAAAAGGATGTTGATGATGCATTCTACCAAGTACAGTAAAAGTGACTCAGATGTCCCTATTATCATTAGGAAGGGTGTAAGAGAGTGCACTAAGAATTTGCTCGATCCAATCTTTAAGATTGTCTATATGAAAAGCTATCTATTACTTTTTTTCTACCTTTACTACAACTTTGATAGATGTATAGGTACCAAGGAATTTTAATGAAGCCTTTACAGGTCCTAAATAAAAGAAAGTTGATCTAGAAGAATTGAGATCATTAGAAAGTGATGATACATGGAAAGTTGTACAACTACCTAGAGGGAAGGCTATAATTGGATGCAAATGGGTTTTCAAAGAGAAGTCAATGCAAACAGTATTGTTAACAGATATAAATGTAGACTAGTCACTTAAGGTTTTACTCAAACCTATGAGATAGAATATAAGGAGGCATTTGCACTATGGCCAAGCTTAACATAATCAGAATTCTTCTATCACTTGTAGCAAACCTTGGTTGACCTGTTTTGAAGGGATTGCTGGAAACTGAATTGTCGATCCATAACCCAGGCTGAATATTGGATACAAAATAAATTGCTATCTCATAATAAATCCTAGCATGCTATTATTGAAATGCATAGATTGGTATTTGCGGAGTACCAAGATTGTATGAACCCTGAACTGATTGCGCGGGGATTTGATCTTCAATCCTCATTCTTGCGCAACAAGATTTAATCCTACAAGAAGAAGGTGTAAAATCTCTGAAATTAAAATATTAATTATGAAACAAAAGAGAGAAAAGAAGAGAAAGATCATCCAGATCTGATCTTCTAATCTGTATCCCAAGCTCCGATCCGAAAATCTTGTAAAGACTCTCTCCAAATTTCATGCCTATCAAGAAGCAGAATTTCCTCCCTCTCTCACATGTAAAATTGCCTACTAGTAGTTCCTAATTACTGGTTTGTTGCTTGGAAACTTATGATCTTGTGGTGTGTTGTGATCTGAGAGTCTGAGGGGTATTTTTAGGAGAAATCTATTCTCATATGAGCTTGATCTTTTTATAGGCCAGACCAGTTACCAGAATGCAAATTAAAAAAATACGTATCAATTAATTAATTCTCATATTCAACCCAGAATATAATTAATTAATGTTGATTCTGGCAACCAGAAAATCAATACTGTCCTACCTCATTGTTACCACGTTATGAGGAACGAGTTGCATAAGCTCGGTATATCCCCATATTTAAGGTTACATACATTTATTAATTATTTTAGGCTCTCACAAGCCTAGAAATTAATTAATATCTTTTATTCTTAAGTTATACCACTCAATCTTTTCACTAATGCTTAAACTTAATCAACATGCAGGACTTTAGCATAGTGAACCTTTTGAGCTTCTTAGGAATATCACCATCCTATACTGGACATGGTTACCTAATTATAGATTTAGAAATCATACATAAGTTGTCATCACCCAAGATGCAGATTTACATGTATGTATAAGACTCTGCACTATAGCATCTCAAAGTGACATACGAATTTATATATACCTCTTGAACTTTCATTAGGCTTCAAATTTCATCAAGCAATTGAGATTGAGATTCTATTAATGTCAAATAAATGAATTGATCTCAGTGAGCTCCTATCAATATGTACCAAACGTACTAGCACATCTAGTGACAAAGATAAGTGATTAAATACTAACTGTTTTGCTGCCTAAACCAATAGTTTATCCTTAGACTGTCTCAGCTGTAATAACCATTTATATCTCGCTAGGTCTACAGTTCCATACGATCTTTTGTGATCCAAAACACACCATATGATCTCCCTATAACGAGATAAAAGAATAGAGTCGTTTGTGATATATGCTTGCTAATTTTGACAGGAGATAAAATTATAAGAATAATGTTTACCAGTATATTAACTAAAAAACCTTGTTCATAATATACCAATCATAATGCTTTCAGTATACAAATCCATCATTAAGAATGATCTAAAGGGCAAAAGAAATAATAAAAGACAATTCACAATGTCTGTGGTAGACTTTAGTTCCTTTAGAAGGGAGCAAGACACATAAGTTGATCGAACCACATCACGACAAAATTCATATAAGTCAAAATAGAGTGTTAGAAGAAAGTAAAGTTTGAGATTTGCGAAGTATACTAGAGGATCATCACATTGAAGCATACAAGCTCCAAAATCAATTAACATATTTTATTTTTGAGTCAATCCACTCAACCCTTTTCATTTATGCTTGAACTTAATCAGCCTGCAAGACTTTAGCATAATGAACCTTTTGAGCTGCTCAAGGAATGTCACCATCCTATACTGGATATGCTTACCCAATTCCAATCACAGACAGTCATACACAAACTGCTACAACCCAAGATACAATTATACGAGTGCAATAAGAACTCTCCACCATAGTATCTCAAAATGACGCACAAATCCGTGTATACCTCCTTACCTTAATAAGGATTAAGACTTCATCAAGACATCAAGATTCCTTTAATGTCAGGTAAATAGATCGATCTTAATTTAGGTCCTATCAATGCGTACCGCTCGCACCAGCATACCAAGCAACCGTGATAAGCCGCTTATTACCACGTATACGTCAGCCTAAACCGATATTCTATCATGGGACTGTCTCAGCTGTGATAACTATTTATATCTCGCTAAGTCAAGCGATTCAAACAATCTTCTGTGATATACACACCATATGATCTCCCTATCGACGAGATAAGAGGATAAAAGCGTTTGCGATATATGTTTGTTAATTCAAACAGGAGATGAACATACAACATTAATGATTCCCAGTATATTAACCAAAAACATTGTACATAATATACCGATCATAATGCTTTCAGTATATAAACCCATCATTTGCAATAATTGGAAATTGGACATAAAAAATGATTCCCTGAATGGAGATTTACATGAAGAGGTGTACATGGATCTGCTACCAAGATTTGAAAAATAAGGGAAACATGGTTTGTAAGTTAAAAAAATCTCTTTATAACCTTAAAAAATCACGGAGACAATGGTTTGAAAGATTTATCCAAGTTGTGAAGAAACAAGATTTTTTGCAAGCACAAGCAAAACATACTCTATTCTATAAACACACTGCAAGTGAAATAATGAGGAAATTAACAAGATACAAAGGTATTTAAAAAGTACTCCTAACTGAGGGTTATTTTGCAAGAAAGGAAATAACAGGTTGTTGGAATTATTTATGGATGCTAATTGGGTAGGCTCTTCTGTGGATCAAAGATCAACCTCTAGGTGTTGCACCTATGTTTGGGGAAATCTAGTACCATGGAGAAATAAAAAAACAATCAGTAGTAGCCAGAAGTAGTGCAGAGGTAGAGTTCCAAGCATTGGTCGTTGGTATTTCTGAAGGAATTTGGATTAGAATATTGGTTAGAGAATTGATGATCGCAAGCGGAAGTCTAATAAAATTTTATTGTGACAACGAGGCAACAACGAGCATTGCTCACAGTTCATCACGATTGAACCAAGCATGTAAAAGTAATTCATCATTTAATTAAAGAGAAGATTGACGGTGGGATCATTGGCATGATGTATATTCCAACTAAGGAGTAGACTGTAAATGTGCTAAGAAATAATCTTCATAAGCCATGCTTTGAAGATATGGTTAAAAAGTTAGGAATGACGAATATCTATATTCCAGCTTGAAGGGGAGTGTTAGAATCCATTTAACATGCTATAGTGCATAAATTTATGACATTAGATGGTTCGATATTTTGTTTTCCATTATTAGAATCACTCAGAACAATTTGTGTGATATGTAATCAAATCATAGGATTAGTGTTTTTTTTTGTTCTACATTCTTTTTGTATAAATACATGTTATTGAAAGATAATGAAATATAGAATAATAATCCCTCGTTTATCTTTATGCATAAATATGAGACTATATTACTTTAATAAAAGACATTGTACTTTCTACAAACTTGAGCATTCCTTCGATTTTATTATTTTCTATCACGCTCTTAAGCTCTAGTGTTCTCACACTCGTAAACCACAAAAATTGGTGGCTTTCTCACCGGAACTCCCTATATATATATATATATATATCAGTCCTAAAAGTGAGTTTGTGTTGGTTAGAAATTATATAAGTTTTGGGTGATTTTATTGAACAAATGCCAAAAAGAAATTATGCAATAAGTGTAAGACTTGAATATGCTATTATTGATTGATGATCCTTTTTTAGTCCACCAAGGGACCTACTTATACACGTAAAAATCGTATCTACTTGGCTTGGTTTGATACTAATTCACAGGATACATTCTATCTATTACAGTTACGGTCTATCTAAAATAAATATTGGATAGAGACATGATTTCTAGAAAATGAATCTATATTTAGACATGATTGTCTTTCGTGTTCAACAAATTTCATACATTTATCCGCTTTTCCATGCTTTTCTGTTTGTCCACATTTCTTTTCATTTTCTAGGTCATTCATCATTCATCTCTGTGAGCAAGGCATTACATTGCGTCAACTGGCATGTGGGACTCTTTCTCCACATATGGGCTAAAGTGGACCTCTTTGTGCACTATATTGTTTAACTCATAACAATAGTCCCTTACCTTTATCGAATTCCTTAGAGTTTGGTTAAGGCAAATCCTCGAAGATAGTCAAAATAATCAGCTCCTGCTTGTAAAAAAAATAAAATCAAAGATACCTATTAATTTCATCCTTTCGATTCCATTCATTCCTTGTTAGTTGTTGAGAATGTTTAGTCTTTTCGGGAGCCATCTTTGTTCCTGTTGAACCCCTGTAATATTTTAGAAATTATCTTAACCTGCTGACTTAGTTTTATTCATCCTCTTGACTAGTTTATTGTTCATAACTAATCATATCAACATGATAAGATGAGTGTTTTTTTGGGAAAGTGCATTCGAAAAGGTCAGATAATGTTTTGGACTCGATCCTTTTTTGTGGAACGGTGACATCTCACATGGTCCCTTCATATGGACTGCATTGAATCTCTTATGATATGGGGAATCTTTGGTGGCTAGCCACCAATTCATAAAGTCACTACATCTAGAAAGTGATTCTTTTGTGACTTTTCAAAACTTAGAGAGCTTTCAAAATTGTATATGAATGGATCAGGTTGACCGTTCCTGAAGCATGCACTTCAGGATTTGCAGTGGGTCTCCTGTATATAACACGTTTGATAGGACTTTGAGTGACCCGTAGGTGAGTCAGCATGCCCGGATGTGCATAGACCCGTTCGAGTGTTTTAGAGAAATAAGTGAGTCTTACTCCTACGTTTGTTGGGACGACTCCTACAAAGCTCTTCATTAGACCCTAGATCCAAGTGCTTCGGGAGCCTTGGAGATTACCCATTTTGGTGCGACAATATTTTATCATTTGTAGGATATTATTTTTCATTATTTTCATTTGGCCTATTCAACTACTAGAGCATATGGATGCTTTAGGAGGTCTCCCTCTTCGACTGTCAGAGCTGAAATTTTTGGAGCAATGCTCATTTTATTTGGCCGGCGACGATGGAGCCTCTAGTTGAGATTTCACTTTGAGGTAATTCTCTGCAAACATAAATCTTAATAAGAAATATTAAATGAAACGAATACCTTTTGTCGGAGTTTCACTTTTTAGTGGTAGAGAGTCTTTTGATGGCGTGTTTTGTGGCGTTATTGACTGATACTACTCGAAGATCGCCTCTATCATGTAATAAGCCTAAGTTTATATAAAGTTAAGTAAACGAATTAAGCTTAATTATTTGTATCAGGTGTGAAGAAGTTTTAGTTTTTTCCGGTAAATCTTTGATTAGCTTCGAACATTAGGTGTTGGGTATGATTTTTAATATCCTAGAGGACTCAAAAAACTAATTTAATAACGAAAACACAATCACAAAAAATTAAGATTTCAAGTTAGCATATAGACTTGATTCAATTAAAACTTGATATTGAATGCTTTATTTTCTGAATCGTGTTAGGATTTGCAAGGGAATAATTAATCGAATAAATTCAAGTGGTCAGATTGAATACAAGTGATTCAACTTTATACTACATTAGAAATTTTAAAAAGTATATAAATAAATATATATATATATATATATATAAACTACTCTATTATTCTAGGCAGCATAAAAATATTTAGTAAAATTAGAAAGGAAATCAGAGAAAAATAGAAAGAAGCATTAATATTCCTCTTTCTCTCTAGTCCAAGAAAACTTACTATGTTCTGAAAAGTGTCAGTTTACGACCAAATAAAGGAGATTCGGTCAAATTTTCTGAAGGACAAAGAAAGAGTACGAAGAATCGCTAAATATAGATATAAATTGTGCTTGATTTTTCCAAGGAATGAGTAAGTTATGCGACATACAAGTTGTAGCGGGTTTTGCTATAAATGTTGAGTTATCAGGCTTGAATCTGTGCAGAATCAATAATATAGTTTGATATATATTCACTCAAAAATATTTAGGAACATAAGGGAGAATCATTGAACTTGTAGTGGTGTTATTGTTGGTTCAATCATTGAGGTTTGGGGTCAGGATTGAAGAATTTGGAGGTAAGGGTTTTAACTCATTTATCAGCATTATGCATCTTGGAGTTTTACTAGGTTATGTGTAGAGAAGTTTTGGGACTGTACAAATATGTTAAGATTAAATTGGTTGATGATGAATTAGATTGGATTTGTTGAATTCAAGTATAAAAATTTGAGAAAAGAAAAGAGTATCAACATTTTTATTTTTCTGTCTAAGGTATGAAATCTTCTAACGCAAATAGCATCCAAACGAGCGAGAATTTGACAATGAGTTCTCCATAAAGAATTTAGAAATTTTTGAGTAGGTAAATTTCGACATAAATATTGCTGAATTCGGAAAAGAAATGAGGGAGATTTTCTGGTTGGAAGAAGATGCATAGAGTTGACGAAATTTAATATTTTAGTTTTAATCGTGTTGAATCCTTGAAATTGCCAGATATTAGTGATCATATGCTTTCTTAGAACTGAATAAAGACTTTAGATTGTGTTGCTTGTTTTTAGGTAGAAAAGGATTTAAGGCTTAATAAATATAGAAATGAGTTCCTTTATTTAATTTGTTCGATGAATTGCCTGAATGAAAAACTGAAACTAATATGATTAAATTCTGAAAACATCTAAAATTCAATCATTTATCATATGATGTGTTTTAGCTTTTAGCCACCATGCAAAGTATAGGAATAAATCAGGAAGTAAAGAATTCAATTAAACAAGTTTGAACTTGATTTTAAAAAATAAAAGGAATCGGTACAACTTCGATTAAATTTCTTGCTATAAACCTATATATGACCTTAGGGAACTTATTATTATGTATGTAATCGATTATTTTTTTTTGAATCATTGATTTAGTGGAGTTATTAGTTGGAATTTGATATAGGCGAAGAAGGTAATGGTTAGTTTGAGTTTATGAAAGGCACGCTTATGCGATTCAACATCAATTTCAATGAAATACATGAATGTATATTTATACATAAACATCGTAAAGACTTAATCATGGGCTAAGTAGTGAAGGTTGAAAGTAAGATGTATGAAGATATGAAAACATGTAATTAAACTTATAAGGATGTATAATCGATTTGATGAGCTAAATAATGAATTATATGCTAGGAGCTAATTTGGAAAATTAAAGGAACGCTAAACACTTGATATTGTGTTAAATCCAGTTTTCTATGATTGTACATAGTTAGTGTTGGATAATAAGTATATATATACCATATATATGAATAACCAGTATACCATATTATACTGAGAGCTTAGACTCAGTATCTATAGTGATAGAGTACGTATGAATGAAAACCAAAGATAATATACTGAGAGCTTGGACTCAATATAGTATACTCAATATCCTTTGGAAATCCAAATAGGTTGAATGAGTGCTTGGACTCATTCTTCTTCTTCTTCTTCTTCATCAAACTCCATAACTCCGAGCTTGATACAAAGCTCCTAGAATCGAGCTTATGGAAGTAGTATCGTGAAGATGTCGGCAAGCTGATCTTCTGTACGAATATACTCCATGCTTATATCATTCTTTTCGACATGATCACGAATAAAGTGATGTCGTAAATCAATGTGCTTGGTTTTGGAGTGATGAACCGGATTCTTCGTGATACACATTGCACTATTATTGTCGCAATATATGGGAACACATCCTGAGTCCACATCATAATCAAGCAACTGCTGTTTTATCCACAATATCTAAGCATAGCAGCTAGCAACAACAACATACTTCGCTTCGGTAGTAGACGTTGCAACCGAGTGTTATTTGTTACCAAACAAACTGATTAGCTTATGTCAAAGAAACTGACAAGATCTACTCATGCTCTTGTGATCAATACGACATCCTCTGAAGTTTGAGTCTGAGTACCCATTGAGGATTATCGCATCTTGGGTACCAGATTCCAAGTGACTCAGTACATTTCAGATATCTTGCTATTCTCTTAGCAGCATCCATACGCAATTTCTTTGAATAAGCTTAAAATCTTGCCTGTACTCTGACGGCATAAGAAACATCAGGTCGGCTAGTTGTCAAGTATAAGAGTGAGCCTATAATTCCTCTGTATGCAGATGGATCAATTGATTCTCCATCTTAAACCACCGTGCTCTGTACAATTGTACTCATAGGAATCCTTAGAGACTTATTCTTTTCAAGAAGAAACTTGTTGATAAGGTCTCTGGTGTACTTCTTCTGATTGACGAGAATCCCTTCACTAGACTGATGAACTTGTAGACCTAAGAAGTACATCATTTTGCCCATCATACTCATCTGAAAATTACTCTGCATAAGATGGGAAAATTTCTCGCAAAGGCTCAGATTCCTTGACCAGAAAATAATATCATCGATTTCTTGATCCTTGATTCGAAATAAGGTCCTGTCGATTTTCCTTTTTATGGATCCATTCTTCAGTAGGAATTATGATAGAGTCTCATATCAAGCTCGCGGACCTTGCTTCAATTCGTATAGTGCTTTCCGCAACTTGTATACTTGCTTGCCTTCTTCAAAACTGGGAGGTTGCTCTTCATATACTTCCTCCTTTAATTCACCGTTGAGTAAGGCGCTCTTTACATCCATCTGATAGACTGTGAATCCATGATAGGCAGCGTAGGCTAAAAATTACCTTATAGCCTCCAATCTGAGTACAGGGAGGTTTCATTAAAGTCGATTCCTTCGCACTGTGCATATCCTTTGGCAACTAGTCTAGCCTTGTTTCTGACTATGTTACCAGCTTCATCTCGCATGTTTTTGAAAACCCACTTGGTTTCAATCATAGACTGATGTGATGGATGATCAACCAAGTCCCAAACATGATTGCGAGTGAATCTGCAAGCTCCTCTTGCATAGCATTAATCTACTCAGTTGATTCAAGTGCATCTGCTACTCGTGTCGACTCAATCAGAGAAATGTAGTGTGTGAGCAATGATGGGTTTTGTATACTGAAAGCATTTATTATAATGAGTATACAACGGTTTATTTCTCCTATCTATTAACAATCGAACATGTATGAACAATGGTATCCTCTTGTCTCACCGATTGGGACGATCATACGGCGTGTTGTAGATCGCAAAAGACAGTATGATCACTTGACCTAGTGAGACATAAACCTGATCACAGCCGAGACAGCGTATGAGGATACGTCTGTCCGGATGGCTGCGGCATTGTCGGAATAAGTAGTCTGTCTTGGTTACTTGACATGCTGGTACGCAGAGGTGGCGTATTGATGGACCGCAGTGAGATGTATTCGTCTGTCTGATATCAGCGAATACACGATCTCAGTGAGATGTATTCATCTCGTTATATTGATTGAGTCCAAACCCTAACGAAGGTTCAGGGGTTTGCACGGGTTGATTGTTGCTTTGACTTGCCATGGTGGAGAGCCTAAGTAACGTGCTCGTATATCTGCATCTTGGGTAACAGTAGTTCGTGTAGTACCGCCTGAGACTGGGTTTAGGTAACCATATCCGAGTAATAGGATGGGGACATTCCCTGAGGAGCTCAATAACATTCATCGTGCCAAAGTCCTGCAGGCTGATTAAGTTCAGGCACGAGTGATAAGGTTTGAGTGGTACTACTCAGGAATAATAAGATATTAATTAATTGTAGTTAGAGCTTGTCAGAGGCTCCGATTATGTAATGGATGTCCGGTAACCTTAAATATGGGGATTCTCAATTAATGCAGCCCGTTCTCATAACGTGGTAATAAAGGGGTAGGTCAGTATTAATTCTGTGGTGAAAAACAATTAATATTAATTAATTAATTATGTCCTGGGTTGTGGACATGGGAATTAATTAATTTATAGGCCCACTTTATTATTTGCATTAGGTCCCAGGTCTGGCCCAAATAAGTGTGCTGAATTGAGCCCAGTAGCCCATTAGGGATAAAACCCCAGGTCTATAAATAGAGCACTCTCTCTGGAAATCCAAGCCACCTTTTGTGATTATTCAAATCAGTCAAAACCCTAGGGCAGAGAGAGAGAGGCGCCGACTTCATTGTCAGAGGAGGAGAATTTCAATTCTGGTCCTGCTCAAGCCACAGATCTACGGAGTCCTTACCAGTAGTAGATCTGATCAGCACCGGGATAGAGATCTGAAGATCTAATCTGGAGAACAAACGATTTCCTTCTTCCTCTTTGTTCTTTCAATTTTTATTCTAGAAATTAGTATTCTAATTTCTGTTTCCGCAGAGAAATCGAATTGCGTGGTTGAATTGAAGTTTGGAATTCAAACGTAAAAGATCGGTACAGAGACGACGACGGTAATCTCTCAATCCACGAATATGCATTAAATTCAAAGGAGCATTCTAGGTTTTTGTGAATTTGAATTATGTGCACTATCCATAAATCGATCCGGTTCAAATTGGTTTTTGGTGATTCGGTTCATGGTAAAAACCCTACAATTGGTATCAGAGCCAGGTTTCTGATTAATGGCTCAGTTGTTCATAATTGAATTCAATATGCATGTATGGATTTATTGTTTATTGTGTTTGGTTTTTGTTCCTCGTGGCAACCCGTGTAATTCAGCCCGCGTTGGTTTATCCGTGTAGGGCTGGATTAATTTTGTAAAATCACGAGAAAATCCGTGATTAGCGTAGATTTGAAAAAATTGTAATGGAATAGTTTTCTGTAATTTTTTCAAATTTAATTTGGACGGGTCGAGGGCGAAGAACGAAGACGGAGCCGACGGCGGACGACAGCATGCGTCGCAGGGCAAGCGCGCGGTCGGGGCGTGCGGCGCGCGCACGGCGTGCGCGGGCAGCACCCATGGCATGCGGGCGCGGCACGGCAGTTGCGTGCGGGATGCGCGCGCGCGCAAGCGCGCGGCCGCTGGCCGGCGGCGATCGGCGGCGGCTGTGGCTGTCGTCGGCTGCAACTGTCCCATCGCGGTGGCTCGTGTTTTGGTGGTTTGTACAATCCTGTGTAAACCCTAGGGTTTGCATTAGGGTTAGGGTAAATCATCAGATCACAAAGGCCTAAATCCCAAAAGATTTGGTGGTTGAAGATTTGGAGGCCCTTGAAGATTTGAAAAAGATTTGGAATTATCCAAATTATTTCAAAATTCAAATTGTAATAGATAAAATTTATTTTTTTCTATTTTTGGGGCCACGGGGAATTTTTGTTTGCCATAATTGTCCTCGTATGATATGTGATTTATTTATGTGCGCAATTAAGCATGTGTAGATAATAGGAAAAGCATGTTTTATCGCTTTTATTATTTACAGTTTTTCAAGCATGCTTATGTGATTAATTTCTTTTGTTGGATTATATTTTGGGAATTTTTTGGCTAGTTTAATTACATGCAAAAATTTGGGAACTATAATGACAAAGAAATTATGTGTGCGCATAAAGAAACCTTTTAATAGAAAAATACTAAGCTTATTTTTTAATTAAAATCAATAGACCTCCACAAAGCGGTGCTAGGCTGTAAGTGTATCTCTCGTTCTAGTAAACGTCTACGAGTGTAGCTTGTTAGTTCCTAGAGGTGCATGGGTATGGTTGTAGGGATTTCTAGACAAACAATTTAAATCATGTGAATAGTGGGAAGGCTTTGCGTAAACGTCTACGAGTGTAGCTTGTGTAGACCTCGTTCACAAGTATTCTAGGATTGATTTAAATTATAGATAACAAAAGCTTTAAGGGCTGTGTAGTATGGTTTCGTGCCTTGCTAAACTGTCTCTTTTGGCCGGAGTTAAATTTGTGGTTAATTGCTTAGAAGCATCTTAGAATATAATGCAAGAAATGCATCCCTATTCTTGAGACATGGCTTGGTCTAAGGTTTTCACTAATTATTAATTTCTAGTGTCAAAAGCATCCTGACATGGTAGTGAAATTAAATGGATTGGGGCTTAAAACCCGCAGTTCTGGTTGAGGGTGACTTCGTAAACGTCTACGAGTGTAGCTTGCGATGGGAACTCTTGGGCAATTAGTGGAAAACATCTGTATTTGATTTATTAAAAGGTTTTCAATGCATTTGTTTTCGAAATTCAACATGTATGTTCTTATTTAAGATTCTTTATTGTTTCAGATATGTCTATGTCTACTGTCGATCATATACTTGCTCTCAATCCTCTAACTGGTCCGAACTTCCATGAATGGAGTTTCTGCATCAAACACATCCTTTATCTGAAAAATCAAGCACATGTCCTTTACATGGATCCACTGTTGCGTTCTCAAAGAGGAGTGCGCGAGCTTGAGCTTGAATTCTATGACAGATGGGAGGATGCTGATGAGTTTGCCTTCTGGCTCATCACGGGTTCCCTGTCTAGAGAATTAAGGCATAAGTATGAACACCTCGAAAGGGCTGGAGTGCTTTGGAAGGAACTCTCGACAGCCTTTGGCAAAGTGGAGCGAACTATTAACTGTAAGCTTGTGCACAATCTCGTGTGCAAGAAGATGGTTGAAGATAGTTCAGTGACTACGCACATGATGTCTGTGATTGATCTCATGAGACAGTTCACTGTGCGGGGTGGTAATATCAGTGCGCAAGGCGAGATTGATATTATCTTGAATTCTCTTCCGAAATCCTATCATGACTTTAAGGTAGTTGCTGCTGCAAAGGGAGAGTATGCTTTGCATGAGCTGCTTGAGGATCTTGTAGTGGAGCAGTCTACCATGCGAGCACGAAAACCTGTTCTCTCTGGCTCTAGTACTGGTTCGACAACCTCTAAGGTTGGAGACGATGGTGCTGAGAGCAAGTTTAGGAAAACAGGTAGTGATAGCAAGTCTAGGAAGGGGAAGAGAGCCAAGGTCACTCCATAGAAGAACGAGTGTGCTGGATGCGGAAAGGTGGATTGTCCGAATGCCAAGGGACAAGGTACGTCATTTGCATTTAAAATGGAAACATGTTTAGCATCGATTTCTACTCATTCGTGGGTAGTGGATACTGGAGCTACTGATCATGTTTGTTACATTTTGCAGGGGTTCACACCGAGGAGGGTGCTGAAGAATGACGAGGTTACCATCTCGATGGGGAACGCAACACAAGTGAGTGCAGCTGCCATTGGAGATTTCACCTTGCACTTTGATGATTCTGTTTTAACTTTGACAGATGTTTTGTACGTGATGGATTTTCGGCGAAACCTTATTTCAGTTTCCAAACTTTATGTTGATGGATATTCAGTTATTTTTGATAGTGGTGTTTCTATCATTGATAATAACGGTGTTATCTACCGTGGAATGCTGAATAATTCTCTCTATGTTGTTAACTGTAATCATAAGTCTTCCGCAAGTATTGCATGTAATTCATCCGTAATTGATAATCCTAGAGGAAACTTACTTCTTCTGATGAGGATCTTACATATCTCTGGCACTTGAGACTGGGTCACATCAGCTTGAAGTGGATTCAAAGACTTGCAGATGATGGTACATTGGACCTAGTCCTGGTTGTACCTTATCAAGTCTGCGAATCCTGCATCGATGGCAAGATGTCAACTAGACCTTTCAAGGCTAGTCAGTCTCGAGCAGAGGAAGTGTTGGAATTGATCCATTCTGACTTATGTGGACCGATGTCCACACAGGCTCATGGAGGGTACGAGTACCTCGTCACTTTCATTGACGACTACTTAAGGTACGGATACGTTTACCTGCTTCGCTACAAGTCTGAATGCTTTGAGAAATTCAAAGAGTTCAAGGCTGAAGTAGAAAAGAAGGTCGGGAAAACTATCAAGTCGATGCGATCTGACCGCGGTGGCGAATACCTCGGTAACGAGTTCCTGCAATATTTGTCAGAAAATGGGATTACATCCCAGTGGACTGCACTGGGTACTCCCCAGCAAAACGGAGTAGCTGAAAGAAGAAATAGGAGTCTTCTAGAGATGGTAAGATCAATGATGAGTTATGCAAACTTACCAATTTCATTTTGGGGCTATGCATTGGAAACAGCAGCTTACGTGCTTAATGTGGTGCCTTTTAAATCAGTTCCTAAGACACCTTCTGAGCTCTTCCTTGGTCGCAAACCTAGTTTGTGCAAGTTTAGAGTATGGGGCTGTCCGGCACACGTACTGTCGAAGGAACCCAATAAGTTAGAAAGCAGGTCAAAAGTAATGTTGTTCATAGGGTATCCCAGGCAAACGAAAGGTGGTTACTTTTACCGTCCTGAGAGTCAAAGAGTCGTTGTTAGCACCAACGCTAGATTTTTGGAGGATGAGTATGTGAGTAATCATAGGTCAAGGAGTGATATCGTTCTTCAAGAAATTGAGAACGAGAATGCAATTCCAAGGGAAGGGGAACGTGTAGATGTGGGTGCACCTGTGAGAGGTACAGAACCACAGACACGTTCTTCAGTGCAAGGTGCAAGACCACAAGTCACTACACTTACTACTGACACGGCACCAATGCCTCGTCGTAGTGGGAGAGTTATTTTCCAGCTGGAAAGGTACATGTTCGTGGGTGAGTCTTCGGACTTGAGCCCGGAAGACGGACATGAGGACTCTGACCCACTGACTTATAAAGAGGCAGTGCAAGACAAGGATGTTGCCAAATGGCGTGTCGCCATGGATTCTGAAATGGAATCCATAACTGCTATGGATGTATACCAGAAAACTAATTTGTCGGATGGCTTTAGGGCCATAGGGTGCAAATGGGTATACAAAAGAAAGAAAGGGGCGCATGGAAAGATCACGACTTTTAAAGCCAGGCTGGTGGCAAAGGGTTATAGTCAGAAAGAGGGCATGGACTATAACGAAACCTTTTCACCCGTAGCCATTCTCAAATCCATCCGGATACTCCTTGCCATAGTTGCGCATATGGACCTCGAGATCTGACAGATGAATGTCAAAATCGCTTTTCTAAACGGTTACCTTGAAGAAGGTAGGGACATCTATATGCAGCAACCCGAGGGTTACATAAGCAAGGGCGAAGAACATCTTGTCTGGAAGCTTAGGAAGTCCTTGTATGGAATTAAGCAAGCTTCAAGGTCGTGGAACCTACGTTTCAACGATGTGATTAAATGTTATGGATTTGCATAGTTGGAAAACGAAAGTTGTTTTTACCAACTTTGTGTCAGTGGGAGCGTGGTCTTCCTTGCACTATACGTTGATGACATACTCCTATTTGGAAACAACGAGGGAGTGATGTCCGAAATCAAGGTTTGGTTATCCGAACAGTTCCAAATGAAGGATCTGGGAGAAGCTGGCTACATTCTTGGGATTAAGGTCTTACGAGATACTGTGATACTGTGTGGATAGCCCGGTTCAGCATGCAACTCGCCAAGAAAGGCTTGCTACCTTTCAGACATGGCATTCGTCTTTCTAGTGGGCAGTGTCCTCAGACACAGCAGGAGAAAGACGAGATGAGTCTTGTACTATACGCTTCGGCGGTGGGTAGTCTCATGTATGCGATGATGTGTACCAGGCCAGATATCTGTTATGCCGTTGGCATGGTAGCAAGATATCAGTCTAACCCTGGACAGGCGCACTGGACTGCTGTAAAGCACATCCTCAAGTATTTGAAAAGAACTAAGAATTTCTGCCTAGTTTATCAAAGTGAGGATTTGTGCCCTGTGGGTTATACAGACTCGGATTTCCAAGGGGACCAGGATGAGAAGAAATCAACCTTTGGATATGTGTTTACCCTGGGAGGTGGAGCTGTATCTTGGAGGAGCTCAAAGCAGAAATGCATTGCTGACTCCACCATGGAGGCGGAATATGTCGCCGCCTCCGACGCCTTGAAAGAGGGGGTGTGGCTCCGGAACTACCTTTTAGAGTTGGGCGTGATCCCGAGTTTGCAAAGGAGCATCAAAATTTATTGTGATAACTCTGGTGCAGTGGCAAACTCAAAGGAATCGCGGTCTCACAGGGCAAGCAAACACATAGAGAGAAAGTACCATATCATACGAGAAATCGTATCGACGGGCGATGTGCTGATTAAGAAGATTGACACTGCTGACAATCTTGCTGATCCATTTACAAAGAGCTTGCAGCAGAAAGTTTACGAAAGACATATTCGTGAGCTGGGTTTGAGGTGGATGCCGACCACTGATAGTGGTTAAAGTGACAGTGGACTAGATAGACGGACTGTATACTCTGTAATAGCTTAGTTATGCTTTGAGTATAAGTGGGAGATTGATGGGTTTTGTATACTGAAAGCATTTATTATAATGAGTATACAACGGTTTATTTCTCCTATCTTTTAACAATCCAACATGTATGAACAATGGTATCCTCTTGTCTCACTGATAGGGACGATCATACGGCGTGTTGTAGATCGCAGAAGACAGTATGATCACTTGACCTAGTGAGACAAAAACCTGATCACAGCCGAGACAGCGTATGAGGATACGTCTGTCCGGATACAGCGTATGAGATACATCTGTCTGGATGGCTGCGGAATAGTCGTAATATGTAGTCTGTCTTGGTTACTTGACATGCTGGTAGGCAGAGGTGGCGTATTGATGGACCGCAGTGAGATGTATTCGTATGTCTGACATCAGTGAATACAAGATCTCGTTATATTGATTGAGTCCAAACCCTAACGAAGATTCAGGGGTTTGCACGGGTTGACTGTTGCTTTCTCCAATGTATCTTCCAGCACGGACTTCTTTCTCTCCACAATTTCGCCTCTGGTACCTACATCAAAACCAGGAGGAGGGTGCTCTGCAGCAGTGGGGTTAGAATAAGAGAAACCAGGGTGAGATCGCCCATGGTTATAGTGATACCCCT
>JAPKLW010000432.1:481001-514723 GCA_026898455.1 Plectranthus barbatus
TCTGTCTCGGCCGAGATGAGCTTTGCCCCGGCCGAGATGGACAATTTTGGCCCGGCCGAGATGATTTCATTTCGCCCGGGACAGAGACGTTTCCGCCACTTCCGACCCTTTTGCGCAGTCTCACGGTTTTTGCCATAACTTTCACATCCGAACTCCGATTGATCCGATTCCAGTTGCGTTGGAAAGCTAACTCAAAGATCTTTCAAATGCCATGCTTCATTAACTCAGATTCCATCGGTGGAAAAAGTAGTGACTGTTCCTTTGAACATCTGCTGCTTTCAGTACGGGTTCTCCATTGGATTTAGCCTAAAACCTGTAAAATCTCACCATGGCAAGCATAATACCCTCTAATATATACTCATGCTCAGTTTATTCAAGAAAACATAATAAAATGCATAAAAGAAAGGGAAAACAATCCGATAAGTGAGTAGAAAAACGAGCTTATCAAACCCCCCAAACTTAAACACTTGATTGTCCTCAATCAACAAAAGAAAGAATCAAAAGTTCAAGCAGAAGAGGAGTGCAATGCCTCACAAGATTCATCACATTCAAACTCGTAAATCTACTAAACATCAGCATTTTTGAAAGAGTCAGAAAATCTGTAAACTATGGAAGACTCACATGGAAAGTGTTTCGCTCATTCACTCAAGTGTTTAGGATAATTATGAGATCACACACAAGTCATGAAAATCAAGTTCTACCATAGGCTTGCAAATAATCTCAATCTCCACTGCAAATATGTGCACACAAGTCTAAGATCAGAAAGGACTTTATTCAAGGTTGTAATGTAGGCTTTTGTGAAGGGTAGGGAAATATTTGGCCAAGTGACTAAAATCAATCAGGGAATCCTCAATCAATCAAACCACCATCTATTGATATCCACCCATCTCCTATAATATTCAACATCAACCAAGGCTCTTTTATTCACACACATTTTTTTTTCTTTTCTTTTTCACACATATCCTTTTATGCACTTAAACAATTTTTGATCATACATTTGAGCTTATAAGGATTAATAAACACAACAACTCTTTTTTTTTTTCTTTTTTTTTTTTCTATTTTCAAGAGCCCAACCTTTTCTTATGCTTTCACCCTTATAATAATATCTTATCCTTCCTCAAACAAAATCCAACCCACTCTCATAGACAAGAGTTGATTCCCCTATTTATTTCTAACTCATAGACAAAGAAAGAAAATATCATAGGCTCAAAAGGGCTGACTAGGGATAACATTTAATTAGGACAGTGTATGGGAAAATAGGCTAAACAAAGATGGCCTAAAATCACTTCCTAAACCTGTGCACACTAGCAGTCTTGAAAAAGATACAAAGCAAGTTCTAGAGAAACTCAAAATTGCAGACACACTCACAATCAAATTTCAGGCTCAAAAACTCACACTTAGGACAATTTTTCTTCCACAGTAAACATCAAATCATCATCTATCTCATGCCAACGCAAGTATCACAACAAGTAATGATGCGGTATTCACATTCATAGGCATACTCGACCACTATCACAATCAACGCAAACTAAGTCAATCAATTCAGATCTTGCATTCTTGTTAGGGTTATCAATTATGCTCAAATTCCCACAATCTCGCGTCTTATTCAAAAATAAATTCATGCAGAAATTAAATAAAGCAAATAAAGCTAGAAAAGAGTTTCAAAAACCCTTAAATCTTCATCCCCCCAAACTTATTCGAAAGTCAGAGAGAATAAGTTTGGAAATCAGATTCAGGATTCGAAACGGTACCTGATTGTTGGCCTCAGACACCAACTTTTTATCCTTCTTCGAACCTCTGACTGGCGCGGATTTTGGCTCCTCTCACTCCTATCTCGGCCGTAGCAGATGCCATCTCGGCCGAGATGGAGCCTTCTGGCGACCTTCTCATCGGTCGAAGTATCCCACGTCTCGGTCCTCTGTCTCGGCCGTGGCGAACTCTGTCTCGGCCGAGACAGGCTTCGATTTTTTAATTTTTTTTTTTTTTTTTTTATTTTTTTTTTCAAAATGAAAGAAACGTGACGTAACAGTACTAAACAAAATAAATTCGAAAATACTAAAAAGAAAAAGAAAAATTGAAAACACAATGGGTTACCTCCCATTCAGTGCCTTATTTACCGTCGTGGCTCGACTCAGCTTCCAGCTCACCAAGGCGGTCGAGTCCAGACTCGTCGACCCCTTGAATCTATCATGAAGACTTTTTGGTTTTGGATGATGGTTGTGCACTCGGAAAGAGGCAGCTTAATTGCCGATTTCACTGACTCGTTTCCTCGTTCCCACCGGATAGCTTCTTCTTCTTCCTCCGGTGTCTCGTCCTCTTCTTCTTCCTCTTCTTCAGTATTGATCCGGTTGCACTCCCCGTTCCTCTTGTTCTTGTCGATGCAAAAGGTGATGGACTCTTTATTCCCCCTCAAGGTAATTTCTCCCTTCTTGCAGTCGATCAGGACACCAGCTGTGTCGAGGAACTCTCTTCCCAGGATCATCGGAGTGTTGGCATCTTCCTTCATGTCGTGGATGACGAAATCTGCGGGGAAGATTAAATGGCCAACACGAATGAGAACATCTTCTACAATACCTTTGGGTTTTGACACAGATCGGTCCGCCATCTGAAGGGTAATTGTGGTAGCTCTCATCTCTCCAATTTGCAGCTTCTTGTAAATGGACTAGGGCATCAGGTTGATGCTCGCCCCGGTGTCACACAGCACATTCTGGAATTCTTTTCCTCCAATCTCGATAGGTATCGAGAAACAGCCTGGGTCCGATCTCTTGATGGGGATCTGCTTTTGCAACAGTAGACTGCACTCCTCATGTATCCTCACAGTCTTGTTCTCAACGAACTGCTTCTTCTCGCTCATCAGTCTTCTGAGGAACTTCATGTAACCTGGTATCTCCCTGAGAGCTTCAATAAGAGGAATGTTAATATTCACTTTCTTTAAGTTTTCAACAAAGTTAGTGAATTTAGAATCCTCCCTTTTCTTTGCAAATCTCTGTGGGAAGGGCATAGGAGGCACCGGATCAGCTTTTCTTCCTTCTTTCTCCTTCTCTTTCTCGCCCTGCTTGGCTTTCTATTTCGACCGAGATGCTTCGATCTCGGCCGTCCTACTTTCTGTCTGTCCCGGCCGTTCTTGGCTTGTCTCGGCTGGGCTGGCTTCTTCTGTCTCGGCCGTTCCGCTCTCTGCCTCGGCCGTCCTGCTTCCATCAACCTCGACCTCATCTCGGCCGAAATAGAGGGGTCCTCCACGGGGTTTTCCTCCTCTGCTTCACTTTCTCCTCCTTTCGGATTACTCGGGCCTTCATATCTCCTTCCAGATCGAAGCGAGATAGCATTAACTGACTTTTCCCTTGCTGGATTCTTTTCCGTCATGCTCGGAAGTTGCCCCGGCTGGTGCTGATTCCCTAAGGTGTTGGAGATCTGACTCAATTGGACGTCCATCATCTCCAGATGCTTTGTCATTGCTTGCATGTGATTGGCTATCCCTTTGACTTCGTTCTCCACCTTGCCAAATCGGTTGTCCGAGCTTTTGATGAATTTCTCCAATGTATCTTCCAGCACGGACTTCTTTCTCTCCACAATTTCGCCTCCGATACCTACATCAAAACCAGGAGGAGGGTGCTCTGCAGCAGTGGGGTTAGCATAAGAGAAACCAGGGTGAGATCGCCCATGGTTATAGTGATACCCCTGATTACCGCGGTAGTTATTGTGATAACCACCGCCTATGTAGTTTACCTCCGAACTTCCAGCTCCAGATGAACTGCTTGTTCCTCGATTGATGTAATCAGCCTCCACTGGTACAATTGCCATGCTCTGCTCAGTAGGATTGGCAGCAACCTTTGTGGTCCCCAGCTTCTCAATTTCCTCTCGGAGTTTCTTCACCTCCGCAACCACATCGAACTCTGGCTTGGCTTCCACGGCTTTGACTGGCACCGTCTGTCTCTCGGTAGGCCATTGGTGGCTGTTAGTGCCATGTCTGCCAGAAGCCTCATACTTTCTGCTCCGCTCTTCTTCATCAGTACCCCACCAGAAGATGCATCCACTAACTGCTTCATGTGCGGAGTCAGGCCTTCGTAGAAGTGACAGACCTGCATTTCAAGGTCTATCCCATGCCCAGGGCAAAGTCTCAGCAGCTCCTTGTATCTCTTCCAAGTTTCATGCAGGGATTCATCGTACAGCTGCTTGAATGTGGTGATGGCAGCCTACCTTTTCAGCAGCAGGCTCGGCGGGAAGTAGTTGGTGAGGAATGCTGCTCGCAGCTCCTCCCATGTCCCAATTTGGCTTTTGTCAAGCCCAGCAAACCAGGAGCGCGCCTCGTCTCTGAGTGAGAATGAGAACAACCTCATCCTGATGGCGTCTTGGGGGACTCCATTCTGGTTTATCGTGTCGCACACTTCTATGAATTGACTGAGGTGTGCATACGGATCTTCTACGGCTCTCCCCCCAAACTGGTTCTGCTGCACCATCTGTATCAGCCCTGTACGCAGCTCGAAGTTGTTGGCGTTGATGCCAACCCTGAATCCTGCTTCCTCCTGCTGTGGTACAAATCTGTCTAGAATAGACCTCTGCTGGACCACCACCTGTCTTTCATTCAGTTCCGCCAGTCTTGCGGCTTGCTCGGCTTGGGTAGCTTGGGCTGCAAGAAGTTGCGCCCTCAGTTGTTGCACCTCATTCACGAATTGCCTCTGCTCCTCCGGTGTCATGTTCTGGAGAGGGGCTTCCTGATTATCTGCCATCTCGTAATTCAGTCTCTTTCCTTTCTTTCTGATGTTCCTGCAGGTTGCCTCGATTTCTGGTATAAAAGGTTCTAGTGCCTTTCCTTTATTCCTTGTGTTCATGCACCTGCACAGTAAACGAGAAAGAAATCAGGATGTCCCGGCCGTGCTAGACGCTATCTCGGCCGGGATGGAAAAATTCGTCTCGGCCGATTTAGGATGTATCTCGATCGGGATGAAGAACTCGTCTCGACCGTGGTGGGACTCACCTCGGCCGAGACAGACGCGACTCTGAAAACTCACGCACGCGAAAGACAACTGAACTGACTCCAAAAATAGAGAAAAATAAACTCGAAAATAAAAAGTGAAAATTCAGAAAATACAACCCAATCCAGAAGTTCTTCAATCTTTCCAGTAACGACTCGCCGTCTGACTATCCCCGGCAACGGCGCCAATTTTGATAGCTGTAGAAACAGTAGCAAATAAATTTGTAAAACCTTAAGGTTGTCGAACCCACAGGGATAGTGCAATGAAGGGAATCATATACTGAATATAGTTTTTGAAACCTTTGTTTGGGTAATTCAATTCAAAAGGGTTTTGGGTTTTTCAAAACAAGTAATTTAAAGAGAAAATTCAAATATTAAAAAGCACAGATTCCAGGGAAATCTACCAAACTGATCAACATGCAAGAAACAATATTCAAACCCAGAAAAGATATTTTTGGTGGAAAATCTGTTAATGTGGAATTAATTCCTTGGTCGGGCAATTAAAACCTAGATTATTAACTAGTGATTATCTCCTCTCGGTCTCAAAAACACAAGTTAATCAATCTCATAAAGATCTAGATTAATCCTACAATTGAATTCTTCTTGGTCGGACAGAAAATCAAAAGTATTAAATCCTAACTTCCTATTATCAATTTTCACCTCTCGGTCCTTCAATTAATAACTAAAACCTATTCCAATTTTCATCTCTCGATCCTTCAATTGAAAATAGATTTGAAATAAAACATAGGATTTAAACCAAGGGTTTGAATAATTGAATCAAAACATGTATCACAGATGGAGAAACCCTAGAACCTGTTTAGGGTTCTAGCCTAACATATTGAAAGAAAACATTGCATGGAAAAATAAAGATTGCATTGAAAAGTAAATAAAAAGTAAAGAGGAATTCTGACAAAAACTAAAGAAAACAGAAAATTAAAGTATGGAATAAAGTATATGAGAGGGGATAAAGAACTAAAAACTAAAAGGATGCTGAAGGGTTCTAAGAAATTAAAGGCTAATGAAATCTGAGCTAATTATGAGTTTATATAGAAGTAGGGTTGAGGTCTTGGATGTATATCTTCGAAAATATGATTGATTGCTTCCATATTGATGTATATCTTGTTCCCCAAGCAATTCTCGCCCAAAATATATGAAAATCTCGCCAAATCTCGCCAACAAGCTCTGTCTCGGCCGAGATGAGCTTTGCCCCGGCCGAGATGGACAATTTCGGCCCGGCCGAGATGATTTCATTTCGCCCGGGACAGAGACGTTTCCGCCACTTCCGATCCTTCTGCGCAGTCTCACGGTTTTGGCCATAACTTTCACATCCGAACTCCGATTGATCCGATTCCAGTTGCGTTGGAAAGCTAACTCAAAGATCTTTCAAATGCCATGCTTCATTAGCTCAGATTCCATCGGTGGAAAAAGTAGTGACTGTTCCTTTGAACATCTGCTGCTTTCAGTACGGGTTCTCCATTGGATTTAGCCTAAAACCTGTAAAATCTCACCATGGCAAGCATAATACCCTCTAATATATACTCATGCTCAGTTTATTCAAGAAAACATAATAAAATGCATAAAAGAAAGGAAAAACAATGCGATAAGTGAGTAGAAAAACGAGCTTATCACTTGCCATGGTGGAGAGCCTAAGTAACGTGCTCGTATATCCGCATCTTGGGTAATAGTAGTTCGTGTAGTACCGCCTGACACTGGGTTTAGGTAACCATATCCGAGTAATAGGATGGGGACATTCCCTGAGGAGCTCAATAACATTCATCGTGCCAAAGTCCTGCAGTCTGATTAAGTTCAGGCACGAGTGATAAAGTTTGAGTGGTACTACTCAGGAATAATAAGATATTAATTAATTGTGGTTAAAGCTTGTCAGAGGCTCCGATTTATTAATGGATGTCCGGTAACCTTAAATATGGGGATTCTCAATTAATGCAGCCCGTTCTCATAACGTGGTAATATAGGGGTAGGTCAGTATTAATTCTGTGGTGAAAAAGAATTAATATTAATTAATTAATTATGTCCTGGGTTGTGGACATGAGAATTAAATAATTTATAGGCCCACTTTATTATTTGCATTAGGTCCCAGGTCTGGCCCAAATAAGTGTGTTGAATTGAGCCCAGTAGCCCATTAGGGATAAAACCCTAGGTCTATAAATAGAGCACTCTCTCTGGAAACCCAAGCCACCTTTTGTGATTATTCAAATCAGTCAAAACCCTAGGGCAGAGAGAGAGAGGCGCCGACTTCATTGTCAGAGGAGGAGAATTTCGATTCTGGTCCTGCTCAAGCCACAGATCTACGGAGTCCTCACCAGTAATAGATCTGATCAGCACCGGGATAGAGATCTGAAGATCTAATCTGGAGAACAATAGATTTCCTTCTTCCTTTTTGTTCTTTCGATTTTTATTCTATTCTGTTTCCGCAGAGAAATCGAATTGCGTGGTTGAATTGAAGTTTGGAATTCAAACGCAAAAGATCGGTACAGAGACGACGGAATTACGGTAATCTCTCAATCCACAAATATGCATTAAATTCATAGGAGCATGCTAGGGTTTTGTGAATTTGAATTATGTGCAATATCCATAAATCGATCCGGTTCAAATTGGTTTTTGGTGATTCGGTTCACGGTAAAAACCCTACAAGCAATGCACTGCCTTATCTTGCTTGGTGTGAATTCTGCAAGCTCCTCTTGCATATCATTAATCCAATCGGCTGATTGAAGTGCATCTGCTACTCTTGTTGGGTCAATCTGAGAAATTTAGCATGTGAGCAATGCACTGCCTAGTCTTGTTCGGACTGGATTAGCAATGTCATCCGGTACAGCTTCTTGTAGGGATTTCAAGGTGAACCGAACACTAAATCCAAGTAAGCCGGACCGTTTATGGATGTTGAGAACAATTACCAAAACGATAAACCCTAACATGCTCCAATGAATTTAATGCAGTGGATATTCGAGTTTACCTTAACTCCGTAGTGTTAAATCCGATCTTTCGCGTTTGAATTCCAACCCCTTAATTCAACCATGTGAATTAATTAAATCTGCGGAAATAGAAATTAGACAAATCCAATTTCTAGATTTGATTAATGAGAAAGAGAAAAGGAAAAGAAAATCTATTCTCGAGATTAGATCTTCATATCTGTATCCCAATGTTGTTCAATCCTACTACTGGTGAGGATTCCACAGGACTGTGATTGTGAAAGCCGGAGTTGAATTCCTTCTCTTACCAGACACAACAGGCACCAACCCTCTCTCTCTCTGAAACTAGTGTTTCAACTGATTTGAATTGTGATACAAACTGAGAGAGAGGACTCTCTATTTATAGACTTAGGGTTACAAACTCTAATGGGCTACTGGGCCTCTTTTCAACATATTTAATTGGGCCAGACCTGGGACCTAATGCAAATAATAAAGTGGGCCTAACAAATAATTAATTCCCATGTCCACAACCCATGACACAATTAATTAATTAATATTAATTCTTTTTAATCACAGAACTAATACTGACTTACTCCTTTATTACCCCGTCATGAGAACGTGCGACATTTACTTGAGAATCCCCATATTTAAGGTTACTGGACATTCATTAATTTATTGGAGCTTCTGACAAGCTACCACAATTAATTAATTTCTTATTTCCTGAGCAGTACCACTCAAACCTTATCACTCATGCTTAAACTTAATCAGCCTGCAGGACTTTAGCACGATGAATGTTATTGAGCTCCTCAGGGAATGTCCCAATCCTATTACTTTGATATGGTTACCTAGCTCCAGTCTCAGGTTGTACTACAAGAACTGTCGTTACCCAAGATGTGGATATACGAGCACGTTACTCAGGCTCTCCACCATGGCAAGTCAAATCAACAGTCAACCCGTGCATCCTCGACCTCAATGGATGGAATGAATGGTTCTTCGATATGCTCCCCCATGACCGGCACTTTGGAAAGAGATTGATCTTCAGAGATGATTTCATCTTCCAATGAATCTTCATTCATGCATTGGTCAGGTATTACTGTAGACTGATCCTGAATAATATCTTCAGTATGAGCTCTGTCCTCAGTTTGATATTGTGTGTCCTCCATCCTGGCTTCTCAATCCTCGGTCTGGTTTTCAGCAACACCAGTCTAATTTCTTGGGTCGACGTTTTCTTCTTCAGCATTGCCATCTTGGAAGACTCCAGTATGAATTTCCCCTTGATTTGGAATTTGAGTTCTTGGAGTAGAACACTGATGCCCGATGCTTGCTTCCACATAAAAATCCATCAGAGGCTCGTTCCAAAACTTTGTCCCATTGTCAGATCTGATTCTCTTGGTTGTATTCTTTCGTTGATTCTTTACTCGCATGATCAATTCTAGCAGCATGATCTTCACTTCGTCCTTGGTTTTGAGAAGCTTAATACATGTAAAGCACGAGTAATTATCCACTACTACAAGTGAGAATCTTTTTCCACCAGTGGTTGGGGAGTTACAGGATCGAATAAGTCCATGTGAAGTAACTCTAGCACTTGGGTAGTGCTTGGGCTCACCGCTTTGTTCTTGAACGATGCCTTAGTCTGCTTTCCTAGCTGACAGGCTTTACACACTCCTTCCTTATTGAACACTCCACTTGGTAATCTCTTTACCAAGTCATGCTTAGCCAAATAATTGATTGTTTTGAAATTCAGATGGCTTAATCTCTTGTGTCACACCCAATTTGACTCTGATGTACTGGTGGCAATAAAGAATGATCCAGTCTACCCACTCAGCCAGTCTACAACATAGAGTCCACCCTTGCGAACTCCCCTCAGCTTGATATCTCCAGTATCCTTATCTTTGATCTGACATTCAGCTTCCTCAAAGATCTGACATTCAGCTTCCTCAAAGGGGATAGTATACTCACTTTCGATGAGTTGACTGACAATGAGTGAATTATGCTTTAGATTGGTGAAGAGTGACACATTTATAATTCTCAGCCCATTCTGCTCAAAGCATCCTCTTCCGATTACTCTTCATTTGGAGTTGTCACCAAATACCACAAGTGGTCCACGAATCATATTTAGCTCTAAAAAAATTCTCTGATTCCTGTCATGTGAGCTGAGCATCCACTGTTGAGGATCCACTCACTTCCTTTCTTCAATTTTTGTTCCTGCATTCACAAGAATTTAACATTTAGGTCCCCGTATCTCTGCGGGTCCTACAGGATTAGCTCGTGTGATCATTCCTTTTCGAATCCACACCTTTGTGATCTCGACAACAGATGTATATTTATTGTTATCATTAGCAACAAACTTTCCCTGTCTTCTAAAATAATGCATGTTTTTGGATTGGGATGGTGTGGTTGTGTGTGATGTTTTCTTGTGATTTCTTTTCTTTTAAGAACCTCGAAAAGTGTATTTCGGGCCTGAATACCTTGATGATAGCATATTCAACAAGCTAGCATCACGTCGATTAGCCTTCATAACCTTTAAGTGAAAATTGTGAGTTGGCTTTGGCCTCAAGTAGGTGTTCCCCCTACTTGGTATATTCCTCCTCTCAAGATGTACTTGAGACTTGGTTCCCTGGATAGTGTGCTAACCGGGTTGGGTGTTCAACTTCCTCACATACTGTACTATCTTTTTTGCCGAACTAGTCAAGTGAGTTGACTTCTTTGCAGTGAGAACATACTGCTTTGTCAACTTTTGAGACCGTACTGACTTTCTGTCAATATGAGATTTTATCAGCATAGGTTTTTGCTATATAACCAGCTTACCTATTGTCTTGGACATACTTTTCTCATGCTGATTCGTCAAACTTGGGGTTGTTGGATAACCAACTTTTAGCATTACCAGTATGACCTCGTGTGTGAATCGCTACCTCTCGATCACTTGACTCGGATTGTGTACTATGGTTTTCTTTAACAAAAATAGTACTCCCTCCGTCCCGGGTCTCTTGAGACGTTTGACCGGGCACGGAGGTTAAGAAAAAGTGATTAGAAGAATTAGTGGGGTAGGATTAGTAGGTTAATGATTAGGAGAGATAGTAGGGTATGAGAGATAGTGGGGTATGAGTAGAGTAGGTTTAGTGGGTAATTAATTAATAAAACTTTTCCAAAAAAGGAAACGTTGCAAGTGTTCTGGGACGGACCAAAAAAGAAAACGTTGCGAGTGTCGTGGGATGGAGGGAGTATTTCTCTTAGTACCAGTAGGTGCAGTTTTACCACTGTTCAAATTTTCTTCATATCCTAAACCTAACTTATCTAATGGCTCTCCCATGCTCTATATGACCTCATCAAGCCCTCTTGAGCCTTTCTTAAACAAATATAGTTTTTCATCTTGCTCAAGAATAGTTAAATTCAAAGATTTACACTCAGATTCTGGATTTGGAAAATCCATAAGCAAGGTTGAGTGTTCTCTCTTTAGTTTTTCTAAATCTTCACTAGTACATCTAGATTTTGCAACTTCCTCAGTCAAAATAGAGACCCTAGATCTTAGTGAAATATTTTCAGCAGCTAAGACATTTGTAATTTCATGAAACTTTTGAAATTCATGCGATAAAATTTCTAAAGTGATTTCCTCCGAATCAGAACAGTATGAATCAGATTCATCAAACATGTATGTTGTCTGAATAATAACAGGCAAAATGTTTAGCTGTTCACTTGAAGCAGTGCGGCTGTTTCCGCATCAGCTTCATGAATATCCTATGCTTCTTCTCTGATTGCGAATAGGAATGTCAGAAGTGCTTCTTCGTCAGCTTCTTCTTCAGATGAGTAGTCCTCATCATGATCGGGGATGTCCGGCATCTTTGTTCTGGTTAACATGGCCTGTGCTACAATCTTTGATGCTCGGCACTCGAAGACTTTTTGAATTCTCTCCATTTTTTCCTTATCCACCGAAGGACAATCGAACTTAAGGTGTTATGATGATCCACATTGGAAGCATGCTCTGGTTGTTCTTTTGATGAACCGATTCTCGTCGGAGTTGATTGTTTCCTTCTTTCCTTTGGCCTTCTCGAGGATTTTGCAAATTTCCTCATATGTTCCTCAAGCTCTACAATAGAGCTCTCTTCCTCCTTAGATTGAGAGCTAGGTGTCATTGGGTTCTCTTAAACTAAGCTTTATTGACCAGCTGAGCGGTCAATGTACAAGGGTTTCTTCCGTTTCCATTTAGAATCCCGCTTAATGAAGTAGGCCGCATCTTCTGCCAGATGGCTTGGTGAGCTGGTGGCTCTCATGGCTTCGTTCTTGTTCACCATTTGAATATCCCATTTGTGGGCTTGTAGCTGGGCGAACAATTCATTGGTCGTCATCTATAATACATCCTTTTCTTTCAAGGCAGCAATCTTGATGAGCCAATCTTCCTTTGGCATCTTGGACAATATCTTAGCATTTAGATCTGCGCTTGTGTACGACCTGTCCAGAGCCTTAAGCTCATTGACGATGGTGTCGAATCTCTTTTCCATTTCCTTAATGATCTCTCCAAGCAACATTTGGAATGACTCGTACTTGTCTACACACACCTGTAGCTTGTTGTGCTTCATCTGATCTGTTTCGTGATAGAGTGCGTCCATGTAGCTCCATACTTCTTTAGTTGTGTTGAACTGTATAAATTTCTCCACCAAAGAGGCTGGAAGGGAAGATAATATGGCTTCTAGAACTACGGAGTCGAGTTGATTCCTCCTTTTTGTCCTCAGAGCTCCATTCGTCATATCGATTTGTTACGATCCATGCTCCTACTTCTCCTAGAGCTGGAAGGGTCTTTGTGATCTTTATTGGCCCCTTCTCCAGAACTTCTGTCATTTTTGGACGTATGCTCTTTAGCTGAATGGAAGATCTCTTCTTCCACATCTCATACTTTTCAGGGTTGTACGGCGAAAACTTTATCATGTTCATCATTTCTTACCTAAGCTAGACAGAACAAGAAAAATTTGCAAGGGAAGGATACTAGTCCTAAGCGATTCAAAACGACTAGTCTGCAAGGACTAACCACTCTGATACCAATTGTTGGTCCCAGTTTATTAGAGTATAACGTAAATGTGTAGCAGAAAAATATTTGTTCAGTTCGATATCAAGTACTTATCCAAGCTGAGAGTGATGAGTCAGCTTGGTCTGTTCAAAAACACGTAAGTACGTGTTGTTTACTTAAGCTTAACAAATATTTTTCAGAATATACTCCAACACTTGAGTGTTAGGTCTTAAAGTAATGTAAAGTTGTACTGACAAATAAAGAAGTAAAGCGATCAAACGACAAACATGTTTATAGTGGTTCGAATTACACTGTCCTTCATCCACTCTTCAGACACTTGGTTTGAAAATTAAGTAAGCATAGAACATTTGCAGGTGCTCCTATGATCTATTGCTTGTCGGTGAATGCACCATCCACCGATCCACAAGCGCAATCGTCTGGTCCTTGCTTGGTTCCTCACTTCTTAGCTCCTCAGAGTGTGGGTACACCACTCAGCCTTCTCGTCATCGGAATGGGGTGTTTAGAGTTCCCCCATGAACTTTCTCGTCTGCAGCGGGTTGCCCGTAAGAGTCAGAGTACAAGATGTACTTGACTGTTGTAGTTTTTCTTTGAGAGAAAATCTACAAAATGGTAACTCAAGAATGCAAAGATTCTGAGACTCGTGTTCACTTGGTGACACACGAACAGCTCATAAACTCAAAAGTAAGCTCACCCTGCTAAGTTAAAACTTTTGGTGGGAGGTTACAGAACTTGTCAACTGAAAGCTTTTAGAGCGCTTCTGTAATCTTGTATGAATATTCATGTGTGTAACCTTCTTCTTAGATGGTTTCTCTATTATTTCTACCCGAGATGTTGAAGGTTTGAATTTAAGACCCGTTAGAGACAAAATGGAAGATGTCCTATTGGATGTCTCTATTGGTTGCAGCGTTCGGCGGGTAGGTGTGCTTTTGGTAGAGGGTCTACACCATTTTTGTCTTTTTCTGACATTGAAAGCAACAACTCGTCTTTTGTCAAAACGATAGTATTTTTCTAGTATGAGGAATCCTGGACTGAGTATCCTAGGTAGCAAAACTTAAAGTTTTATGATTGCAGACATTAAAGCTTCTTCAATTCTTAAAGTTTGTTCTTCTTTCGGTTCCTCCTCATATGTTGGACCTAGACTGGAAAGTCTATACTGGTGTAGTCATACTTGCACTTCCGTGCTGATGATGTCATCTCTTCAGTATACTTGGTCCCTTGCTGCTCAGTTTGGTTTGGGTGATTGCACCTTACTGTACTGGATTTGTACTGATGGAATACATACTCCACTAGACTCTTTTTCTTCCTAGGCTTGACATGCGTACTGCGCTATTCTGGCATGCTGAGTCTTCTGCGCGTACTAGACCTATTGACTTAGTCTAGTTTCTGACTTTAAAGTCAGCTTACAACTCGATAAAGAACCTATACAGGATTTTACATTTTGCACCTAAGCTGAAGACTAACTAAGATGGCTTTTACAATCTTTGCCCACCAAAACATAAAATTAAAGGAAGGATATTTCTATCAAATTTCCTACACAGATGTGATAAGCTCATATTTATACTCACTTATCTATATTTTTCTCCATTGTTTCAGTGCAATTTATTTATGTTTTTACTTATTTCTTTGCATGAGACTATTTTAGAGGGTGTTATGCTTGTCATGGTCATATTTTGTAGGTTTGAGGCCAAAATCAATGAAAACCTGTACCGAAAGCAGTTGATGTTCAAAGGAACAGTCACTAATTCTTCCACACGTGGAATCTGACCTAATGGAGCATGGAAATAGAAATATCTTTGAGTTAGCTTTCCAGTGCAACTAGAATCGGGTCAATCGAAGTTCGGGAGCACAAGTTATGGCCAGAACCGTGAGACTGCGCAGAAGGAGCTCGACACATGCATTCATATCGATCGAAATGCTCCCTGTCGATCGACAGGGAGAACAAAGCTGGGAAATCGAAATGAAGCACAACCCGGATTTTGATTTGAAGCTTGTGTCGATCGACAGGCTCCATGTCGATCGACACAGAGGCTCGACATGGAGATTTTGGCCTGTTTTGGCAGTTTTTGCTATTTTAGCCCAATACCTAGTTAGGTCTTTTTCACTCCTCTGTAAATAGGACCTCATTATGCACGAAATTTATCTATCTTTTCAGCATTATTACACTTAGAATAATTGAGCTTTGGAGTTTTTACAAGACATTCAAGGTTCCTCTTTATTTGTAAGTTCATTAATAATATGTTTGCTTTAATTCTAGTCATGTTTTGTGGCTAGAACCCTAACAGGTTCTAGGGTTATGATTTCTTTTATGATGCATGTTAATAATTGATATCAATTCTCTAAGCATGGATTAATTCTCTGATTTAATTTTATAATCTAGATTAAAAGAAAGACCGAGAGGTGAATTGAGATCTAGTTTTATAGTTAATAATTGATCGATCGAGAGATGAAAATTATTAACAGAAAGAGAGAATTAATTGTGTTTTTTTTCTGTCTGAAAAGGAAGAAACCTACATATGAAAAATAAGAAAAATATGAGATTGATTTATTTGGTGTTCTTGAGACCGAGAGGAGTTAGTCACTAATTAATAATCTAGGATTTAAATTGCCCAACCAAGAAATTTAATCCATAAAAATCTATGTTTTCCCCATTGCTGAGTTGATTGATATTTACATGTTGACGATTAGAATATCTACCCTAGGATCTATGCTTTCCTTTAATTGTTTTCAAAACCGTTTAATATCTTGCAATTGTCATCTTTAAATTCACAAACAAAATCCCTTTTCAAAAACCCTCAAACATTTGTGTTCTAAAAACTATGACAAGTACTTTGGATTTTTCGTTGCACAGTCCCTGTAGGATCGACCACCTTAGGGTGTAAAAATTTATTTGCTAAACCGCTTTACTGCAGTTATCAAACTGGCGCCGTTGCTGGGGTCTTGTCAGATCTATCTAATTATTAGTTTATTTTTAGTTTTGATGGATTGAGGCTATATTTTATTTTAATTTCGTTTTTATTGGTTTTGTTGTTTTTAATTTTGAGTTTTAGGGTTTGAAGTTGGTTTTTTGTGTTTGAATATTTTGCAGTTCGTGTGAGTTTTCAGGTTTTTACCTCTGTTTCGATCGACAGCCTTCCTATCGATTGAGACAGAAGTAATTGACCTACGTGTCGATCTACAACCTGACCTACGTGTCGATCTACAGCCTGCCTGTCAATCGACACATAGGCTGATTTTTAGTTTTCTTATTTTTTTTGTTCGCAGGTTCATGAACACAAGGCCTCGGGGCAAACCACTCAAGAATTTTGATTCAGAAATCGAGGCCACAGCCCGGAGGAGAAAAAGGAAGGAAACACAAGCCACAACCGCCAACATGGAGGCACCACCACACCGAACCGAGGAGGATTTCTCAGACATGCCACCATTGGAGGAGAAAAATACACAACTCATAACTCAAGAGAAGGCCACCTTACTAGTCCAAGAAGTCACTCAGATGAAGGACATCATCAAGCAACTCATGGCAGAAAGGGAAGCTGACAGGCGCGTGGCCGAAAGAAGAGAGAGAGAAAGGCACCGCACAGATGACTCCGATGATGAGGACCCCAACACGATGGCCAAGAAGTACAGACCACAGGCCCGGAACGAGGGATTTGTTATTGGCATCACTGCCAAAAACTTTGAACTCAAGAACGGCTTGATTCATATGGTTCAGTAGAACCAATTTGTGGGCCGAGCAGTGGAGGATCCGTACACCCACCTCAGGATATTCGTGGAAGTGTGTGATACCATCAAGCAAGGAGGAGTTACCCAGGATGTGATCCGTCTGTGCTTGTTCCCTTTCTCACTTAGGGATCATGCTCGGACGTGGTTTACAGCCCTGGACTGCAGCAACATCTGTACTTGGGCCGATTTCAGAGCTGAGTTCCTCGCCGCCTTCTTCCCACCTTCAGTCATCATTCAGAAAAAGATGGAGATTCTGCAATTCCACTAGAGATTGGATGAGTCATTGTTTGATGTTTGGAGCAGGTGGATTGAGTTGTTGAGGAGCTGCCCAGGCCATGGAGTCAATACCGAGGAGCAGGCTCATATTTTCTACAGAGGGATGAATTAGAACACCCATGCAGCCATTGACTATGCCTCGGGAGGTTCTCTGATGAGCAAGTCACCTAAAAATGCCCTCAAGCTGTTCAAGAAGATGGCGTTGCATTCCCAACAATGGTCAAATCCGAGGAGACCGCAAGTCCGGGCAGTGGAGACAAAGGAGGATGATGCATTGAAGAAAGAGGTTGAGAAGCTAAAGGGGGAGGTTGAAAAACTAACTACTTCTGATTCTGTTAACGTTGCACAGGTTGACCCTATCGCCGATGTGAACTACATTAATCGTGGTGGCTACCAGAATCAGTACCGACAAGGGGGATACCAACACTACCATCCAAAACCTCATCCAGGTTTCTCCTACTCTCAGCCCGTTGCTGCCGAGCAACCCCCTCCTGATTTTGATGTGCAGAATGGTGAGATTATGGAGAATAAGAAGGAGAGCCTTGACGAGGTGCTCAACAACTTCATCAAAGCCTCAGATTACCGAGTTGGGAAGATCGAGAAAGAAGCGGCAGGAGTCAATACCAAGGTGGACTTACTTGGAAAGCACGTGAAGATCATAGAGACTCAAGTCAGTCAGATTGCCACATCACTTAGTGTGCAACACATTCCCGGAAAGCTGCCAAGCACCACTGAGGCGAATCCCAAGAACCAAAAGGACTGGAAGGCTGTGAAGTTGAGATCCGAAATGAGCTACAAAGGTCCGAGCATGCCCCAAAGCAAGTTTGGGGGAGAGAAGGAAAAAGAGCCTGCAGAGCCGTCCTCTGTTTCGATCGACAGACAGCCTGTCGATCGAAATGGAGGACAAGAGAAGATCGATTCAGATGATGATGAGACTCGATCGACAGGGCTACGATGGGTGTGTCGACCGACACACCCCCTGTTGATCAAAATGCAGGTAAGACCGACACAGGTGCTTCCCAGTTGACGCAGAGGACATCCCAGCTCAACAACTCAAGTTCTGAAGCTGCCAAACCACCTCCGATGCCCTTTCCACAACTCTTTTCCAAGAAAAAGGAGGATTCCAAGTTCTCTCGCTTTGTTGAGAAATTGAAGAAGGTAAGCATTAATCTGCCACAGATAGAAGCTCTTTCTGAAATTCCAGGTTACATGAAGTATCTCTGGAAGCTCATGAGCAAAAAGAAACACTTTGTGGAGAACTCAACAGTCAAGCTTCATGAGCAGTGCAGCATGATCCTACAGAAGAAACTTCCAGTCAAGAGAAGTGATCCAGGATGCTTCTCCATTCCAGTTGAGATCGGGGGGATTTCTTTTCCAAAAGTGTTGTGCGACACATGAGCCACATCAATCTGATGACCTTTTCCATCTTCCAACGCCTCAAGATTGGAGAGTTGAGGCCGACTACAATTACTTTGCAGTTGGCAAACCGATCTGTGTCTCGCCCCAAAGGTATACTTGAGGATGTTCTCATTCGTGTGGGTCATCTAATTTTTCCTGCACATTTTGTAGTCTTGGACATGAAGGAATATGGTAGCACACCCCTCATCTTGGGAAGGGAATTCTTGGACACTAGTGCTGCTTTGATTGATTGTTGTGGTGGAGAGATAATGCTCCGAGCAAATGAGGGAAAGATCACATTAAAGCTCGAGAAAAGCCAGAAACAATCTGAATGCTACAAAATCACCTCCATCGAAGAAGAAGAGGAAGAAATTGAGGAGGAAGAAGACAAAGCCGCTCAAGAATGGGAGCGAGGGAATGAGGTGGCAAAATTCCCAATTACACCATCTCATCCCGAGCTCACTGCTGTCATCCATGATCAGTGGGTCTACATGATCAATGCCCAAGGAAGTCGAGTGCGTTCTAGCCCGCCCTGGTTCTGAAAAAGAGGTACCGTCGAGCTACGACGTTGTTGGTCCCGGATATCAGGGTATACTTTGGCAGCGGAAAATACGTAAGTTCGTTTCTTGCACTCTACTGGTTACACAGCTGACTGGGACCTTGTCAGCTGGTAAGTCAACTGGCAACTGAGTATTCAGCTGACTGGCAACTGGCTGGTCAGCTGATGACTCAGGACTTAGAAAATTTTAGAGTCGAGTTTGCACAGTTATAAACTGGTTTCAGTTATACTCCAGCACTTGGGTGCTGGGTTTTAAATCAGTAAGTAAATGCTGAAAGCAGTAAATAACAAGGATATTTTATAGTGGTTTGATCAACTGATCTACGTCCACTCTCCAGTCGAAGCACTGGAAATTCACTAAAAAGAGTAATCCGGTATAAGATTTCCTACGATCTATTTCCAGCTGGTAGATGCCTCGTCTACCAGTCCACTGGATCAACCGCTCCCGGTCCTTGTCCTTCTTCAACTCTCGTCAGATGGATGGAGTGCGAGCACGTCACTTCAACCTCCTCCTCCGACTGATTGGGTGTTGAGTTCTCCCAAGAACTTGACTCTTGCTGGCGGCAAAACTGCCCGTAATAACTCTGGAGCTGGCTGGCTCAAGAGCTGCTATGTTCTTCCTCGGAATGAGAAAGAACACCAAATGAGATCAATAACTCACAAGCTAGAAGCTTGGAGTCTCGTGTTCAAATGATTGACACACGGAGTAGCTTTAAGAAAAGCCTCGAAAGATTGCTTATTCACTGGTATGAATGCGTTTTAGCTTTCGGTAGGTCAAGAGTATTGAATGTTGATGGATCCCAGGTATTTATAGACGAGGGATCCCATTCAAATTTACTAGCCGTTTGGACACATCCGGAAAAGTCTCCGTCCTCGCATGTCCTTCTGCAGGCGGCAGGTAGGAATTTCCGGAAAGCGCCATGCTTTTGTCCACTTTATCTGACATTGATCTCTTTATGTCAGAACGGCACTATTCGTCAGTACGAGGAATCGGAACTGGTAGTCTTGAACTGATAGACTTTAAGGTATCCTCCTTAAAGTCATACTCTGTCAGTTAATTCCTCGACGAATCTTCTTTTTGTCTCTAAGACTCTGGGAGAGCGAATCTTGAATTCTGCTGATAACCTCCGACTGGTAGATCATACTGGTGATCTTGTGCTGGCAGTCTCTGCTGGTGACTTGCCTTAGCACAATCAAGGTCTACCAATTCGTCTGATGTTATCTCTTGAATTCTCCCGTGACTGGTGGCTTCACCGCTGGTGAATAGTATCAGCCAGAACACATATTCTGCTGGTAAGATCTCTCAGCCTCCTGCTGGTGAAATCTTCCCACTGGTGAACAGTAGCCAGTCGATAGCTCTACTCCATGCTGATGAACAGTGTCAGCATGAGTCTTTGTCAGCCGCTTGCTGGTGAGACTTCTCTTAACTGGTAAGCACATCTCATGCTGGTGAACAGTAGCCAGCATGAGTCTTGATCAGCTGCGACTTACAACTCAAAATACCTATACAGGACTTTACATTTGAGACTAGAGCTATTCTAGAGACAACTGACGCTGGTTGGACTTAGGATTTGATCCACCAAAACACTTAAACACCAAATCTAAGATCTAAGCTATCAACTGGAGAAGGGAAACTTAGCCAGATTTCCCAACAGACGTTAACTAAAGCACTTGTTTGGAGGTAACCCAACTTTTACATGCTTTCATTTCAATATTCGTTATTTCTTTTCAATTTTTGTTTTTATTTCCATTGTTGTGTTTGACTTTGTTTTTGAATTTTTGTTTTGCATTTACTTTATGTTATTTTCGAAAAAAAAAGGAAAAAAAATTGAACAGTGGAGGATCGACCTCTATTTCGATCAACAGGGCCCCTGTCGATCGACACAGAGGTCAGCACAGAGCAAGTCGACAGAAGGCTCTGTGTCGATCGACAGGGCCCCTGTCGATTGACACAGAGTGCCAGAATCACCAATTTCTTCGTCGCGCAGCGCTGATTCCTCCGGTGGATAAAAAGTTGATGTCTGAGATCAACAGTCAAGTATCTGTTCTGTTTCTTGTCTGATTTTCCAACTTTTTCTTACTCTCCGAGTTCGAAATAAGTTTGGGGGGATGTGGACAAGAAATTCGAACTTTCTATCCTTTACTTGCATTATTTTTTTGTTGCATTTATTTAATTTGGTGTGTTTATTCAATTTTTGCCTAGAAAAAAATATATGGATAAAATGTTAGAAAATTGTTTATTGAGTAATTAAATCCTGTAGCATTATATGCAATGTTTGGAATCGATCTGTGATTAGTTGAATTGATTTCAATTGTGGTTGATTTGCCCATGAATGCATGATAGGGTCTAATTGAAACTTACACTTGCATGATGCTTGAGTGGATTGAAATTGACTAAGGAAGAATTTTTGAACCCAAGTGAGATTTGAGCCTTGATTTGTTCATGAAAGATTTGCATGTATGTTTTCGTTTCTCTAGAACTTGTTTTTGTTCTGTTTTGAGACTGCATAGTGTGCACAATGATAGAAAATGATCTTAGGCCATCTTTGTTAGCCAATTTATCCCAAACACTGTCCCTTGTAATATTTTATCCTAAGTCAGCCCTTTGAGCCTTACGTCATTTTTTTTGTCTTGTCTATAGGATTTCTATGATAGTAGGGAGGTTTTTGTCTTGTATATGAGATTGTGGCAAGAATAAGGGTGGATTATTTGAAAGTGGATGAGAAAACTTTATAATTGGTGTGCAAAGAAAGAGAGCTCTATAGAAAAAAAAATGAATATTGTCCTTATAAGCTCAAATGATTAAACAAAATTTTAAGAGCATAAAAGGGCTAGAAAAAAAAAAAGAGCTATTTATTATTTGAATTTTTGAGGAGATGGGGTAGATGTTGATAGATGGTGATTCTGATATGTTGAGAGTCGCGAACTCAATGTTTTCTTTTTTGTCACTTGGCCATATTTCCCTACCTTATCACAAAAAGCCTACATTACAAACCAATCAAAGTCCTTTTTTATTCTTGAATTGTGTGCACAAATGAGCAGTGGAGATTTTAGAACTCTTGCAAGCCTATGGTAGAAATTTCTTCATACATGTTGTGAGTGCTTTCATTGAAACCTAAAACACTTGAGTGATGAGCGATACACTTTCCTGTGAGTCTTCCGAAGTTGATGAATATCTTATTTCTTTCAATTGCTTGTGTGATGTGGATTGATGAACCTTGATTGTGATGAATCTTGTGAGGCATTACACTTTCAACTACTTGAGATTTCTTTTCTTCTTTTCTTCGATTGAGAACAATCTAATATTCAAGTTTGGGGGGTTTGATAAGCTCATATTTATACTCACTTACCTAAATTTTTCTCCATTGTTTCAGTGCAATTTATTTATTTTTTTACTTATTTCTGTGCATGAGACTATTTTTTAGATGGTGTTATGCTTGTCATGGTCATATTTTGTAGGTTTGAAGCCAAAATCAATGAAAACCTGTACCGAAAGCAGTTAATGTTCAAAGGAACAGTCATGAATTCTTCTACACGTGGAATCTGACCCAGTGGAGCATAGAAATCGAAAGATCTTTGAGTTAGATTTCCAACGCAACTAGAATCGGGTCAATCGGAGTTTGGGAGCACAAGTTATGGCCAAAACCGTGAGACTGCGCAGAAGGAGCTCGACACATGCATTCCTGTCGCTCAAAATGCTCCCTGTCGACCGATAGCGAGAACGAAGCTGGGAAATCGACATGAAGGACAGCCCGGATTTCGACTTAAAGCTTGTGTTGATCGACAGGCTCCATGTCGATCGACACAGAGGCTCGACATGGATATTGTGGCCTGTTTTGGCAGCTTTTGCTATTATAGCCCAATACCTAGTTAGGTCTTTTTCACTCCTCTATAAATAGGACCTCATTATGCACAAATTTATCTATCTTTTCATCATTATTACACTTAGAATAATTGAGCTTTGAAGTTTTTACAAGACATTCAAGGTTCCTCTTTATTTGTAAGTTCATTAATAATATGTTTGCTTTAATTCTAGTCATGTTTTGTGGCTAGAACCCTAACAGGTTCTAGGGTTATGATTTCTTTTCTGATGCATGTTAATTGATATCAACTATCTAAGCATGGATTAATTCTCTGATTTAATTTTATAATCTAGATTAAAAGAAGGACCGAGAGGTGAATTGAGATCTAGGTTTATAGTTAATAGTTGATGGATCGAGAGATGAAAATTATTAACAGGAAAAGAGAATTATTTGTGTTTGTTTTCTGTCTCAAATGAAGAAACCTACATATGAAAAATAAGAAAAATATGAGATTGATTAATTTGGTGTTCTTGAGACCGAGAGGAGATAATCACTAATTAATAATCTAGGATTTAAATTTCCCAACCAAGGAATTTAATCCACAAAAATCTATGTTTTCCCCATTGCTGAGTTGATTGATATTTACATGTTGACGATTAGAATATCTGCCCTAGGATCTGTGATTTCCTTTAATTGTTTTGAAAACCCTTTAATTTCTTGCAATTGTCATCTTTAAATTCACGAACTAAATCCCTTTTCCAAAACCCTCAAACATCTGTGTTCTAAAAACTATGACTAGTACTTTGAATTTTTCGTCGCACAGTCCCTCTGGGATCGACCACCTTAGGGTGTAAAAATTTATTTGCTTAACCACTTCTCGACGTCTTAGGCAAAATTTATGGCTGCAACAGCATCATGTCAAACGTTATCGTCGAAAGCATTATTTTTCGAACTAGGTGGCTCGTAACCAAAGAAAGTGAAGCTCTTTATGGACAACAAATTTGCACTCACACTTATGAAGAATCCAGTGTTTCATGGTCGAAGCAAACATATCAACACAAAGTATCAATGCATTTGAGAATGTATGGAAGGTGGGCAGATCAAGGTGGAGTTCGTTCAAACAGAGGAGCAGAAGGTCGACACACTAACAAAAGCCTTACCGCACGAAGGTTGGTGATATTGCGACATTTGCCCGTGATCAGGGACATTGAACCACTCAAGGAGTCTGAGGTGAATATAGAGATTTACTTATTGATTTAAGGATATTTTGTTTCCTTGTCTAATTGGATAGATATCTCATATTTTAGGAATATATAGTTATATCCTATTATATCTTGTTATTCCTTTTCTATCCTAGTTTTTTTTTCTTATAAATAGAGATGATAGATAACATAGTTTAATGAGAAGTTTTCCATAGAGATTTGTAATAGTTAATTACATGAAATAAAATACTTAAAAAATTCTTCCAAGTTTATTTGTTTTCTTCTCTTCTTCCTTCGTATTTTTTCCACAAACAATTGCAATTTTATGGTCTAGGGCCAACAATGAACGGGTAATTTACATACAATGTATTCTAACAAACCCAATGTTCTAACATTTTATCCTCACTATACTTCATTTAACATCAAAATCATTCATTGAAAAAATACTTCATTTTAACCTCAAAATACTTCATTTTTATTTTATCTTCGATTTCATTCATTGTACTTTTTAGACTTCAGTTTTTCTAAAATATTGTTCATTTTTATCTTCAGTTTTGTTCATTTTATCTTAAAATTACTTCTTTATTTGTTTTCATGTATATATATATAGAGTAGTGATCAGGTGAGAATGAGCCTTAGTATGAGAAACGAGAATAAATCTCGTCCATCCATTTCATCAAATCAACGAACATGATTCAATCTCAGCAAATTAAAAAAGACGGCATTTTGCCCCAATATCCTGCAGTAAAGGCTAAAACTGTAAAAATACTAAAAACCAAACAGCAACCTACATTTTAAGCCCGATTTACTTTATTTTTACATAAATACGTATTTAAAAAAAAAATAAAATTACACCGCATTAACTGTCATAAGTTCATTTTTTACCATCCTACGTGCATCTATAAGAATGCTATCATGCATTTTTGGTTACATTCGTATTGACTTTGACACAATTCCTTGAATCAAGATAGATCAACTTTTTACATTTTTTACATATTCTCATTAGCTTATCCAACATTTTAAGAGCTTTCTCCTTCCTCGAAACAATTCGACTTCCACTGCCTTTGGTTAAATGCATAAGTTTATCATTAATAATGCATAATATAAACCTAAAAATGAACACGTCACTACAAAAAAATTTCACGAACCATGATAAATGCACATGTTATAGAACTATAATGAATAAAAAGACAGAAAAATGAATAATAGATAAAATCTTTTTAAACAATCTTCACGCACGAACAATCAAATATCGTAAACTTTCCACAATCTTGTCGCAGAATTCCATAGAATAATTATGTCGGTGGTTAGAGGCCGAGCCAGGCAAATTAAGCCCTTGCAAGTTTCCAAGACAAAGTCGTACTTGCTTTGATCATCCATGTCGGCCTTCTTCTAGGATTCGGGAACTCACAAACCAGGTTCTGGGGGCTTCAGAGGATCTTGATGAACTCCTGATTGGTGACCAGACTTTTACATTGCTTGTAGTCCCTCTTGAAGCGTAAAAGTGAATTCACCGGCAATCGTGAGAGGATGGACATTATGACGACTACGAAGAGGTATGTGAAAACCAGAAACAAGGAAAAAAAATCTGATCGAGGGAAGAAATAGAAATCAAATCGCATGAAGATGAAAGAAAAATCAGATCGCGCGAAAAATGGAATAAAAAATCTGATCATATACTATTTCAATTTTTTAAAAAGCTAAAATTACAAAAATAACCTTAATTATGCACCAATGCAGGATAATGAACCAAAACTCCACACGAAATTAAATAGATCTTTAGCATTGAAATGACAAGATCAAAGGCTATATATATAATAATTCATTAAATTAGAATACCCATAAACAAGAAGTCTAAAATACAATAGAAAACTAACGTTATCTAAGGTATTTCCAGAACTCACTTTATAAGTTCATCAAAAAAATACAATAAATAATATCGATCGTGAAATAAAAAAACTCCATTGTGATATACTTCATCAGAAGTTTACAACTTGGCTCGAAGAAATTTAAATATTATAGTTCCAAAAAAAAAAAAGTAACACAGTCTTCTACAAAAAAACCACAAACCACAGATAAACGAAATTTAAAATCTTACAATAATAACGAAATCAAATTCAATCCAAACAAACTATTAATCATATCGACCTCCCTCGATCATTGATAGATGTGAGAACTCTACACTTAATTATGCAGCAGGTTGTGCTTCCTCAGCTTTGGGGGCTTCCTTTATCTCATCAGCTCCTTCCTCCTGCACAAAACCAAAAATCTCAATTTCGATTATATTCAAGGGGCGGTGCTACATTAGGGCTAGGGCGCCACAACAACAAGCCTCATAAGAATTCAGTTTGCATGTAATAATTAGACAAAGCTAACTTCACCTGCACATCGGAGGTCCATAGAGTGAGGTTGTCGCGGAGAAGCTGCATGATCAAGGTGCTGTCTTTGTAGGACTCCTCGCCTAAGGTATCCAACTCAGCAATGGCTTCGTCGAAGGCCTAATCAACAAGAGCGTGATGAATTGGTGTCGTATGTTCGTAACATTCGTATTGAGACTAGAACTTATGCAGTGTTTGTAGATGGAAGTGTTTGATTGTCACCTGTTTGGCAAGACTGCATGCACGGTCGGGAGAGTTGAGAATCTCGTAGTAGAATACAGAAAAGTTGAGAGCTAATCCAAGTCGGATTGGGTGTGTGGGAGCAAGTTCAGAATTAGCAATATCCTACACATATACATAAAAATTAAATTAAACTATGAGAGATATGAGTAAGAAGCATGTGTTCTTCAATCACCTTCATCCAAACATTTTAGACAACAATTAAATTAAATTAAAAGAACAAACGCATAACATGCCAGAAACCTCAAATCAAAACATGTCCCTGAAAATATTAATAAAAATAGAAACCAACAAGAACAATTGTAATAACATTGCAGCAACTAAAAATCAATCCTATTTCTCTACACCATAATCAACCAACACAAATTTTAGTTTTCAACAAAATATAAGTATATCCATAAATATAAAAATAAAATTACAAAGAGAAAACAAGGTTTTTTAAGGGCTAGGGTTCCTGAGAAAAGGAAATTCTGAATTTCCATAACATCAAAACCAATTATCAATCACATTTCTCTTTAACATCAACCAACACACACACATTTTGAGAAAATGATCCATGAAAACAATTGTTTACTCAAAATAACACACAAAATCGTAATAAAATCGAAAAGGGATGAAGGAAGTATAGATCAATAAATCTACATATCAATATCCAAACCTGAGCAGCCTTGTAGGCAGTGAGGGTGCTCTCGGCGGCGTCTTTCCTCTCGCCACCGGTCTTGAACTCAGCCAGATACCTATGGTAGTCCCCCTTCATCTTGAGGTAGAACACCTTGGAGTCGCCGGAGGAAGCCGAAGGGATGAGGCGGTCGTCGAGCATTTTCAGAATGCCGTCGCAGATCTTGCAGAGCTCCGCCTCGATCTTGGACCGGTAGCCCTTGATGGTGCTCACGTGCTCCTCGTTCCCCTTCGACTCCTCCTTCTGCTCTATCGACGAGATGATCCGCCACGACGCCCGCCGCGCACCGATCACGTTCTTGTACGCCACCGACAGCAGGTTCCGCTCCTCCACGCTCAGCTCCTCCTTCTCCGGCAGCGTCGCCGACACCTTCTCCATGAACTCGACCATCTCCTCGTACCGCTCCGCCTGCTCCGCAAGCTTCGCCATGTACACGTTGTCCTCACGTGATGCCTCCGACATGGCTGTGTTTCGATGCTCTCTGCAAAGATTTATACGAGACGTCTCGATGGATGTGGGATTGGGAGCGTTCAACTTTGGTTGGAGGAAGTATAAATAGGTAGAAAACGGCACTGTCAGTGGGTGGTTAGAATGGCAAAGGAGATGAGAGGGAGAGAGAAAATTGAGGAGAGCGTGAGTTGCCATTTGTAAGGTGAAGCTGAGGATACGCTGCTGTACAAGACGTGGGGCTGCCCACTCACTTCGAATTTTATCATAGATTTAGATTAACAAGTCAGAATTAGAATTTTGGGAATATTCAGACAACCATGAAAATGTAAAAAACTGACCATTTTTTTATAAATACGTGAAAAACTTCCACATTCTATTGTAAACTTTTCGAACACGTGTGCATGATTTATGATAAATAGAAATGTTTTGTTTATTAAAATTGATGACATCAGTTTAAGATAAAATAATGAATTGTTAAAGATGTGTTTTTCTAAGCATAATGCATATATGGTAAAATAAAATAAAATTGAAACTTCAGACATTGTCTTGGTCTTTTCCTTAAATTTTATGAGCTTCCTCATCTATTCCTCAAACTCAGCAATTGAGCTTTCTTCTTCCTTTTTTTGAGGATATGATGGTGTGGGGTTCCCTTTGATTCAGAATTTTGACCATTTGATCAGTCAGCTTGATATGGCTTCTGGGGTTTTCTCTTGAAGTCTCTCTTCACGAAAAAGGCAACATCTTCTTTGGGTTGTGTGCTGACACTTCAGACGGCTTCGTTCCTATTTGCCATTGATATATCCCATTATGGGCTTGTAATTGGGTGAACACGTCCTTTGTCGACATCTTCGACTTGTCTTTCTCCTTCAAGCTAGTGGTTTTGACATACAAATCTTCCTTTGGCATATTGGAGAGAATCTTCGCACTTAGATCTACAACAGTATTCTCTCTCCCCAAATTTTTAAGCTCACATACAATAGCATTAAATCTTGCTTCCATAGATTTAATATTTTCACGAGGAAGCATTTGAAAATATTCAAACTTATCTACGCAGTTTTGAAGCTTGTTTCGCATCATTTGATCGGTCTCTTGGCAAAGAGCGTCAAAGAAATCTCGAACCTATTTTGCTGTGTAATACTCCAATGCTTCGACAACCAGAGCTTACGGTAGAGATTAGAGAATCATCTCTAAGGCCACAGCATCTAGGTGAGACCATGCTTTATCTTAGGTAGTCCACTCGGCATAGAGTTTCTCAATGATCTCCGAGCCATTGCCTCCTCCGAGCTAAGTGTTGACTTTTGTAATTTTGATTGGTCCATTTGTTATGACATCCGCCATTTCTAGATGGATGTTCTTTAACATGATCAAGGCGATAGGGCTTAAATGAGTCTTTAAGTTGAAGAAGAATTCTAATGGAGAAGTGATCCAGCACAAGGTTAGCCTGGTGGCAAATGGGTATTTGCCGAGGCAATACATTGACTTCGAGGAAGTCTTTACCCCAGTCGCTCGAATTGACACAATTCAAGTCATTATTACCTTGGTGGCTAATTGAGGATGGCAAGTACACCGTCCCAATGTCAAGTCAGCCTTTCTGAATGGGGAGCTCGAGGAGGAGGTGTTCGCTCAATCGGTGGGATCTAAAGTCACGGGGAAGGAACATATGGTGTTGAAGTTGAAGAAGACATTTTATGGTCTTCGTCAAGTGCCTCGAGTTTGGAATTAGAAGGTTGATGGAAGTTTGAAACAAATGGGCTTCAAAAGATGTTAACACTAGCAGGCTATTTATACAAAGGGTGATTCTAACACCAGGTTGACAGTAGATGTTTATGTAGATGATTTAATTGTGACAGGTGAAGATCCGAAGGCGATCAAAGTCTTCAAGAAGTAGATGACGGGGGAGTTTGAGATAAGTGATCTCGAACTAATATCCTACTACCTCGGGATCGAGGTGGCTCAGTTCGAAGGAGGTCAGATCGAAGTAGAGTTCGTTCGAACAGATGACCAGAAGGCCGATGCACTTACAAAAGTGTTGTCAGCACCGAGGTTAGTGATAATGCGATATTAGTTCGGAGTCAGGGACCTCAAACCATTCAAGGAGTAAGAGTGAGAATATTGATATTTACTCCTTGATCTAAGTAGATTTGGTTTTTTTTATATATATAATTTGGATAAAAATCTAATCATATTAGGAATATATTGTTATATTCTTGTTCATCTTGGTGTCCTTGTTTTCAATCCTAGTTATTTTTTCTTATAAATAGGGGTGGTACATAGATAGTTTATTCATTAAGTTTTCCTTATAGTTTTGAAGCAAGTAATTACATGAAATAAAACTCTAAAAATCTTTAAGTTTATTTTCTTTTCTTCTCTTCTTCCTTCGTATTTTTCCATCGACTATTGTGATTTTAGGGTATTGGGCCAATAGTAAGGTAAGAGATAACTTATTCATAATATTTCAATAATAAGTGCATGAAATACATAAACTCATAAGAATCCATTCATTTAATAAAATGTGTTGTTATTTTACATTTTTTTGTGTAGATGGTAATACCGTACTTTTTTACGTTCACGAAATAACTCAATTTATTCTATTCATTCTCTTCTTCATCATTAGTAGTACCCTCTACTTTTTTGTGATCCATAAATAAAGGATCTATTCTTTAAAATTTAAAAATTACATAATATTAAAAAATTTACAAGTCGGTGTTGGAGCCAATCCCAACCCCACGTAGATCCGCCCATGGGCGAAACTACACTGGAACTTATGGTGGTGACCGATCCCACTATACAAGAAAAAACTTCATTGTTGTAGGAGAAATGAGAGAGGAGCAACGGAATGTACAACAGTATAGAGGAAGAACTAAAATAGCGAATCGAATTCTCTGTTTCATTTGGTGTTCCACTGTTTTTTTTTATTACTAATTTCAATAATTGTTTTTACAAAAATAAAAATTAAGTATTATATAATATTCTCTAATTAATTTTTAAGTACAAAAACTTAAATTTTATAAAACACAAATTATGGTTATGGATTAATCAATTTTAATAATCAAATTTTAGGTAAAAACCTAAAAAATATTATATACCCGAATTGGGTGGATGAACTCTACAATTAAACTCATAAAATTAATTCAAGCTATAATAAATTAAAATAATAAAAAATATTAAATAAAATTTAATAATATTAATAGTAAAATAGGAAATACAACATGAAAAGTAGGACAAATAATATGAAGCCTTTAAAAAAACGCCCCATTTAACATTTTCCTGCTTTTGTAGTTAGTAGTTAACTTCTTTCTTTCCACTCAAAAGATATTTATAGCACTTAATAATATAATTTTTAACTTCTTTATTATTAATCATTAAAAACTTATTGTTGATGTTTGATTTCGTATGGATAAGAGACTCAAGGAACCGGATAGGAAAACTACCAAAAATAATATGAAATAGAATAAATAAATATTGTGAACCGATCTCAAGTATTTTTTTAAAGCAAAATAGATGAATAAAAATAACAAATAAGCAACTGAATTTGGATACAAGAGCAATTGGTCGTTTATTGATCGAGAAAGTAGGTGCACAATACGCCGGACCAGGTCAAGCAGCTGCTGCAACAGAGTTTCACCTAAGTAAGATAAGTGTTAGAATGTGCAAGAGATAAAATGGAAAGTGATGTGTGTTCCCTCTATTTATAGATCATACGGGACCCAAATACATGTTTAAACTATTGACAAATCGTAATGGCCGTCTTCCGACAATTTTAGGGGTGGTTTGAGTTGATTTCGCAAGTGTAGGAACTATTGCAACTACTAGCACCTTTCTTGCAATTGTTAAGCATTATCTTCTAGTCAAGAGCTTGAAGATCTTCATCAAAGACCTCCTCTTGAGGAGGTCTCCTTAGTTGATTTTCTGCAAAAATTTGTTTCTTACGACCTGCTCCTCTAAGTTGTTGGGTCTTGTTCCTGTCCGAAGTTAACTGGTGACGAGCTCCTTCTTGGGCTCAATTAGAGGTGCTACTCCTCCTTGATGGATTGGGGCTGGTCTCCATTGACCATTGTGAAACTCCTTCGGATCATATATTCCCTTTGAGTTGCATGTTTGAGCTGGTTGGGGAGTTGAATTTGAACTTTGGGCTTTCTTAATATTCACAAGATGGTCCATTTAAGTCATAAGAAACTGAAGTTTTAGTATTTGTATTTGATTATTTATATTTTTATGACATATTTGTTATATTAGATTTTTATTAAATTAACTTTATCTATTTTATTTTAATTATGTTTTATTAATTTGAGTTTAAATTTTTATTTTAGGTTAGAGCTTAAATTAGGAATCTTATAGCTTAAATTTTAATAAAAGATCTCAAAATTAAAAGATAATTTTAAAAGGATTAAGTTTATAGGACATCGACGATTGATGATAAAATTTTGCCAATTGTGATTCTATGTCATTTGTATTTGTTGGTCTCGAAATCAGAGTGCAAACTGTGCAACGGAAGGTTTGTGTATGCAACGGAAGTATTAAATGACAGTTGCACTGGTTTGTTTAAAAAGAGTATAGTCAGTTTTGTGTGTGTAAAGTTTAAGTTTAAGTCTCTGTTTTACCTTAAGTCAGTTTCATAGTATATACACTTCAATACTTGGACAAGTATTGAAGGTTTCAAGAGTCATTTTGTGAAACAGAAAAACAGAGCAAGTATGAAAGAAAGCAGTAAACAGCACACAGAGATTTATAGTGGTTCGGACTTCAATATCCTACATCCACTCTTCAGACCCAAGGTCTTGATAATTCACTAAGTAAATGCAAGCCTCCTAACGATCTATACATAGTCTGTGGCACCTTCGTCCTCCAGTCAGCTGTGGCACTCGCCTAGGAACTCCTTGTAGACTTAGTCTTCAGGTTGAAGTGGGGACGCACCCCGCTGCCTCCTTCCTAGTGGTTGGATGTTTACTAATTCTTCCCAGAATGATTGGATGTTTACTAGCTCTTCCCAAAACTCATGTGGTTGGCAAACGCCCGTGAGAATCAAAACCCAGACTAGAAAATTGATTGCTATGAATATAGCTTCAGCTTAAAGCTTCAGCCTCGTGCTAGGAGAAGTTAGCATGGTGGGTAACTTGAGTTGGAGACTCAAGTCTCAAGTTAGAGAACACAGAAACTCAGAGAGTTTAGCAGAGAGAGATGACCTGAAAATGACCTTTGTCTTCTTAAGACTTTCAGATTGTAAATTTCGTTCAGGTAACCATTTAAAGTTGAGAGGGCAAACCTTTTTATAGAGGAGGGCTTTCGCCATTTTGAATTTCTATCCATTAGACACATAAATCGAGACGTTAGACTCATGGATTATATTCAGCCCGAGGAACCCAGTTTGGATAACCTCGTACTGACTTAGGCATATACGAATGCCTAAGTCTGACTGAGGCTCTTATACTGACTTTGGAGGGTCAATATAGCTTAGCCCTCATACTGACTTCCCAGGGTCAGTATGGTAAATCCTCATACTGGTTGTCCACAGTCTGTATGAAAAACGCCCTCATGTTGATTTCTCCGGATCAGTATGGAAATTCCTTAAACTGATTTCTCCTTAGTCAGTTCAGGAAAGCCCTCATACTGACTTCTCCTGGTCAGTATGGATAGACCTTAAACTAAGTGCTCCAACACAGTTTTTGGTCAAGGATAGGCGTGATGATAGTCAGTTCTCGAGCATTCTCCATTGCTCGGTCTTCAGCCTAAGTTCTATTACAACTCGATCGATCCTATACAAGGATTACAGTTTAGAACACTAGAAACTGGAAAAACTAAGTAAGATGACTTACATTCTTTGATCCCACCAAAATAACAAAAAGTAAGGAAATATTTTTCTAAAAAAATTATGACAATATTAATATTTTTAGATTAGTTTTTCTTCACCAATCTTTTGGTTAGCTTTATTTATATAGAACACGAGTAGTTAATTCAAAAGAAGTTAGAAGTTATTTTATATTATTTTTTTCAAAAACACGGTTTTAATTTGAAAAACATTTATATGTTTTATAATTATGATATGGTTTTTCATGTATATATATATATATATATATATATATATATATATATATATATAT
>JAPKLW010000432.1:515030-534055 GCA_026898455.1 Plectranthus barbatus
TTTTTTTTCTTTGTACTTCTTCTTTTTGGGCTTTTTGTCTTATTGGACTCCAAAAATGGGGTTGCTCATTTTCGGGTCATAACAAGCCCTTATTCGAGATATTAGTAGTTAAAGCACTATACATATGTCTGATAAATTATGAAATTTAATATACATATAACACCTCGTAAAATTGATGTCTCGATTTATTTCAACAATTCAGTTACTCACTTTTCCCGGCTTGAATGCAAATAATTAATGAAAAGACATTACAAGCTACTTTTAAGAACAATCGCGAAATTATCGAAAGTTATTTAACATCGAATAAAAATAAAATGATGGCGCTATGAGACAAATCACGCTACGACAAATAAATACTAAGCGAGATATTGTCATTCATTATTTATGAAAATTTAACTCAACGGAGCATGAGCAGATTAGCAAATTAAACACGATGTTTGATGAATTGAAGAGCTTACGGCGAATTCATTTCGCGACAAAAAGTAAATGGAAGCTCGAGATTCGGAATTAATATTGTGGCTACCGATTTGTTATTTTCGACTCTACTGATTTTATTCTTATATAGAATTAATACCCAATTTTAACCTATATAAACTAAGCAGGGGAAATTCATAGAGGATTATTTGGGAAATTAAGGTCCACACATCACCACATAATATAGATATTTCGCACATGACGACGAGACGAAATTTGAAACGAATTATTGGCCAATTTTCTTCTCTTTAATTTTCAGCCTTTATAATTACATGGGCTTAGAGATTATTTTATCCAACTATATGTGTAGATGATTCTTGGTGGACTTCAAGTAATTTTTACACATAAGATCTCTTGGGCTTGAATAAATGAGAACAAGATAAGGCCCATGTAGTGTATGTGGCGTCAAACATGGAGACATATTGTTTGTGGGCTTATATTTCCTTTTGTTTCAAGTATTACTAATGAAAGACAAGCCCATATGATTTAAATTGAAATACAATTCCTCCTAGGTGGAATAAGAATCGTAGCCCAAGAACAAAAGCTGACACGATGTGGAAATAATTTGAACGGAACTCGAAACAAAATAGTGATGGGTGGAAATTCAACACTTCTAATTCGACCCTTCAAATGACGTATTCGAGATGAATCTCATATACGCCCTAAGAAGCTCAAGAACTAAAGATGATGAATCGATGAAGGCGCCACAAACGGATGTGAAAGTCTGGTTGACAAGTCAAAATTGAATTTCAGGGTAATTCACATAAATTCAAGAGCTTTCAGAATAGGAGAAATAAACTAACATTTTTGATTAACTAGAAATTAAAAACTAAATTAAAAACTAAAATAACAAGCTCTATTTATAGGGGAGAAAATAAATCTCTAAACCTAATCAAACTGGAAAATCAAATCAAATCGAATCCTAATAAAGGGAATCAAATCCTAATAAATCTAAAAAATCAAATCTTGCTAAAAATCAAATCTAATAAATATCTAAGATATATCAAAATAAATTAAATCTTCTATTTCTTCTGCTATATCTCGATATATCTTTATTTCTGATAAATCGCAACTTCAATAATTTAATTAATACTAGATGACTTAATTAAATTCTTCAATTTTGGACCACATTGATTCTCATTGTTCCCCTCATATTTAAATGGATTTGTCCTCAAATCCACGTATGTACCGGACACAGTTGACCATCTTACATCATCTTTTGATACGATCCTCACCGGAAGGTTTAGATCGTAGCCCAGGAACTCGACTGGAAACACAGACAACGCAAACGAAAATGAAATAGAAACTGATACGATGGGGGAAATCCAGCACCTTTGAAGTCGACATTTAGAGAACCACAGGCAAGGATGAAAACGAACCCCTACGACCCAATAAGCAACTCACATCAACAAGCCTCAACAATGGTGGATATAGTGAAGATGCCACCAACGGATGTGAAAGTCCGGTTGATAAGTGAATTTTAAATTTCAATGTAATCCGCAGAAATTCATTTGTTTTCAGAATTGGAGAAATAACTCACAAAATTATTATTGAATTGAAAACTAAATAAATTAGTCCATAACAAGGCATATATATAGGCAAACTCAAATCCTAAAAAAAGGAAGTCAAATCCTAATCTAATAACGAAATCAAATCCTAATCCTAATAATATAAGGAATTAAAATAAATCTAAAAGATAGAATTCAAAATTACTCAAATAACTAACTACCCAATCTTATTAAGACAAATCAAATATTCTATCATATCTTCAACAAATCTTCTTGAAATATCTTGATAAATCATGCCAACTAGATCTTCATCACCTTTAGTTGGCTTATTTTGCATGTTATCGTCTTCAAACATTGTCAATTGCTTAGTCTCAAGCATCTTTCTTTTAAAATCAATAGCCCGTACAAAAATGAATTTTCGAACTATATTTTTCTCTACCGTCTCCTCCACTGTTAGGAATATTGTTAGAAATATTGTAACATCTTGATCTTAGTTGTATGTATTATTTGTTTTGATGCATCAAAGCTTAGTCGATCTAGTTTCTAGCAACTTAGAATTGTGTCAAATTGTAAAAAGTCTTTTATAGGATACTCCTATTCGAGTTGTAATAGAACTAGAAGAAAGGATCAAAGTTTGCTGAAGGAATCAACAAAGCTCAAGGAGAATGCTGGAAGACTCAAGCAAACAGGAAGAAATTGTTGAAGGGTTCAGTAAGAATGAAGGTTGCTAAAGAGGCTAGCAAATATATGAAGACTGCTGGAAACACTTAGCGGAATGCTGAAGGAGTGAAGCAAGTTGGTTGTTGAATCTTAGCAGGATCGTTGAGATACCAGCAGAGGATCAACTACCAGCAAACGCATAACATCAATCAACATTCAATACGGAGTCGTGAAACAAAAGGATTCAAAATCACATGGAAATTCTTGAATCAAAAGGAAGGATAATCAACAGACAAAAGGGAGGTTTCTAGATTCAAAATCAAAGATCCGTTTTGACAAATACGACTAAAATAAGGAAAATGCCAATTAGGGACGAAGAAGATCTAAAGAGTCTCTGCACTTTGCAAAAAAAGAAGGACAGAGATCGGCGAGTAGACATTCAGTGTCTAACGGACAAGATTCAAATGGACGTTTGAATCTTTGCCTCTAAATAGATGATTTTGCGAAGAGTTTAAAAATTTTGGAAATTAAGAAGTTTGACAATTCAAAAATTCATAAGCTCACGCGAGATATCATCTATCAAATTCATATCCGAGCATTCATTGATCGAGGCTTTGTAAAAGCTTCCGAACTCAGCTAGAGGCCTTTGAAGTTCTCTTCTATGGTTATCCTTGGGATTCTTTCTATCCTAGAAAGAATCTAACAGTCACCTTGTTCTACAAGAGTGATTATCACGGGCTATTGCCGCAAAAAGGAAAGGTTCTGGGAAGAACTATAAAACTCTCAAGTTCGACGTCCGAAGAGAAGGGAAGTTTGTCCTCACTCTAAGGAGTGTCAAAGTGAAGATGGAAGATCGAGGTGCTTGAAGGTGCGCGGTGACCAGACGAAGGAGCTGCTCAATGCTAGAGATCAAGCCTGACCTTGTAATCAATCATAGTAGATTTTTAGTCAAGAGGACTGAAGAGTGGACATAGAATAGTTGTTCGAACCACTATAAATCCGGTGTTCATTTACTGCTTTTACTTCGTTACTTATTGCTTATTTTGAAACTCAGCACATCAAGTGTTGCAGTATAACTTGAAGTAAATCTAATGAATATTCGAGCTTAAACACATTTTATAAGAACTTGCTGAGTCGTGACCTCAGTAAGATAAGTGCAAGAAATTTTTAACATTCTTTGATTCTGAACCCTTCAGTGCATCCATTTGACTTAAAGTTTTACTAGTAACAACAGTGACAACAAATAGTATTACAATCTCTTCCTCAACTTCCTTCAATGGAATATGAACTACTATGTCACGCCCCTATTTATAAACAATGCATAAATAAGAGAATTGAGGCACATTGGGAACGAGACTTGAAGTTGGGATATAAATCAAAAATAAGAACTCAAGTGAATAAGATAGAAAGCATCACACTTATCCTAAGTCAAGAAAAATATGATAACGAGGGTGCCTCCTCAAGAAAGGATCGTAGCTTCTTGAGTAAACCAAATATCAAAGTATTAACAAGATTGAAAATAACAAAAGTCTAACAAAAGGCATTGAGTTTAGCAGCGGAACGTTATCAAGGAAGTATGTATATGAAGATACACACTTCCGCATCTAACTATTACAAAAGATGAGTCGTCAGCTCCACTCCTCTACTACCTCGTACTCTTGCTTTGAAATCTTCCTTTAACCTGCGCATTTTAGAAATAATGCGAGGGGCTAAGTACAAATTGTACTTAGTGAACAGATGCCCAAAAACATACATATATAATTTTTTCATGCCTTTTTATAGAGGGTCGCACATGGGGTTTTAACTTTGAAATCCTCCCATGTCACCAAAACATTTTATGCATTTAAGCGCGCTTTCAACAATTAAACTATCTGCAAAAACATGTGACTGGGAGGTGGCCGCCAAACACAGTCACAATCCTAGTCTATGTAGGGCGCCACCCCTTAACATGATAGCATTACAGTGCTTTAACCCGTGGCATCTTTTCATACCAACCGGGCACGATCGTTAGAGACTTACAATACGCGTAGTCAACATTCATGTTCCTACATGTAATGTTCTTCTCTGAGTGGGGTTCCCCCACAAAGAGGACAGATAGCAAACACAAAACAATAGGCAATAACAAAAGAGTTAAAACAAAACATTTCTATTTCATGCTTGATTTCTTTGAAAAGAAAACACCATTTTTACTTTATTTTGGCCCACAATATAGAGGTAAAATAAAGCCCACCTTAATTGGTGTGGTTGCTAGTGATTTCTCTAGCAGTCAATCCTTTCCTTGCCCTTTCCTATGACGTAAGGAATACGAGTAAATCCTCAGGGGATAATGGTTTATCTATAATCTAACACATCAAAACAATTCTAGACTCTAAATCGATCTTGGACTTCTCACGTTGAGCCATCGGATAAGGATATGAATGAATGATCAAACAATTTGGTTTGACAAACAAGATAGTCAAGCATTATGTCAATAGCTCGTGATTTAATATCGAGCATAAACTCGCAATGAAATTTCATGGTTAAACTTAATTGATCAAATACGAGACTTCGTCAAATGACGGAACATTATCTCGAAGATTATGATTGAAAGAATTTCATAATCAATTATGAATCATCGTGCATTGCTTGAGAGTATGAGAACTCGTCAAGGTGTTTCAAGAGAAGATTAAGTTATGATTAACCGAATCGAACAATCGAAGTTGGTTCGAATTCAAAATTATTATGAAGAGGGTAAGAAAGAAAAAAATAGGTATCAATGTCGATTGATATCGATGATAAGTCGAATTGATTGAAGAAAGAAAAATAAAAAATTTGGAAAATGCACTCTGTGTCGACCGACACAGAGTGTATGTCGATCGATGTTGTCGTGTCGACCGAAATGGATAAGTGTTGACCAATATAGCTGATGGGTTTTGTATACTGAAAGAATTTATTATAATGAGTATAGAACGGTTTATTTCTCCTATCTGTCAAACAATCTTACATGTATGTAACAATGGTATCCTCTTGTCTCACCGATAGGGACGATCATACGGCATGTAGTAGATCGCAGAAGACAGTATGATCACTTGACCTAGTGAGACATAAACCTGATCAAAGCCGAGACAGCGTATGAGGATACGTATGTCCGGATGGCTGCGACATTATCAAAATAAGTAGTCTGTTTGGTTACTTGACATGCTGGTACGCAAGGGTGGCGTATTGATGGACCGCAGTGAGATGTATTCGATTGTCTCACATCAGTGAATACAAGATCTCGATATTGATTGAGTCCAAACCCTAATGAAGGTTCAGGGGTTTGCACGGGTTGACTGTTGCTTTGACTTGCCATGGTGGAGAGCCTGAGTAACGTGCTCGTATATCCGCATCTTGGGTAACAGCAGTTCGTGTAGTACTGCCTAACACTGGGTTTAGATAACCATATCTGAGTAATAGGATGGGGACAATCCCTGAGGAGCTCAATGACATTCATCGTGCTAAAGTCCTGCAGGCTGATTAAGTTCAGGCACGAGTGATAAGGATTGAGTGGTACTACTCAAGAATAATAAGATATTAATTAATTGTAGTTAGAGCTTGTCAGAAGCTCCGATTAATTAATGAATGTCCGGTAACCTTAAATATGGGGATTCTCAATTAATGCAGCCCGTTCTCATAACGTGGTAATAAAAGGGTAGGTCAGTATTAATTCTGTGGTGAAAAAGAATTAATATTAATTAATTAAATGTTTTCTGGGTTGTGGACATGGGAATTAATTAATTTATAGGCCCACTTTATTATTTGCATTAGGTCCCAGGTCTGGCACAAGTAAAACCCTAGGGAGAGAGAGAGCTGGGCGGCGCCAACTGTAGAGGGAGGAGAAGGAATTTCGACTCTGGCCTACATCACTGATCTGTGGAATCCTCACCAGTAGCAGATCTGAACAACATGGGGACACAACCCTGAAGATCTAATCTGGAGAACAAATTTCTTCTTTTCTCTTCTGTTTTAATTAAATCTTAAAGTTAGAATTTATCTAATTTCTGTTTCCGCAGATTTAATTAATATCGCGTGGTTGATTCAAGTTTGGAATTCAAACGTGAAAGATCATTTCAGAATCTACGGAGTTCAGGTATATTCTGCAATCCACAATTCGAATTAAATTCATAGGAGCATGCTAGGATTTTATTGTGAATTGTTGTTGTACGCAATATCCATAAATCGATCCGGTTCATTTGGATTTTGTGATTCGGTTCACAAGAAATCTCTACAATAGCTGCATCAACTGAGATGGGTGTGTGTCGACCGACACAATTGTGTCGATCAATATGGATTGTGTGTTGACCGATACAAGTGGTCGACGGAAAAGAATCGAGCGAGGATTTCTTATCAGCCGACGTGGCTTCCACGTCGACCGAGATAGACATGTCGACCGATACGGCTACGTCGACCAATGCAAGCATCAAATCGGTGGAAATAGAGGTTGCATGCTTTCCGGCAAAAATTTTTGTTTTTGGCTCAAATGGTTATTCGGGCTCGTCCAATTGATTTCTAACAACACCAAATGGATTTCTAACATGTATAACGAGTCTAGACATGTATTTTAACATCAAAACATGTTGGGAATCGAGATAAAACCTCAATACTTCCAAATAGGGCAAACATACCAAAAATGCTTCAATACAACTAAAACTCGATTCCTAGGTCGATATATCATTTCTAGGCTCATAATATAACATGCTAAACATGCATACTTATTCATAAACTAATAATCAAGCCTAGATCATGACATTTATAAACTAGAGCATAAACTATAACATGTTTAAATCTACAAAATAGCTAGAGAGAGGTTCGATTTATACCTCTAGGATGTTTTTAAACCTTCTTGAGCTTGATCAACCTTTGATTCTTCGATTTGTCACTTCAAAACAAAAAGGACTGGAAATTTAAGGTTGGAAATGGAAAGGAAACGAAGAGAAGATTCTGAAAAGCTATGGTTTTACCTTGAAAACTCTTCGCCGGAACCTCGTCGGAGCTCGCCAGAAATTCTCTAGAGAGTTTTGAGAGAGAGAGTAAAAGTGAGAATTATGAGAGAGGGTTTCTATTTATAGAAGGGAGGTGAGGGTAAATTCGGAATTAACGAAAGTTAAAAAGGTTAAAGTGGTTGTCACATCGGTCACTTCAACATCACCTCACATCAACTCCACATCTCTTCGCGTCATTGCACGGGAGTCCGTGATATTTCGTCAATTCATGAATATTTATTGATCAATATTATCCCAATACAAAAATGTCGGATCACCGAATAATTAACCGAGGTTAATTAAGTTCATTAATAATAAATAATTTCCTCCAGTAAAATAAAAGGGTAAGAAACATTGCTAAAATAATAATTTCCCAAAATAAATCAATTGCGAACTCCTGAATTAATTCGATAGCAAAATATAAATGTCGGAAATTCGATAATTACATTTAAATTTCACGAGGGGTGTTACATCCTCCCCCACTACAAAATATTTTATCCAAAAATTTCGCAGATAACAAAAAGAGTTTGGGATACTTTTCTTTCATCTTGTCATCGAGTTCCCAAGTTGCTTCTTCTATGCCATGATGCTTCCAAAGAACTTTGACAAGGTTGATATTCTTGTTGAGGAGCTCTTGTGTTTTGAAATCCATAATTGCTTCTGGAGTTTCTTCGTAAGTCAAATTGGGCTAGAACTGAACTTCATCTTGATGAATAACGTTTCTTGGATCGAAAACGTACTTCCGCTGTTGCGACACGTGAAAAATGTTATGCACATTCCTGAAGTTGGGTGGTAAAGCCAAACGATAGGATACTGCTCCAATTCTTTCCAAAATTTCTTAAGGACCAATGTATCGTGGCCTAAGTTTGCCTCTAGCTCCAAAACAAATGATTCCCATAGAGGGCGATATCTTCAAAAACACCTTGTCTCCGACTTCAAAGGTTAACTCGGTTCGTCTTTTATCAGCGTAAGACTTTTGTCGATCCTGAGCTTCTTTCATTCTAGCCCGGATCTGTCGAACAATTTCTATCATCTCAGCGACTGAATCAGGTCCTAAGATTTTACGCTCTCCAAATTTATCCCAATACAACGGAGATCTGCACTTCCTTCCGTAAAGTGCTTCGTACAAGGCCATTCCGATTGTGGCTTGGAAACTGTTGTTGTAAGCAAATTCAATCAATGGCAAAATTGCTTCCCATTTCACCCGTCTGTCAAGAACAACTGCTCTGAGCATATCTTCCAAGGTCTGTATGGTTCATTCTGTTTGACCATCTATTTGAAGGTGAAACGCGGTACTTAAATTCAAACGAGTTCCAAGCTCTTTCTGCAAACTAGTCCAAAATCGAGATGTGAACTTTGCATCTCTATCAAGATGTAATTGTCGTTGGCACGCCATGTAATCGAATGATTTCTTTAACATAAATTTGGGCAAACTAATCTGATCCATACATGATCTGAATCGGCAGAAAATGTGCGCTCTTGGTTAAGCGATCCACAATTACCCAAATAGCAGTGTTTCCTCTTTTGGACTTGGGTAAACCAATTACAAAATCCATTGTTATTGCATCCCATTTCCACTCAGGGATGTCAAGTGGCTGTAACTTTCCATACAACCTTTGATTGGCCTTCACTTGTTGACATGCCAAACATCGTTCTACAAACATGGCAATGTCTCGTTTCATGCCTTCCTACCAAAATTTAGACTTCAAGTCTTGATACATCTTTGTACTTCCAGGGTGGGCAGTGTATGGGGTTTCATGTGCTTCTCTCATGATTTCTTCCTTCAAATCATTAACCTTTGGCACTCAAAATCTTCCATCGTACATTATAGCATTATCAGAAGCTTCTTGAAAGTTTGTGACATTCTTCTTGCGCATTTGAAGTCGTATCTTCTCCAAACCTTCGTCTTTTCTCTGTGCTTCCACAATTTTTGTCCTTAGTTCAGGACTTGCTAATATGGCTGCTATTCTCATGCTCACCGTTTCTGGTGGCGAAATCACTTCTAGGTTTAGCTTTTCCATTTCCTTGATCAAGTTTTCTTCATGCGTAATTACAGCACAAGCTTTGGCTGGAGCTTTTCTGCTCAACGCATCAGCTACGGTATTAGCTTTACCGGGATGGTAATTGATGATCAGGTCATAATCCTTCACTAATTCCAACCATCTTCTTTGCCTTATATTGAGATCTTTCTGCTCAAAGAAGTACTTGAGGCTCTTGTGGTCAGTGAAGATTTCACATCTAGCTCCGTAGAGATGATGTCTCCAAATCTTTAGTGCGTGGACAATTGTTGCTAACTCCAGGTCATGGGTTGGATAATTCAATTCATGCGTCCTTAATTGACGTGATGCATACGCAATCACCTTGCCTTCTAGCATCAAAACACAACCTAGACTGTTCTTGCAGGCATCTGTATACAACTCATAATCTTTGTTTGCTTCTGGTACTACCAAAACTAGGGCAGTGGTTACGAGTTCTTTCGAGCGATGAAAACTCGCTTCACACTCTTCAGTCCACTCATACTTGATTCCATTCCTCATAAGTTGCATCATTGGTCTGGCGATCTTAGAAAATCCTTCAATAAATCTACGATAGTATCCAACTAGTCCAAGAAAACTTTGAACTTCATTGGGTGTTTTACGAGCTTCCCACTCCTTCACCACTTGTACTTTCGCTGGGTCCACTTTGATTCCTTCTGCAGACACAATGTGTCCTAGGAACTTGCTAAACTTAGCATACAGGCTCTCTTTTCGTAAGGTCCTCAAAGCTATTCTCAATTGCTCTCGATGTTCCTCTTCACTCTTCGAGTAGACAAGAATGACATCTATGAAAACTAGAACAAAATTGTCAAGATATGGATGAAACACGCGATTCATAAGGTCCATGAATATTGCTGGCGCGTTTGTCAATCCAAAAGGCATCACTAAAAACTCATAGTGGCCATATCTTGTCCAAAAGGCTGTCTTCGAAATATCTTCTTGACGGATTTTCAACTGATGATACCTAGATCTAAGGTCAATCTTCGAAAAGACCTTTGCTCCCTTAAGTTGATCAAAGAGATCGTCGATTCTTGGGAGTGGATACTTGTTCTTCAGAGTGAGTTTGTTCAATTCTCGATAATTGATGCACATACGCATAGATCTATCTTTCTTCTTCACAAACAGGACAGGCGCTCCCCAAGGTTATACGCTGGGTCGAATGAATCCCAGATCTAATAACTCTTGTAACTGTACTTTCAACTCTTGTAGGTTCCTTAGGGGCAATCCTATATGGAGCTTTTGAGATTGGACCTGCACCTGGTTCAAGATCGATAGCAAATTCCAATTGCCTATCTGGCGGCGATCCAGGTAGATCATCGGGAAAAACATCTTCGAATTGTCTAACGACTTCAATGTCACTGACATTAATGTCCTTCTTTTCATCCTCATTTAGGTAGACAAGGTAAGCTCGACTATTTTATATACTGGCCAATCTGTACGCTTGCATTGCGGAAATTAAGGGAATCCTTGTTCCTTTTCGAACTTTGTACAAATGTACAGGTTCTCTTCCAGACTGTCAAAAAGACATAATTTGGTCCTTACACCGAATGGTAGCATGGTTCTCTTCTAACTAGTCCATTCCTAGTATGTCGTCCACGTCTCTCATTTGCAGGACGTTGAAACCTTTGGCTCTTAATACGCTTGTTCCAAAAGAAATTTCTAGGGTTGGACAAATAAGATTCGAGTGGGCTAATCCTCCGGTGGGGGTTACTATGCACAAATCATTCTTCGCTCTCTCGGTACAAAGCCCTAGATTTTGAACGCAATCTTCAGATACAAACGAATGTGATGCACCAGTATCGAAAAGCATAATAACTTGAAAATGATCAATTAATCCCATACCTTTCAGGTTTCCCTGATCTTCTTTCCCTTTTGGTTATTCCAGAGCATAGGTCGTCCTTGTCGTGCTTGCTGTTGAGTTGGCTGTTGTTGCTGCGGCTGCGGCTGCTGAGGCATTTGTTGAATTGGCTTTGCTTGAATAGTGCGGTTACGAGTGTTTCGCGGTTGCTGCTGGCCTTGCAATGCGCACAGTTGAGTGTTGCCTTGATTGTTTTGGCGCTGGTTGCAAAAATCTGGCCGATTGTTGCTCTGGCAACACTGCAATGAATAATGTCCCAGACGTTCGCAGTTGTAGCAATTGGCACGATAAGCAGTGCATTCTCCTTGATGGTCTCTTCCACAGCGATTGCAGCATTTGATGGCGAAGTTGCCTTGGCGGTTGATTCCTTGATTCTAGAAATTCCTTTGGTTTTTGGCATGATTGTTGCGAAAATTTTGATTGCCATGCCAATTTCTTTTTTGTCCAGCTGTCGAAGTCTGCGGGACATCTTCTTGCTTTCTCTTTGATCCTGCTTCTGCTGATTGCTCTGGTTTGTTGGCCAAGAGGGCTGCTCGTAATCCATTTTTCAATGCTGCTTCAATGTTCAAGGCTCGCTGCAGTGCGTCCTTGTAGTCCAATCTGGTCAGGCAAGCAATGGAAGCTTGGATGTCGGTTCGTAGTCCAGGCATAAACTGGAGTGCCTTCTTCTGCTCAGTGTTCACCGTGTCTGGAGCATACCTTGACAGACTATTGAATAAGCGGTCATACTCCGTCACGGACATTTCTCCTTGCACTAAGCGGTGGAATTCCGCTTGCTTCTAAACTCAATACGTCAGAGGGATATACTTGGTGTAGAATTCCTCCTTGAAATAGTCCCAAGTGAGGGCACCTTCTTGCTCCGGGGTGAGCATTTTCAAATGGGTATCCCACCAATGTTCAGCTTCATCAGTTAGCTAGAAAGAAATGCACTGGACTTTCTCCCAGTCAGTGCAGTCAAGGATTCAGAAAACCCTTTCCATGGATTTGATCCATGCTTCAGTTTTCGGCGGGTCCTCTGTTCCATCCAACAGGGGTGGATTTTGTCGAGTGAAAATCTCGCCGATCCTTCTAGGTTCAACAGGCGGTGCTTGCATCTCCTCTTCATAAAATTCCTAATTTTGTTCGGGATGCGGTCCATTGCCTTGTTCTTGGTGTGGTTCGTTTGGATTTTTGTGAGGTTGGCCTCTTCCACGACCCCTTCCTCGGCCTCGTCCACGGCCTCAACCTCTTACATGGGCTTCTCTAGGCGGCATTCTGTAAAGTAAATAATCATTAAAAGGGGTATTCAAACCCTAAGTACTCACAATTCGTAATGAAACATCCTTTTCAAATCGCAAGAACAACAACAAGGATAAATACAGATACACTTAACATGATGGGTTATCCCACAATTTAGGGTTAACCACCTTTTAAAGGACAGTATTCCCAACAGTACATCGTAATGTCCAAGTTTACACAAATTTTCCACAAGGATAAGATAATCTATTATCATAACATGGTAGCTTAAATCATTAAAAGAGAAATAACATCTGCATGCCCGGGATAGTGGGCTGGTAGCACTTTTCATTAGAAAGGGGTTGCCTACTTGGAAAACTCGGCTTCCCCTGGCTACACAAATTTACATCCGCAAGTTCCATCTCCCGAGGGAGGAATAATGGCTTTTACAGCCTCCTAATCAACTATTACAACTGGTTAATAATGGGCCCAAACATACGCCTTACATGTCCACAGATTTAGTTCTACAATTTGTTAAAATTACACACTAACGGTTACAACATATATGCATCCGTAGGAAACTAAGGGAAGACGATCAAAGGTCGTCGTCAGATGATCCAATCATCCCATCGTCTGAATAGTCAATCACATCAGGAGGGGTTGAAACTTCCTCCTCCTCATTGGGGTCCTCGTCATCGACATTCCACAGCTCATCACCCCACTCCTGCTGCTATTGCAGCGGCCAATTGGCAGCCATCCATTCAAGTGCCATCGGGACAAGTCTGCCATTTTTCTCTCCGGCTATGCCCTGGTCGTTCCCTGCTTCTTGTTCTGCTTCCTCCTCGTCTTCATCATCCTCTTTTGGTTCCTCATCCTCTTCATTGTCCTTAGCCTCATCATCTGACCCTTCCTCTCCATCGGTATCAAGGTATTCGCTCCTGAGTCGATCACGCATCTCTTGCCTCCAAGCTGCCGGTATGGGGCGGTGCAAGTCAGGATTCTGGGAATCCTTAGAGTTGTTGTCAGGATAAGCGGGGTAGTGACTGGCATCCAATTGCTCGTCACTAGGTCCGTAGGAGGAATCTTCCTCCAGGTCTTCCTCGGACTCGCTATCAAAAATGTAGCTCAAAGCATGGGATGATCCTGCTTTGATGTCATGGGCTTGAGGCTGGTTCTGGAAAGTTGTGTAGGGTTTTTTCCGTGAACCAAATCACCAAAACCAAACTGAACCGGATTAATCTATGGATATTGCTCATAATTAAAATTCTCAAAACCCTAGCATGCTCCTATGAATTTAATACGAAGAATTGTGGATTTAGGGTTTACCATAACTCCGTCAAGTCTGAACCGATCTTTCGCGTTTGAATTCCAAATCTCAATTCAACCACGCGATCTGATTTAATCTGCGGAAACAAAAATTAGAGATCTAATTTCTAGATTAAATTCGAAAAACAAAGAGAGAAGAGAAGAGAAATATGTTCTCCAGATCAGATCATCAGGGTTGTTTTCCAATGCTGTTCAGATCTACTACTGGTAAGGACTCCATAGATCTGTATTCTGAGCAGGACCAGAATCGAAATTCTCCTCCTTTAAACTCCCAAAATCGGCGCCTCCCTCTCTCTCTCTAGGGTTAGTGTGTTTCAATTGTATAATGACTTATGAGAGAGAGCTGTCTATTTATAGACCTAGGGTTGGAAACCCTAATGGGCCATTTTGGGCTCAATTCAGCATATTTAATTGGGCCAGTCCTGGGACCTAATGCAAATAATAAAGTGGGCCTATAAATTAATTAATTCCCATGTCCACAACTCAGGACACAATTAATTAATTAATATTAATTATTTATCACCACAGAATTAATACTGACCTATCCCTTTATTACCACGTTATGAGAACGGGCTGCATTAATTGAGAATCCCCATATTTAAGGTTACCGGACATCCATTAATTAATCGGAGCCTCTGAAAAGCTCTAACTACAATTAATTAATATCTTATAATTCCTGAATAGTACCACTCAAACCTTATCACTCGTGCCTGAACTTAATCTGCTTGCAGGACTTTGGCACGATGAATGTTATTGAGCTCCTCAGGGAATGTCCCCATCCTATTACTCGGATATGGTTACCTAAGTCCAGTCTCAGGCGGTACTACACGAACTGCTGTTACCCAAGATGCGAATATACGAGCACGTTACTTAGGCTCTCCACCATGGCAAGTCAAAGCAACAGCCAACCCGTGCAAACCCCTGAACCTTCGTTAGGGTTTGGACTCAATCAATATAATGAGATCTTGTATTCGCTGATGTCAGACAGACAAATACATCTCACTGCGGTCCATCAATACGCCACCTCTGCGTACCAGTATGTCAAGTAACCAAGACAGACTACTTATTCCGACAATGCCGCAGCCATCCGGACAGACGTATCCTCATACGTTGTCTCGGCTGTGATCAGGTTTATGTCTCACTAGGTCAAGTGATCATACTATCTTCTGCGATCTACAACATGCCGTATGATCGTCCCTATCGGTGAGACAAGAGGATACCATTGTTCATACATGTAAGATTGTTAACAAATAGGAGAAATAAACTGTTGTATACTCATTGTAATAAATGCTCTCAGTATACAAAACCCATCAATCTCCCACTTATGTTTCACTTTAACCACTGTCAGTGGTCGGCATCCACCTCAGACCCAGCTCACGAATATGTCTTTCATAAACTTTCTGCGGCAAGCTCTTTGTAAACGGATCAGCAAGATTTTCAGCAGTGTCAATCTTCTTAATAAGCACATCGCCCCTCGATAGGATTTCTCATATGATATGGTATTTTCTCTCTATGTGTTTGCTTGCCCTGTGAGACCGTGGTTCCTTTGAGTTTGCCACTGCACCAGAGTTATCACAACAAATTGTGATGCTCCTTGGCAAATTCGGGATCACGCCCAACTCTAAAAGGTAGTTCCGGAGCCACACCCCCTCTTTCGAGGCGTCTGAGGCGGCGACATATTCCGCCTCCATGGTGGAGTCAGCAATGCATTTCTGCTTTGAGCTCTTCCAAGATACAGCTCCACCTCCCAGGGTAAACACATATCCTGAGGTCGATTTCTTCTCATCCTGGTCCCCTTGGAAATCCGAGTCTGTATAACCCACAGGGCACAAATCCTCACTTTGATAAACTAGGCAGAAATTCCTAGTTCTTTTCAAATACTTGAGGATATGCTTTACAGCAGTCCAGTTCGCCTGTCCAGGGTTAGACTGATATCTTGCTACCATGCCAACGGCATAACATATATCTGGCCTAGTACACAGCATCGCATACATGAGACTACCCACCTCCGAAGCGTATGGTACAAGACTCATCTCGTCTTTCTCCCGCTGTGTCTGAGGACACTGCCCACCAGAAAGACGAACGCCATGTCTGAAAGGTAGCAAGCCTTTCTTGGCGAGTTGCATGATGAACCGGGCTATCACGATATCCACATAGGATGACTGGGATAAGCTCAACATTCTACTCTTGCGATCTCGTAAGACCTTAATCCCAAGAATGTAGCCAGCTTCTCCCAGATCCTTCATTTGGAACTGTTCGGATAACCAAACCTTGATTTCGGACATCACTCCCTCGTTGTTTCTAAATAGGAGTATGTCATCAACATATAGTGCAAGGAAGACCACGCTCCCACTGACACAAAGTCGGTAAACACAACTTTCATTTTCGAACTGTGCAAACCCATAGGATTTAATCACATCATTGAAAACGTAAGTTCCACGACCTTGAAGCTTACTTAAGTCCTAACAAGGATTTCCTAAGCTTCCAGACAAGATGTTCTTCGCCCTTGCTTATGTAACCCTCGGGTTGCTGCATATAGATGTCCCTACCTTCTTCAAGGTAACCATTTAGAAAAGCGATTTTGACATCCATCTGCCAGATCTCGAGGTCCATATGCGCAGCTATGGCAAGGAGTATCCGGATGAATTTGAGCATGGCTACGGGTGAAAAGGTTTTGTCATAGTCAATGCCCTCTTTCTGACTATAACCCTTTGCCACCAGCCTGGCTTTAAAAGTCGTGATCTTTCCATCCGCCCATTTCTTTCTTTTGTATATCCATTTGCACCCTATGGCCCTAAAGTCATTCGGCAAATCAGTTTTCTGGTATACATCCATAGCAGTTATGGATTCAATTTCAGAATCCATGGCGACACGCCATTTGGCAACATCCTTGTCCTGCACTGCCTCTTCGTAAGTCAGTGGGTCAGAGTCCTCATGTCCGTCTTCCAGGCTCAAGTTCGAAGACTCACCCACGAACATGTACCTTTCCGGCTGGAAAATAACTCTCCCACTACGACGAGGCATCGGTGCCATGTCAGCAGTAGGTGCAGTGACTTGTGGTCCTGCACCTTGCACTGAAGAACGTGTCTGTGGTGCTGTACCTCTCACAGGTGCACCCACATCTACACGTTCCCCTTCCCTTGGAATTGCATTCTCGATCTCAATTTCTTGAAGAACGATATCACTCCTTGACCTGTGATTACTCACATACTCGTCCTCCAAGAATCTAACGTTGGTGCTAACAATGACTCTTTGACTCTCAGGATAGTAAAAGTAACCACCTTTCGTTTGCCTGGGATGCCCTATGAACATCATTACTTTTGACCTGCTTTCTAACTTATCAGGTCTTTCGACAGTACGTGTGCCGGACAGCCCCATACTCTAAACTTGCACAAACTAGGTTTGTGACCAAGGAAGAGCTCAGAAGGCGTCTTAGAAACTGATTTAGAAGGCACCACATTAAGCACGTAAGCTGTTGTTTCCAATGCGTAGCCCCAAAACGAAATTGGTAAGTTTGCATAACTCATCATTGATCTTACCATCTCTAGAAGAGTCCTATTTCTTCTTTCAGCTACACCGTTTTGCTGGGGAGTACCCGGTTCAGTCCACTGGGATGTAATCCCATTTTCTGACAAGTATTGGAGGAACTCGTTGCCGAGGTATTCGCCACCACGGTCAGATCCTGCGATTTGATAGTTTTCCCGACCTTCTTTTCTACCTCAGCCTTGAACTCTTTGAGTTTCTCAAAGCATTCAGACTTGTAGCGAAGCAGGTAAACGTATTCGTACCTTGAGTAATCATCAATGAAAGTGACGAAGTACTCGTTCCCTCCACGAGCCTGCGTGGACATCGGTCCACATAAGTCAGAATGGATCAATTCCAACACTTCCTCTGCTCCAGACTGACTAGCCTTGAAAGGCCTAGTTGACATCTTGCCCTCGATGCAGGATTCGCAGACTTGATAAGGTACAGCCCGGACTAGGTCCAATGTACCGTCATCTGCAAGTCTTTGAATCCGCTTCAAGCTGATGTGACCCAGTCTAAAGTGCCAGAGATATGTAAGATCCTCATCAGAAGAAGTAAGTTTTCTCTACCTGGGATTATCAATTACGGATGAATTACATGAAATACTTGCGGAAGACTTATGATTACAGTTAACAACATAGAGAGAATTATTCAGCATTCCACGACAGATAACACCGTTATTACCAATGATAGAAACACCACTATCAAAAATAACTGAATATCCATCAACATAAAGTTTGGAAACTGAAATAAGGTTTCGCCGAAAATCCGGCACATACAAAACATCTCTCAATGTTAAAACAGAATCATCAAAGTACAAGGTGAAATCTCCAATGGCAGCTGCACTCACTTGTGCTGCGTTCCCCATCGAGATGGTAACCTCGTCATTCTTCAGCACCCTACTCGGTGTGAACCCCTGCAAAATGTAACAAACATGATCAGTAGCTACAGTATCCACACCCACGAGTGAGTAGAAACCGATGCTAAACATGTTTCCGTTACAAATGCAAATGACGTACCTTGTCCCTTTTAATAAAGAATCTTAAATAAGAACATACAAGTTGAACTTCGAAAACAAATGCATTGAAAACCTTTTAATAAATCAAATGCAAATGTTTTCCACTAATTGCCCATGAGTTCCCACCGCAAGCTACACTCGGAGACGTTTACGATGTCTCCCTCAACCAGAACTGCTGGTTTTAAGCCCCAATCCATTTAATTTCACTACCATGTCAGGATGCTTTTGACACTAGAAATTAATAATTAGTGAAAACCTTAGACCAAGCCATCTCTCAAGAACAGGGATGCAATTCTTGCATTATATTCTAAGATGCTTCTAAGCAATTAACCACAAATTTAAATTCGGCCAAAAGAGACAGTTTAGCATGGCACGTAACCATACCGCACAGCCCTTAAAGCTTTT
>JAPKLW010000433.1:0-65047 GCA_026898455.1 Plectranthus barbatus
AATCTAGGGCTAAAGATATGAAAAATCTCGAATTCAGATTCAGATTAAGGATCCCGCATGCGCGTCGACCGTGGCTGTTTGGCGTCGATCGCTGGGCCTGGAACATCCTCGTCGATCGACGAGCATTGGCAGCGATCGATGCGGCCTTTGCTTCCGTCGATCTGTCTTTTCCCTTCGTCGAGCGTTGTGCCTTCTTTGCCCCTTCTGTGCGGTCTCACGGTTTTGGCCATAACTTCCTCTCCCGAACTCCGATTGACCCGATTCCAGTTGCGTTGGAGAGCTAACTCAAAGCATCATCCATTTCCATGCACCAATAGCTCGAATTCCTCCTGTGGAAAAACTCTTCATTGCTACTCTTACACGTCACTGCTTCCGGAACGGATTTCTCGTGAACTTAGGCCTAAAAACCTGCATAAACATCAAAACACACCTAAAACCACCTAATATTGACATCATGCATAAAATATACATATAAACCTAATAAAATTACATAAAATAATATAAAAATAATATAGATAAGTGAGTGAAATAACGAGCTTATCACGCGGCTAATCCGTTGGGAGAAACTTATCGATTTCTCCAGATCTCGGATTCAACTTGGTAGATAATCCTCACCAGATTTCAAAGGAGCAAGGGAACAGATCAGAAGATCAGATCTGTAGGAATAACTGTTCATCGCCGGCGTTCAGATCTAGATCCAGATCTATTTCATCGTTATTGGCTCCAATCTAGATCTGTAGATCAAACAGTGAAATCAGGTATTCTCTAAATCCATCCTCTGCAATTAATTTTGTAGGAGCATGCATAGGATCGCATGGTTTATTTAATTGAAAATTATTCCTGGTATCCTAAGAACGATCCTTGGCAAGAAATTCATTAATGGCAACTCGTGTTGTCCATCGTAGACTCAAACCCTACAGTTTGTAGGATATCCCAGGCAAACGAAAGGTGGTTATTTCTATTATCCTGAGAATCAGAAAGTCGTTGTCAGGACCAACGCAAGATTCTTGGACGATGAATATGTAAGAAACCACAGATCCAAGAGTGAAAATGTCATCCACGAGCTTGAGGACAAGGAAGCAATTCCATCAGGAAAGCCCAGTGTAATGGTAAATCCACCTATAACAGGTGAGGCTATACCAACACTGCCACTAATGCAAGGTATGGGACCAACGCGTACTGTGCCAACTACTGACACGGTTCAGATGCCTCATCGCAGTGGGAGGGTTATCCACCAACCCGAAAGGTATATGTTCGTGGGAGAATCCTCTGACTTGATCCCGGAAAATGGATTGGATGATACCGATCCCTGGACATATGACGAGGCGGTATCTGATAAAAATGCAGACAAATGATTGATCGCCATGGATTCAGAAATAGAATCCATTACGGCTATGGATGTATACCAGAAAACTCATTTGCCAGATGACTGTCGATCCATAGGGTGCAAATGGGTATACAAAAGAAAGAAAGGAGCGAATGGTGAAATTACAGCTTTCAAAGCAAGGCTGGTGGCGAAGGGTTATAGTCAGAAAGAAGGTGTAGACTATGACGAGACCTTCTCACCGGTAGCCATGCTTAAGTCCATTCGTATACTCCTAGCCATAGCAGCACATAAGGACCTAGAAATATGGCAGATGGATGTCAAAACCGCGTTTCTAAACAGGTACCTTGAAGAAGGTAGGGACATCTATATGCAATAGCCAGAAGGTTATGTGCGGAAGGGCGAAGAACATTTGGTCTAGAAGCTAAGGAAGTCGTTGTATGGACTTAAACAAGCTTCACGGTCATGGAATCTGCATTTTGATGAAGTGATTAAATCCTATGGATTTTCACAATGCTCAAACGAGAGTTGCGTGTACCGTCTATGTGTCAGCGGAAGCGTGGTGTTCCTTGCACTTTATGTAGATGATATTCTCCTATTTGGCGACAATGTGGAAGTATTGTCGGGCATAAAGGGGTGGTTATCCGAGCAGTTTCATATGAAGGACCTTGGGGAGGCAGGATACATCCTAGGGGTAAAAGTATTGCGGGAGCGCAATAAGAGGATGCTGACCTTGTCTCAAAGATCATATGTGGATACTGTGATTGCCCGTTTCAGCATGCAAACTGCCAAGAAAGGTCTGTTACCCTTCAGACATGGCATATATCTTTTCAAGGATCAGTGTCCGGTGACACAAAGGGAGAAAGATGAAATGAGGAACGTGCCGTATGCATCGACCGTGGGGAGCCTCATGTATGCAATGCTATGTACGAGGCCAGATATCTGCTTTGCTGTAGGCATGGTAGCGATATACCAATCTAACCCTGGACAAGCGCATTGGACCGCGGTAAATCTCATACTCAAATACCTGAAAATGACTAGAGACTATTGTCTCGTCTATCAGTGTGAGGAGTTGTGCCCTGTGGGTTATACTGATTCGGATTTCCAGGCAGACCGAGACGAAAAGAAGTCCACCTCTGGCTATGTGTTTACATTGGGAGGTGGGGCTATATCATGGAGGAGTGCAAAGCAGAAGTGCATTGTGGACTCCACCATGGAAGCAGAATATGTGGCAGCTTCTGAAGCTTCAAAAGAAGCAGTATGGTTTCGAAACTTCCTTCTGGAGTTGGACGTGATTCCTAAGCTACCCAAGACAATTACGATATATTGTGATAATTCGGGAGCTGTGGCTAATTCAAAGGAACCACGAACTCACAGAGCAACAAAACACATTGAAAGGAAGTACCATATTATACGAGAAATCGTAGCAAGGGGTGATGTGCTAGTAGAAAAGATTTATACAAGAAATAATCTAGCGGATCCATTCACAAAGGCTCTGCCTCAGAAGGTCTACGAGATGCATGTACGTAACCTTGGGCTGAGGGCAAAGCTATCCACGTAGAATGTTTGATGTAATAGCTAGATTAGTTTAGACGCGTTATACTCTGGAAAGCACCTGTATAATGCTTTGAGTATAAGTGGGAGATTGATGGATTTATATACTGAAAGCATTATGATTGGTATATTATGTACAAGGTCGATTGGTTAATATACTGGGAATCCTAAATGTTGTATGTTCATCTCCTGTCTGAATTAACAAACATGTGTCGCAAACGCAATTATCCTCTTATCTCGTCGATAGGGAGATCATACGGTGTGTAGAAGATCACGGAAGATCGTATGGTTCGTTTGACATAGCGAGATACAAATGGTTATCATAGCTGAGACATTTCAGGATAAAATGTCGGTGTAGGCTGCAGCATACGCAGTAATAAGCATCTTATCTTGGATGGCTTGGTATGCTGGTGTGGGGCACACATTGATAAGGACCTAAGTCAAGATCGATTCTTTTATCTGACATTAAAAGAATCTAGATCTCTATGGCTTGATGAGATCCTAAGCCTACATGAAGGTACGGAAGTATATGCAGATTGTGTATTACTTTGACTTGCAGTGAAAGACTCTAGTTGAGCTTGTATATCTGTATCTTGGGTAATAGCAGTTTGTGTATGACTGTCTGGTACTGGAACTAGGTAACCACATCCAGTATAGGATGGTGACATTCCCTGAACAGCTCAAAAGGTTCGTTATGCTAAAGTCCTACAGGCTGATTAAGTTCAAGCATAAGTGAAAAGGTTTGAGTGGATTGATTCAGGAATATAAGATGTTAATTAATTAAATAGCTTGTTAGAGCTTAAATTAATTAACGAATGTCTGTAACCTTAAATGTGGGGATATATCGAGCCCATGCAACCCGTACCTCAAAATGTGGTAGCAAATAGGTAGGACAGTATTGATTCTCTGGTGGAATGAATTAATATTAATTAATTAATTATATTCTGGGTTGAATATGGGAATTAATTAATTGATAGGCCTTATTTGCTATTTGCATTCTGGTCCCTGGTATGGCCCATGAAACTCAAGCCCAATAGAAGTCCAGTATTTTCCTATAAATAGGCCTCAGTTCCTCAGATCTCAACACACCACAAGATCATAAGTTGCACACAGCAAACCAGGTTTTGGGAGTTGTGGTGATCGACTAGATCTGAGAACGAGGAGGAAATTCTGCTTCTCAACCGGGCAAGGAATCTGAAGGGAATCTTCACTAGATATTCAGATTGAGTTGGGATACAGATCGGAAGATCAGATCACGAGGATTTTTCTTCTCTCTCTCTCCTTGTTTTTCGAAAATAATTGATTTATTTTCATAAGATTTATTTCCTCAATCTGTTAGGAATTAAATCTTTGTGCGTGGGAAAGATCAAGAGGAATCTCCGCGCACTCGTTCTTCAGGGTTTCGCAATCCAGGTATTCCGCATAAACCCCCTTATGCATATTCAATAGGAGCATGCTAGGATTAATCATAGGCATAGCAATTTATTTTTGATATTCCAATTAACGATCCTTGGCAAACGGATTTCGTGATTCAATTCACGAATCCCTTTATGAAGGAGATCCCGGGGTACATGAAGTTCCTCCGAAAACTGATGAGTGGGAAGAAGCAGTTCATGGAGAACGAAACTGTGAAGATCCATGAACAGTGCAACCTGCTACTACAAAAGCAGGTGCCCATCAAGAGAAGCGACCCTGGATGCTTCTCTTTTCCGGTGGAGATTGGAGGACATACTTTTGGGTGAGTATTATGTGATGCTGGGGCCAGTATCAATCTGATGCCATACTCGATTTACAAGCGCCTTAACATCGGAGAGATGAGGCCCACTACTATTACTCTGCAGATGGCAGATCGGACTGTATCCCGCCCAAAGGGAATTCTGGAAGATGTGCTCATTCGAGTGGGCCATCTGATCTTCCCAACAGATTTCGTGGTGCACGACATGAAGGAGGACGAGAATATGCCCATGATCTTGGGGCGTGAATTTCTCGATACTAGCGCTGCTTTCATTGACTGCCGAGGCGGCGAGATCACACTCCGAGCCAATAAAGAGAAGATCACCTTTTTATCGATAAAAGCAAGAGAAAGGGGGAGTGCAACCGGATCACCACTATTGAAATCCGAAGAAGAGGAAGCCGCTGCTATAGTGTGGGAGTGCGGGAACGAGAGGGTGAAATTATCAACTAAGCCTCCTCAGTCCGAGCTCACCACCATCATCAAAGATCGGAAGGTGTACATGGTGGATGCCAAAGGTCCGCGAGTCTGGACCCGACCTCCCTGGTTTTGATCCGAGGTATCGTCGAGCTACGACGTTAAACAAAACACTTGTTGGGAGGTAACCCAACCTTTTCCGTAATTTTCCTTTTAAATTTTTGTTTTTCATTTTATTTCATTTTATTTCGAATTTTGTCTGCACTAACTCTATTTTGCAGCATAAAAAAAAAGAAAGAAAGAAGAGAGCGAGGATTGCTCGACTTCGATCGATGCAGCCTGGCATTGATCAAAGTCGAGACCAGCGACGAGTTACACTTCAACCCGTGGAAGGAGTCAACGAGAAGACTTGCATCGACCAAAGCGCGCCTGCATCGATCGACGTGAAGTGCCAGACGCCCAAATTCACATCGCGCGAGTTCTAAAGCCTCCAGAGATAAAAAAAAGTTGATGTCTGAGATCAACTATCAGGTATTATTCCTTCCCTTTGTCTGATTCTCAAACTTTTTCCCACTCTTGAGTTGGAAATAAGTTTGGGGGGATGTGGACAAAAGGAGGAATATTTATCTTTATTATTTCGCTTTCAATAATTTAATTTTTGCATTTGCATGTTTTTAAATTTTATTCTATTTTGTGCGGAAATTTTTTAGCTTTGAGAAAACCTGAATGAGATTGTGAGATTAGAATTGATTGAGGGTTGAGTTTGAATTGATAGGGATTGTGATTAGATGCTTATGAATGTAGAATACCGCATGATAGGGTTAATTTGAAACTTATACTTGCATGCTGATTGAACTTATTTGAAGGTAATTGTGGAAGAAATTTTTAAACCTTTGTCTGAGACTTGAGCCTTAATTCGTTTGATGTGAGATTCTCATGTGTGTTTTAATTTCTCTAGAACTTGCTTATTTTCTTTGTTGAGACTGCATTAGTGTGCACAAGTTTAGGAAATGATCTTAGGCCATCTTTGTTAGCCCAATTACCTAAACACTGTCCCGTCACGTGAAAATTTTCCCTAGTTAGCCACTTTGAGCCTTTACAATTTTCTTTCCTTGTCTATGAGAATAAGAAAGTATTGTCTCACTCGTGTCTTGAGTTGTGGTATATGGAATGGATTGAAAGTGAATTGGAGATAAGAAATATCAAAATTAGTGGTGAAAAAGATGTGTGAAAAAGAGCTCAAATAATAATAAGAATTCTCATAAGCTATATGAAAGAAAAGGAAAAAAAAATATTATGAAAAGAGCATAAGAGATTCAAAATGAGCCAGAAAAAAAAGTTGTGTGTTATTGATATATATGAGGAGATGAGGTGGATGAAGTTAGATGGTGGGTTGAGACTTACTGAGAGTAATTAACTCAGTTTATTTTTAGCCACTTGTCCAAATTTTCCTACCCCTCAGAAAAAGCCTACGTTACAACCTATTAATAGTCATTTTTGATTCTATACTTGTGTGCACATTCTAGCTGTGGAGATAGTAGAAAATTTGCAAGCCTATGGTAGAAATTCATTCATACATGTGTTGAGTGCTTTCATCTTTATCCTATACACTTGTGAGTTGAGCGAAACAATTCCCGTGAGTTCTTCCACTGATTAATGGATTTTCTTTCTCTTTCAAACTGCTTGTAGATAGTGGATTTTTGACCCTTGACTGTGATGGATCTTGTGAGGCATTGCACTCTAATTACATGACTTTTTTATTTTTTTTCTTGCCTATTGATTGAGGACAATCAAACGTTCAAGTTTGGGAGTTTTGATAAGTTCATTATTTCACTCACTAATCTACATTATTTTGTACTATTTTATGTAGTTTTCTTAAGTTTATATATATATTTCATGCATGAGTCTATTATATGTGGTGTTATGCTTGTCATGGTGTGTTTTTGCAGGTTTTTGGCTTAAATTCACTTGAAAACCATTCTGAAAGCAGTGACGTGCAAGAGTAGCAATAAAGGGTTCTTCTACACACGTAATTCAGGTTATTGGCGCATGGAAATGGATAGAGCTTCGAGTTAGCTTTCTAACGCAACTGGAATCGGGTCAATCGGGGTTTGGGAGTGAAAGTTATGGCCAGAACCGTGAGACCGCGCAGAAGAGAAGAGAGTTCGATTTCGACCGATGGAGAGTCGACCTCGATCGAGGTGAAGACACGCACCTCGATCGATGCCTCTCCACCTCGAGCGAAGTGCAGGAAAATCTAGCAAAAAATGGTTAAATTCGAATCAAATCGGATTTCCAACCCTAGACTTGATAGGATACACACCAACTCTTATAAATTCGACCATATATCACCTTTGATCATACTTTACATCCAAAATCATATTTTGCATCCTTTAACTTTCAGCATCCTTTATTTTTCCAGCACGAACCTTTATTTTCCTGTAAGTTATTTTTATGCAATTTAATAATATGTTTGTTTTTTGCTTTCTATCTGCGATGAGTGGCTAGAAACCCTAGCGGGTTCTAGGGCAACGAATATCAATCTATGATGCAGGTTTAATTGATTAACATTGAATTGTTTGATTTTGAATTCCTGTTTGAATTATTAGGATTTAGAATTAACAAGATCGAAAGATAAAATTAATTCTAGGTTTATAGTTGTTAATTGAAGGACTGAAAAGAGAAAATTAATAACAGGAAAAAGATTTGAATACAATTAGAATATTTGTCCTATGGGGAAGATAGTGATTGTAAGGGTTTAATATGTAGAGTTATAAAAGGTTGATTAGTATTGTGTTATTGAGGCCGACAAAGCATATACATTCACATGCTAGTAACCTAGGCTATAATTGTCTGACCAAGAAGTTATAGTATATTATGATTTTCCACCAACACAAGTTAATTAATTGATATGTGTTTTGATTGATAGTTCGCCCTAGAGTCTGTGTTCCTTTAATTTGATTTCCGAAACTCTTTAAATTTTCGTTTTGTTATCTTTACTTTTCAAATCAAAACCCCAATTTTCTGTTTACTCAAACAAAAGATTCTAAAATTATGGCTAGTACATGAAATAATTTCGTTACACAATTCCTCTGGGTTCGACAACCTTAGGGTACTCTTATAAATTTATTTGCCACTGTGTCTGCAATTAATCTGTAGAATTTTACAGTGATCATATGCTTATTAGCTTTGGTTTTGGTGCATCAAAGCATAGTAGATCTAGCTTCTAGCAACTTAGTATCGAGTCATATTGTTAAAGTCCTGTATAGGATACATCTACTCGAGTTGTAATAGAACTAGAAGGAAAGAATCGAAGAATGTTGAAAGAATCAGCAAATCTGAAGATTGTTGGAGACGCCAGTAAAGGCGAGCAAACACGAAGGAATGCTGGACACGCCTAATAAGAATGCTGAAGGAATGAAGCAAGCATGCGACGGGATCATAGCAAGACTACTGAAAGATCCGCAGAGCATTAATAGCCAGCAAACACTCAACAACAATCAAGACAATACAAAGTCGCAAATCAGAAAGATCTAAATCACAAGGAAACCCGACGAATCAGATAGGAGAATAATCAACAGACACAAAGGAGGTTTCTAGATTTAAACTAAAAGATCCGTTTTGACAAAGATGACTACAAATTGGAGTTACGCCAATCAGAGATGAAAGAGAACTGAAGAGTCTTTGTGTCTTTGCAGAAAAAGAAGAACAAATATTGGCGACCATTCCCTCTGAGTCTAATGGATAAGATTCAAACGACTGTTTGAATCTTCGCCTATAAATAAGTTTCATCTAGAGGAGATTCAGAGGTTCGCAAAATTATCATTTATAGAGAAAAACAAGAGAAGATCCAAAACTCTTAAACTCACGCAAACTCATCCAAGCTTGTACTTGATTGAAGCTTTTTCACAAGCTTTCATACCTGAAGCTCGAGACCTCTGAAGTATAACTTCTAAGGTAAATATTATGCTTCTTTCTACTCTTAGAAAGAATCTAGCAGTCACCTTGTTGTGCAAGCGTGATTATCACAGGCAATCGCCAAACACAAGGATAGGTTCTGGGAAGAACTATAAAACTCTCAACAATCGACGTCTAAGGAGAAGGGAGGTTTGTCCTCACTCTAAGGAGTGACAAGACGAAGATTGAAGACTGAGGTGCTTGAAGGTACGCGTTGACCAGACGGAGAAGCTGCTCAATGTTAGAGATCAAGTCTGACCTTGTAATCAACCGATTAGTGAATTTTTAGTTGGAGGACTGAAGAGTGGACGTAGAATAGTTGTTCGAACCACTATAAACCTTGTGTTCTTTTACTGCTTTTATTTCGTTACGTTAGGCTATATTTAAAACCCAACACATCAAGTGTTGAGGTATAATCTGCAATTAAACTAATGAATATTTGAGCTTAAACCCATTTGATAAAGCTAAGTCGTGACCTTAGCAAGATAAGTGCAAGACATTTTAATAATTCCGCTGCACATAAAAACACTCTGATCGGGGACCAAGAATTCTTCCAAAGTTACTGGTTTTCTAACTTGATTGGATTATTTGTGTTTGTGGATATTTAATACTTGGATTGTGATGAATCTTGTGAGGAATTACAAACTTTGATTACATGAACTTGAGAATTTTTCTTTTCTTTTGATTGAGGACAATCAAATATTCAAGTTTGGGGGGAATGATGAGTTCATATTTTCACTCATTATTGGTTTCAATTATCTTTGTTTTTCATTTCATTTTAGTTTATTTTCTTTATATTTATTGCATAAGTCTAGTTAGAGTGGTATTATGCTTGTAGTGGTGTAATTATGCAGGTTTGAGGGAAAATTTGTACTGAAAGCAGTGGATGTTCAAAGAAACAGTCACGACTTTTTCCACACATGGAATTCGAGCTAATGGAACATTGAAATAGAAATATCTTTGAATTATCTTTCCAATGCAACTAGAATCAGGTCAATCGGAGTTTGGGAGCAAAAGTTATGGCCAAAATCATGTAGAGGTGCAAAATCGGTCGATGTATATGAAATCAGTCAACATGTAATTCACGTCGACCGACGCAGATCCACGTCGATCGACACGAATATTTTTTTGCGAGTTTCTGGAAGGTTTTCACGAATATTGGGGAGATTTGGTCAAGATTGAAGAGATATATCATCTTGGAAGCCTAGAAGACTCAAGAATGAAGATATATTCAATGTAGGATATGTGGATAAAGATATGCATCATATCTGATCCAATTTCTCATATAATTCAGCCCTGTAAAGCCCAAACAAACACTATAAATACCCCTCTAGTTTAGACCATTCATTATGCTTTCTTTTTATCCTTTCTTCAACTCAATTTCTGTAGTTAATTTAGAGTTTTAGTATTTATTTTTCCAACACTTTTGAATTCCTGTTTTTATTTTAATGCAAGTTTATTTTATTTTAATTATTTCCTTTCCTTTAATTATGTCTAGCTAAATTCCTAGCAGGTTCTAGGGTTTGAATATTATTTTAGATGCATGTATAGGATTAATAATTAGGTTCATAATTCCTATGTTTATTTTATAATTTTAGATTAATTTAAGGACCGAGAGGTGACGATTAATTTAGATGCATAACAATTGATTTAAGGAACGAGAGGTGAATATTGATAGTGGCATTAGGAATGCATGATATACTCTATATTGTCCAACTGACATGTATTAGACTGTAGGAATTGAACTGACTTGCTTATGAGAGTGACTAATTTGGTGTTCTTGAGACCAAGAAGAGATAGTCACAAATTAGTAATCTAGGTTATATTTGTCCGACCAAGCAAATATATCATTATTGCAATATTCCTCCTGTTAATTTAATTGATTCTTACATGTTATCCATAATAAGATTTCTGCCCTAGGATCTGTGTTTTGCTTTATTTGATTTAAGTTTTCATTTTATTTTCTTCACCTAGTTTAATAAATCCAAATCTGATTTCTGAATTGCTCAAACAAGTAATCTGAAACTGTGTTTTGGTACATAAGGTTATTTTCCCACATCATTCCCTTGGGTTTGATATCTGAGTTACAAATTTATTTGACCACTATTCTATAATTAATCTGTTAGAAATAGCAGTGATCATAGACGCAAATCCGCGAGGGTTCCGCCGCACCCGCCGCCATTGCCTTTGTCACCATCCTCCGTCATCTTGCTCACTGGAGAAGCGCGCGGCTGCGCTTGGTCGTGATGTTGCGTGTGGCGTTGCAGGCGCAAACCCACAAGGGATCTGCCGTGCACGCCACCGCTTTTGTGTTGCCTGCTCCAAATGTCGGTTGCCACCGTGCGCCGCTCGTTGTGTGCACAAACTCGTTAGGGTTCTGCCACGCGTGCTCGCTCATCGGTGCCCCGCACTGTGTGTCGGTTGTCGTTGACTCCTTCGCGATGTGTGTTCTTCGTTCTTCGTCTTCTCAATCTTTATTCTTTGATTTTGTAGATTAAATTACAAAATAAATGCATCCTACTATATTTGGAATTTAATTCTAACCACAGATTTATCTCGTGGGTAAAAAATGAATCCGTGTAAAGGGGCAGATTAAACCCAAGAAGCCACGAGGAACAAAATTAAACATTCATCCATAAGAATTTAATAATATAATAATCATCCATATGATCATAGACAATTAATTTTATTGACAGAGCCAATAATTTGAACCTGGCTCTAATACCAATTGAAAGGATTTTTACTAGCAAATTGATTTGCATAATCTGATTGCCAAGGACCAATTATTGAATAACATAAATTAATTGTTATGCTTATGATCAAAACCTAGCATGATCCTATTGAATGCATAAGAAAGATTGCGGAATACCTGATTGAATTTAATCTCTGCACAGTTGCGCATGATCTTTAATCCTTCTTGCGCGATAAGATTCAATCTTGAAATGATCATAATTAAACTTTTGATTTTATATAGATAAAATTGAAAACTTGAGAGGAAGAGAGATAAAGAAGATCCTCCGGATCTAATTTTCTGATATGTATCCCTTGCTTTGATCTGGATATCTGGTGAAGATTTTCTTCGGATTTTGTGCCTATTGAGAAACAGAATTTCCTTCCCTTTCTTAGATCTTGGTCGACTTCTAAAGCTCCCAAATATTTGGTTTGCTTCTTATCAACTTATGATCTTGTGGTGCATTGAGATCTGAGAATTAGGGGGTATTTATAAGAAATTCTGATCCTTATTAGGTTTGAGCTTTTCATAGGCCAGACCAGAGACCAGTATGCAAATAGCAAAGAATGTCTATCAATTAATTATTTCACATATTCAACCCATAATTAATTAATTAATTAATTAATATTGATTCATGTCACCAGAGAATCAATACTGCCCTACCTTTTTGCTACCACGTTATGAGGAACGGGTTGAACGGGCTCGGTATATCCCCATTTTTAAGGTTATATACATTCATTAATTAATTTATGCTCTGAAAAGCCTAGAAATTAATTAATATATTTTATTCCTAAGTAATACCCCTCAATACCTTTTTCACTTATGCTTACTAAAGAACTAGAAGTCATACACAAGTTGCTACCAACCAAGATACAGATATACAAGTACATGCAAGACTCTCCACCATAGTATCTCAAAGTGATACACAAACTTGTGTATACCTCTTAAACCTTCATCTGGCTTCAGATTTCATCAAGTCATCGAGATCAAGATTCATTAAATAAGAGAATCAATCTCAGTTAGGTTCTATCAATACTTACCAAACGTATCAGCACATCTAGTAACCAAGATAAGCTACTAATTATTGAATGTGTTGTAGCCTAAACCGACAAGGTTGAGCGATCCATACGATCTTCTGTGATCTATAACACACCATATGAAACTCCCTATCAACGAGACAATATAATAGAATCGCTTGAGATATATGTTTGTTAATTCAGACTGGAGATGATATTACAACAATAATGATTCTCAATATATTAACCATAAACCATGTGCATAAATATACCAATCATAATGCTTTCAGTACATAAATCCATAAGCTCTGCCCTGGCCGATATCCTGACTAAAGCTGTTGATTCGAGAAGTTTCACTGAAGTTCTAAACAAGTTAAATGTTGGTGACCCCTTCACTTAATTTGAGGGGGAGTGTTAAGAAAGAAAAATATCAATTACACCATAATTGAAGATGTACATATTCTTATTTCCTTTTACATAATTATTACTTTGTACATATTTTTCCCTATTCTATAAAAGGGTGTAGGAATGTATCAAAGAATATATCAAGAAAGAAGAATTTACAATCTTTGTCTCTATCTTTCTCTATCATTCTTGCTCTCTCTCAAACACTCAAACATTGAATGGCTGAACCATGCTGTAACTTACATTGGTAATAGGATTTGAGCTTGATAAGTTAATTTTAAAATTTAAAAAATGTAATTAACCTAAATAGTTATGAATTAGTATCTATTTCGGTGACAATTGAAGGTTACACAATGATAATATATACGAATTTACTAAAAGCTCTTACTCGTTGAGATTATAACTGAATTTTATTTTGTGCCACAATCAAATTAGGTACACTGCCCAACTCATTGTATTTCTTGTTTTTTAAATAAAAAATAATTAAATTATCTATAAGTTTATGATTGTGATTAATTACGAATCCTTATTAATTAATGGTTAAAGATAGCATTTTTTCCCATTGTATCGCTTGATTTTTTTTTATAGTAAATTATCTCTAATCTTATGAGTGGAAGTGATTATTCACGAATGCTTATTAATTGTTAAAGAAGATAGCATTTTTTTTCGATTAATAAAGTAGAGTATAAGTGTTCGACTACAGTCCATGTCACGTGTCTTTCTGTAATTTTTCAAATTTCGGAAATATTTATCTGAAAAAGAGAAAAATAAAATAACAGACGTCCAAAGTGATTGGGAGGGTTCTATTCTCTTCTAGGGTTTGCGCAAGCTTCTGCATTTCTGACTGCAAAAATGGTGGGTTTATCGATTCAGTCCATGCTCAAAGAAGGCCATCGCCATCTCTCCGGCCTCGACGAAGCCGTCATCAAGAACATCGATGCCTGCAAGGAACTCTCCACCATTACTCGCACCTCGCTTGGCCCCAATGGTATCGCTCTCTTTTTCTTGGCCTTCAATTTTTAACTAAGACGTGTCCGAGCTGTCAACTTTTTAACCACCGCATTTGCTTGCAGTAGCCTGAGACGATCGTTTCCAGTGTGGCTTAGTGCTTGCAGTTTACGTCTAGCCTGTAGTATTGATTACTGGAGCTTGTTTTTAATAGAAATCTGATCTGAAGGATAAAACTTGTGTCTTTTAATATTTCATTTGTTCAAAGATCGGTCATGGCATGATAAACTAATGAATGAGATATGTTTGGATCTGATATTGGCTTATCTTATCTGTGGAATGTGACAATTGTGGTGGTTATGGTCTTAGTTGAATAAACTAATATCATGTGAAGGACATGGTGGGATAGAGTTGTACCATTTTCAGCCGTTTCTATGCTTGGAATAGGTTTACTGCTAGCAGTTTACTTGCATCTTCCACTTCTGCTTTCTCAATCTTACTTTGATGGAAATCTGATATGAAGGATAGAATTAGGAATAATTTGAGTTCTAAAATGGAGCATAGACAAAACTTGGGCTTGCATAAGAAACCATTGAATGGAATTTGTTAGAATCTGATATAGGTGATCTAACTTGTGCAATGCAACAATTCTGGTGATTATACTATCAGTTGAATGAACTAAAATCATTTGATGCCCAAAGTGGGGCATATTGGTACCATCTTCAGCCATTCTATGCTGTGAGTAGAAACTAAACTGGAATGGGTTGTCCCTGTAAGAGCTCCCTGTCTTAATCTGATTAAGTGTATGAATTCTGGCTAGTCAAGGTCATGACGTTTGCATTATTCAAGATCTGATTCTGTGGTATGAAGCTTTGGTATAGATTTGCAAATGACTACTATATCCAATCCAACTTGAAGCCCTTTTATGCCATGTGCCCCTTGGTCTTAGATGATGTTTTTTATGTTATGTCCCTTTGTATTCTAATTCAATAACTTATGTATTTTTCTTTGGACTTCTGATTTGATTCCTTCTTTTCTTTTTGCTTTCTTTGGAAAATATTTATAACTTGTCCTCAACTCTTTTATTGTGAAGGCATGAATAAAATGGTTATCAATCATTTGGATAAGCTATTTGTTACGAATGATGCTGCGACAATTGTTAATGAGCTTGAGGTTCAGCACCCTGCTGCCAAGATTTTGGTTTTAGCTGGAAAAGCCCAGCAAGAAGAAATTGGTGATGGAGCCAATTTAACTATTTCTTTTGCTGGGGAGCTACTCCAAAATGCTGAAGAGCTTATTAGGATGGGACTGCATCCTAGTGAGATAATTGTTGGTTACACAAAGGCAGTTAATAAGGTTTGATATTGTCAATCTCTTTTTTACTCATTGCGAACAGTATTGTGGTGTTTACTTTTGATGGCAAACTCATAATATTGTTCTTACAGACCATTGAGTTGCTGGAGGAATTGGTTGAGAAAGGTTCAGAAAATATGAACGTGCGAAACAAAGATGAAGTAATTTCGCGAATGAGATCTGCGGTGGCCAGTAAACAATTTGGACAAGAGGATATTTTATGCCCTCTTATAGCTGATGTAAATATCTGCTTTGTAGTTTGTACTGTTTCATACAATTTTGGCATTAACTTTCCACTTTTGAAATCTATTTTTTGACATTGCTTAACATCAACTATTTTCTGTGAAGGCTTGTATACAAGTCTGCCCCAAGAACCCTGCTAACTTCAATGTGGATAATGTACGAGTTGCAAAGCTATTGGGTGGAGGTTTGCATAATTCTTTAGTAGTCAGGGGTATGGTGTTAAAAGGTGATGCTGTAGGGACTATAAAGAGAATGGAGAAGGCCAAGGTGTGTATTGCAGTCACATATACTGGTTGTGTACAGCTGTTAATGTCTGTCTTGTATTAGTCCAAAATTACTTCTTTAATTTTTTCTCTTATATTGGATGGCATGGATTAATGGGAATGTTCCATTGCTGCCGTTGTCTTCGCTTCTTAAAATTTTAAATAGATCTGAAACAAAATTAAATCTTGCTTTATATTTGGGAATTGGGAGGTGTTTCTTGTGAGTTAGTGGCTGTAGAGAGCAATAATGAATCATGGCTGTTGACTTTGCTATTGATGTCAAATATATTTACTTGAATGACATGCATCTGTTATGCAGAATGGGTTGTATTAGTTAACCTATCACGTTGTTGCTTTGATTTCAATGCTTGCAAATTTATGGATGAGTTTTTACTGGGTTTCTGGATTTGCATTGCATATCACTTGCACTTTACAAACGATCTATTCCTATCTCATGGCAGGTTGTAGTTTTTGCTGGCGGAGTTGATACAACTGCAACTGAAACCAAAGGAACTGTTCTTATTCACAGTGCTGAGCAGGTGTCCCCTCTAGAACTGAACTTTTCTATCAAATTTGTGAGGAATCTGATAGAAATATTGTCCCTTTTGTCATGCATGTTTATTTAACGATACATCATAAGAAGCTGTATTTGCTAACTAAATATTCTCTGTTTGAGTGCGAAACTGAGAAACAGGCATTTAGGCCTCATTTTAACTTAATTTTATTGATAGGGCTTAATCACATTCCGCTCTTTTGAGGTTTTGAATTTTCCTTTTTTTTCTTTGGGAACTAACAAACTGTGGCTTTATTTCCTGATTGGCTTCTCTAATGGAATCAAGCTGCAAGTTTTGTTGAATGCTAGGCATGTTTGCAGTTTGCACTGCTATGCAGTTAATTAATGTTTGTCTGTTGGATGGCTATTTACCTTGCAGTTGGAGAATTATGCAAAGACTGAAGAAGCTAAGGTCGAGGAGCTTATCAAAGCAGTTGCAGATTCAGGTGCACAGGTCATTGTTAGTGGAGGTGCATCTGTTGGGGAGATGGCATTGCATTTTTGTGAACGCTACAAGTACGATCTAAATTCATTGTTCATAGTAAACTGTTACATGGTACTCTATCAACGTTACTATCATGAATGGTCCTTGAATATAACCTTAATTCATTCTTCTTAGATTTGATATCCTTATCTTGCCGGATTTAGTAAAGTAGTTTCATGATTAGGTTGAATTATTTTAATGATCTGTAATGTTAGTTTATTATACAAAAACATAAAAAATGAATCAATGTAATCAAATCATAATTAGAATATTAGATATGTTTTGAGTCTTATTAAGTAGGATGGAAATTCCAAAATAATGCAATATATATATATATATATATATTTGTGTGTGTGTGCATGCATGTCTGTGTGTGTGTGTGTGTATATATATACATATAATTTGAAAAAAATTAGAATAGTTGTACATTTGATATATTTTTGAATATTCTGATTTAAACTCTGTAACATATTTTTCTAAAGTAAAAAGTAACATTAAACTATGCTAATTATCATATGTAATTTAATTGAATACTATCATTATAGATTTAAAAGGGGTCGAACAACAGCCCTTTGATGCACATGGTACTATACACTATTCAGGAACGTGGCAAGCTCTGTGACTTGCACATACTAGGGCAGCAGGGAATCCCAATTCCTGCATTAGATGGGTTCCAAAAATCTTCAAGATAATAGGTGATGCATGATTGTCATAACCAGTAATGCAAATCACACATGCTTTGAGGACTATGTCATTTAATTCCTTCCACAATGAATTTTCTTCTCCAAATTGAATATCATTATCGCAGTCTCGTTCGAACATGCTCCTTTTCAATGGTTTATTGTCATGTGTAATTGAATAACCAAGACATGGTTTTGTAGGCTCATGGTGTTAAAGATCAGCTCTAAATTTGAGTTACGGCGATTTTGCCGCACCACTGGAGCTGTTGCTCTTGTAAGCATTGCCAATTAGACATAACATTATGCAGGTCTTTTTGGTCTTCCTTGACAATCTGCATCTTCATGTTGGCAGTTAAAGCTAAGCCAGCCGAGTCCAGATGATCTTGGATATGCTGATTCTGTTTCAGTGGAGGAAATAGGTGGCACAAGAGTATGCTAACTAGCTTGTATCCTTTATAATCTTCACCCTCAGTTATGTTTACTGACTTTTTGTGCTGGCTGATAGGTTACGGTTGTAAAAAATGAACAAGGTGGAAATTCTGTTTCAACTGTTGTGCTGCGGGGGAGCACTGATAGCATACTGGATGATCTTGAAAGAGCAGTAGATGATGGTGTGAATTCATACAAGGTACATTTCATTCAAATGTTGAGGTCTCAACCAATTTATTGTCTTAACTTTATTATTCCGTCTCGCATTCTCAAGTTTCCAGTTCGTTTCATGTCAATCAAAAGATCTCAATTGTATTTTTAATGCTACTTTCCACTAGGCCATGTGCAGGGATAGTCGGATGGTACCTGGAGCTGCTGCTACTGAGATTGAGCTAGCTAAAAGGCTGAAAGAATTTTCTTTGAAAGAAACTGGGTATTTTATAAATTCATCTTTATATTCCAGCTTGTGGTTGCTAACTATGTATATTCCTATGATTTCGGGTACGCAGCACTATCCTTGTCCATCTTGTGGCATCTCAACAATATCTTTATACCACCTTAATTCTCGGGGGGGGGAGTAAATTACTCCCCCATTCTCATTTCCTTTCTCCTTAAGCCATCAAGCATTCCCTTAAAATTCTCCTACTCATTTTCAAGGTTGAGTGCATTTTCAAGCCTCTGCCGAGACTACAGCTGAGTTTTTTTGAATTCGCATCATAAATAATCACCTCCAAATATTTCTTATTTTACTATGATTTGTCAGTCATTCAATAATGGGAATTCCCTCAACTCTGGTGCCATTGGTCAATTGATTTAATTTTGTAACCTGATAACTTACCCAATCAATTGTATGCTTATGGCGAATCTTATATTTCTTGGTCATGATTGTTTATTTACAAACAATTACTTAATACTTTAGTCCTGCCACATTTTTCTCTTTAACTGCAGCATTAGACTATAACAAGTCTTCGTTTATAGCAGTTATTTTTGACATTCTGTGCAGATTGGATCAGTATGCAATAGCAAAGTTCGCTGAAAGTTTTGAAATGATACCGAAGACACTGGCTGAAAATGCGGGGCTTAATGCTATTGAAATCATATCATCTTTGTATGCTGAGCATGCATCTGGTAACACCAAAGTGGGCATTGATTTGGAGGAAGGGGTATGCAAAGATGTCTCTACCCTTAATATATGGGATCTCTACATCACCAAGTAAGCTTCTTAATGCCAGATAGAAAGCTACTATATTCGATTTGTTTATAATTGACAAGTATGCATTATTTACCTTTTGGGCAGATTATTTGCCCTAAAGTATGCTGCAGATGCTACCACTACTGTCCTGCGCGTGGATCAGGTAAATATGCAATAGGTAAATATTGAAAAATCCAAACGCATAATATGTTTAATTTTTTTTTTATGCAGATAATTATGGCAAAACCAGCTGGTGGTCCAAAGCCTCCGGCTGCAGGAGGGATGGACGAAGATTGAGTAGCCGGTGGCAACATGTAGTTGTGAGTTATTGACATACCCTGATGGTGGTGATGGATAGGGAAGAGTGTTCAGGCATTATTGGAAGGTTTGTGATTTACGAGTATGTGTGATAAGAAAACCAGGATGGAATTGAATTACTCTGGCTGTGATGCATTTTGAAGCAGTAGTAGTTGGATTTTAGAAAATTTTGTAGAGTTTCTGTTTGAACATGCATGCTTTGTGTCTTTGATTAATGGATACGGTCATGTGTATTGCTATTTACAAATGCTTATTTATTTTAAAATAGTTTATAACTCGTTTATTCGGACACTAGGTAGAGTGATGATAGAATTATGTAGCAAAGTAAAGGAGATTTGAAAATAAAAAAAGCAGAATAATAATAATTAAAATAGATGAGTGTGATGGGAGTCAGAGCTTAGCAAAGAAGGGTTTGCGCTTGTGAAGTTGCGCAGAGACGGCCTCTTTGAGATCGTGGGAAATGAGTACACCCGAGTTCCAAGTGGCAACATAATCAAGGCCTTGCTCCGTCGTCAGCTCCCTGCTCTGTATCAACACTCGCTTTGTTCCCACCACTGCCAGCGGCGACCTGCCTGCAATCCCTGCACCCACACCAATGAATTATCGAAACATCAATCCTATTTTGATTATACCAATGAATGAATTGTGTTTACCCTGGGCTACTTCAGCAACCCCTTCGTCCATGCCTGCCTTATCGCTGTAAACTCGAGCGACCAACCCCAGTTCCTTGGCCTCCGACCCCGAGAAGAAGCGTGCCGTCAGAGCCAGCTCCATCGCATTCCCAAACCCCACGATTCCCGGGAGCCTCTGCAACGTCCCCAGATCTGCCGCCAGCCCCACCTCCACCTCCCGTACCGAGAATTTCGCCCCCTCCGTACAATACCTCAGGTCGCACGCCGTTATTATGTCGATGCCTCCGCCGATGCACGCCCCGTGCACGGCCGCGATCACAGGCTTCCTGCACTCCTCCAACGCCGTCACAGCCCGCTGCATATCCTTAATCGCGCGACGCAGTCTCTCCCCTGTGCGCCCCCTGTCCTCGCCCGGAGTGGTGGCGGCGAGCATGAGCTGGAGGTCGATCCCGGTGCAGAAGTGCTTGCCGGCGCCGGAGAGGATGATGACGGAGACATCGGGGTTGCGGTCGAGGGAGGAGAGGGCGTGGGGGAAGTCGGTGAAGAAATCCTGGGAGAGAGCGTTGCCGCGGGAGGGGCAGTTGAGGATGAGATGGAAGACGCTCGAATCGGGGGAGCTGCGCTTCATCTGCAGGGATTTGTAATTAGGGATTTCCTCTTCCATTTCACCTCAACCTCAATTATTTGGTGTGGATAAGGAAATTAAATTTTCATTCTTCTTATCGAACTCACTTTAAATTTAAGCAGCACGCGCACCTCCATAACTAAGACCAGATATACGGCGCGTTTGGAAAATAAAAATATACCAAAAACAAAAATGAGGCAACCCTCCTGGATTGCCTTCTGTAAAATATGCACAAACTAATCTCATAAAACCGGGATAAGAATATACACAAAAAAATACATAAGATCATAAAATATCAATTACAATATTTAGCCTATATTGTTAAATATATGGTTGAATAGAATAATTATTACAATTTTGTGGAAATAACATATTGAACCTCATAGTATCACTATCTACATGCAGATAAAGTAACAAGGATAAGGAAAATCTGAGGCTTGTGGAGATCACAATTTCTTTAAACCAATCGCTCCGTATGAATGATTGGTTTTCAGGATACAATGGGCAAACTGGTGTATTTCCGACGAACTAAAATGATGCTCGAACTTATCAAAGATAGCACAAACGAATGATCTAGCTCAAGGAAAAGAGCTATAGCTAAAGAAAAGGAAGGAAGCTTGTTCTTATGAGCTAAGAACACAAGCTATAGAAAGGAATGAGAGCTTAAAGAGAAGAGAGGAGAAGAAGTTTTTGGTGTGTTTCCCAAATGAGAATGAGAACCCTAGGTCTCATCTCAAGTGTGAACACACCCTAGAATCATAGAGAGACTATATCAAAAGTCTCACAGAAAGGAGGTTACAAAAACCTTTTAATTTTTCCTCTCATAAGAAGTTTTACAACCAATGATGGTTGCCATAGATTCTTCCGTCAAGGTGGACACCAAAATAATTTGATGAGTGGATCTTGAGAATACCATTTGGTGTGAGCTGGATTGACGGTAAGACGACCTGCAGCATCAGCGATATCACGAGCAGGCAGAGGCGGATCCAGGAATTTATAAATAGGGATACAATGCACTACTAAAATTAAAATGGGGATACATTATTTGAAAATATTTATAAATAATATGTAAAAATATATATAAAAATAATAATAATACATAAATATAAAAAAAAATTGTTTTTGGGGGTACAGTTGTACCCCCATATCAACTAGTAGATCCGCCTCTGCGAGCAGGTGCTTGGCGAGAACCATCAACATAGGGAAGAAAGTGTTGAGTAATGAGAAGAGGTTCGATCGGCGCATGCCACAATAGATAATTCGTGGAGGTGAGTTTGATGTTCATCATGAGGATCGTGGTCGACAGAGGTAGGGTAATATCCGAATTTGGAGCAGCCATAGCAACAGGAGGCGACGAGAGGAGAGAAGGAAAAACTAGGGTTTGAGTTAGATTAGGCTGATACCATGTAAAGATATTGAATCTTATATTTCACACACAGGAAAAGATTACAATGTACATATTTATAGAGGTCTATACAAATCTAAATTAGGTAAAGATAAATATAAAATATCTACAAAGATATAGAAAAATATGAAATATATTTAACAAATTCTCCACATGAGGATAATTGGAGAGAAGGATGATCAAGTTCAGCAGTCGAATCCGGCATAGGATAGGTAGGTGTAACCCTTTGAACCTTCCCTTGTAAAACATATCGACTTTACTGGCTATCAGTAGACACGATGTCCTTGAACTGGTCTGCCGTTTATGTAGACAATGATATACTTTACACAGGACTCTCCGTAACATACTTTAGTTCTTATTGTTATGTTCATTTATAGCCCTGAACATCCCTGGTTCTGTAAGAAGGTCTAAGAATTAAGCCCCAGACAATTCTCTTCGAAGCAGCCTCACTTCTCTCTTATATAGGTGATTTTTTTAAGTAGCCCGTACTACCTTGCTCGACATATCGACACATAAGAATCATTAAAAGCCAATTGCTTAACCTTCATCTTTCGGGTGTCATTAGCTAAGGATAATAACCCCCATTGAACCTAGATCTTGGGATCTTCAGTCAACTAGGTTAGATTTCCATTGTATCAACTCTTTCTAGAGGCTTTAGTCCCATTCCTCTAGTCGATTTTGCAACTAACTCTCTGTATAACCCTTTGGTTAACGAATCTGCTAAGTTATCTCTTGACTTTACATAGTTAATAGATATAACACCAGTTGAGAGTAGTTGTCTAATGGTATTGTGTCTACGACGTATATGTCAAGACTTACCATTATACATGTTGCTCTGTGCCTTGCCAATTGCAAATTGACTATCACAATGTATACAAATTGCAGGTTCTGGCTTCGGCCAACTCGGAATATCTTCTAAGAAATGAAGTAGCCACTCAGCTTCTTCACCACACTTGTCTGAAGCTTTAAACTCAGACTCCATTGTGGATATGATAATAATAGTTTGCTTAGAAGATTTCCATGATAAAGCGGCACCGCCCAAAGTAAACACATATCACTCGTGGACTTTGAGTCCTTCATATCAGATATCTAGTTAGCATCACAATAGCCTTCAACTACTGCTGGATATGTTCCATAGTGCAGTCCATAGTATAGAGGATATCTCTAGTACCTAAGTAGCCTTATTATACCTTTCCAGTGCTCATTATCTGGATTACTTGTATATCTACTTAGCTTACTTACGCATGGGCAATATCAGGTCGTGTACAACTCATCAAGTACATCAGACTTCCTATGACTCTTGAGTACTCCACTTGAGAAACACTTTCACCTTTGTTCTTTGATAGATGCTGACTTGTATCTATCGAAGTTCTAGCAAAATTAGAGTCATCCTTGTTGAATTTATCAGGAATTTTATCAACACAATGTGATTGACTTAACACAATTCCTTGTGATGTTCGAAGAATCTTAATACTAAGTATCACATCTGCTAGACCCATATCCTTCATGTCGAATCTTGAATTCAACATATCTTTTGTGGATTTGGTCATTTTATCATTGCTTCCAACGATAAGAATGCCATCTACATAAAAACATATGATCATAAATCCATCTTTAGTGTCTTTGACATAGACACACTTATTACACTGATTTATCTTAAATCCCCTCTCCATCATGGCATTATCAAATTTCTTGTGCCATTGCTTTGGTGCTTGTTTTAAGCCATACAGGGACTTCACCAATTTACAAACTTTAATTTTTTGTCCAAGAACAGAGAACCCTTTTGGCTGTTCCATGTAAATCTCTTCTTTTAAATTACCATTTAAAAAAACCATTCTTACATCTATTTGATGTATCTCGAGATTTCTCAAAGCTGCAAAAGCAATAATCATCCTAATGGATGTTATTCTTGTCACTGGTGAGTATGTATCACAGTAATCAAGACATTCCTTTTGTTTGTAACCTTTAATTACAAGTATGTCCTTACACTTATAAATAGTACCATTAGTTTTCATTTTCTTTTTGAAAATTCACTTATAGCCTAATGGTTTGCATCCAGAGGAAGATCTACAAGCTCCCAAGTGTAATTTTGCAAAATCAAGTCAATCTCACTTTGAATTGCCTCTTTTCAAAGTGGTGCATCAAGTGATTTCATCACTTCAACAAAAATTTTTAGGGTCACTTTCATCCGAGTAGACTAAAAAGTTTGGAACATAGGATTTCTCAATCCTAGCTCTTTTGCTTCGTCGTGGTTCCACCTCTTCATAATCTTCTATCATTTCCACAGCCCGTTTAGTTGAAATAGATTCTATTTCTAACTTATTTGGAAGCACATGTTCAAAGAATGAAACATTTCTTAATTCAATAATAGTGTTCTTGTGAATGTCTTCGATTTTAGACTAGTGAACAAGAAACCAACTAGCACTACTGTTATTTGCATGACCGATGAATATGCAATTTATAGTTTTTGGCCCAATTTTCACCTTCTTTGGTGTAGGTATAACTACCTTAGCAAGTGATCACTGCTATTTCTAACAAATTAATTATAGAATAGTGGTCAAATAAATTTATAACTCGAATGTCGAACCCACAAAGAAACGATATGGGAAATAGTCCTATGTACTAAAATACAGTTTCAGATTATTTGTTTGAGTAATTCAGAAATCAAATTTGGAATTATTAAACTAGGCAGAGAAAATAAAATAAAAACTTATATTAAATAAAACGCAACACAAACCTTAGGGGAGAAATCTTATTATGGATAACATGTAAGAACCAATTAAATTAACAGGTGGAATACTACAATAATGATATATTTCCTTGGTCGGACAAATATAACCTAGATTATTAATTAGTGACTATCTCCTCTCGGTCTCCAGAACACCAAATTAGTCAATCTCATAAGCATATCAATTCAATTCCTACAGTCTAATACATCTCATGTGGACAATATAGAGTATATCATGCATTCATAATCCCACTATCAATATTCACCTCTCGGTCCTTCTATCAATATTTAGACATCTAAATTAATTATCACCTCTCGGTCCTTAAATTAACCTAGAATTATAAAATAAACGCAGGAATCATGAACCTAATTAATTAATTAATCCTAAACATGCACCCAAAATAAAATTCAAACCCTAGAACCTGCTAGGAATTTAGTTAGACATAAAGAAAATAAAATACATAATTAAACTGAAATAAACTTGCATTAAAAATAAAAATAGAAATTCAAAATGCATAAAAATAAATACTAAAACTCTAACTACAGAAATTGAGTCCATTGAATAAACTAGTCTAGAGGGGTATTTACAGTGTTTATTTGGGCTTTACATGACTGAATCATGATAGGAATATGATTAGGTTTGATGCATATCTCAATCCTAAATATCCTAACTTAAATATATCTCCCAAAAATATATCTTGAATGCTTTGTATTTTCAATTCTTGGTAGATCTTCTTGAATTTTCAAGCAACATTAGGATTGATTTGAATGTATCTTGAGAAAATCCCGCCAGATTTGCATAGCTTCACAAATTCGACCATATATTTTGATTTACAGCTCCGATTGCCAACTCGATTACGTATCTGTGGATATGCATTAATAGATCAGATTCTAAGTATTAGTGAGATATGGCCGATTTACTCTAGCCCTTTTTTAGCCTGCGGAAATCTGCTGCGAATTTCATCTTCAAATCTTATTTTCTCTATCCAAATATTCCAGAATCTTGATTAATCTTTAATCCTAAATTGTCCTTGATGAAGTCTTCAATCTTTAATCATCCATATTCTTCTTTTTGCAATTAATATCCATAAACCTGCACAAAAATACACCACTACAAGTGCAATACCCACCCAGAGTGACTCTTGCAATAAAAACAACTAAAATAAACTAACATGCTACTAAAAACAAAGATAAATTAAACCAATAATGAGTGAAAATATGAACTCATCACAAGACAATCCCACACTTGCAAGTATTTGTAGGATGGTGGTCTTCCATACCATAGTTCATATGGACTTTTATCTAATTTCTTTAGGGGTACCTTATTTAAAAGGTAGTTAGCTGTCAAAAGAGCTTCCTGAGGCAATCCAGAACTTAATAATAACACATTCATAATTTCTTTTAGCGTTCTGTTCTTTTGTTCCGCAGTACCATTTTGTTGCGGTGAGTAAGGTTCAATAGTCTCATGCTTTATTCCATTTTCAGCACAAAAGTTAGTACAAGGTGATTCATATTCACCTCCTCTATCACTTCTTAACACCCTAATGTTTTTACTAAGTTGGTTCTCAACATCATTTTTATAGAAAACAAATTTCTCTATAGCCTCATCTTTACTTTTTAGAAGATACACATAGCAAAATTTAGTGTTATCATCTATGAAAGTGATGAAATACTTGTTACCACCTCGTGAGGGCACTGCCTTAAGATCACACACATCTGTGTGGATTATGTCAAGTGGTTCGGTAATTCTTTCAACATTTTTGAAAGAAGTTTGAGCTAACTTAGCTTCAACACAAGTCTCACACTTGTGTGTAGAATCAATATGGAGCGTAGGTATGGTTTTCAAACTTATTAACCTGCTCATGGTATTGAAATTGACATGTCCAACTTTATCATTTCATAATGTGGAAGACTCAAACATATAAACAAAAGAGTTCACTTTATTATTAGAAGTGGGCTTGAGAGATTAAAAAGCTCATTACATTCATAACCCTTTCTTACAAATGCTCCATTCTTGGTCAAGATAACCTTATCAGACTTAAACACCATGCGAAAGCCATGTTTGCTTAACAATGAACTAGAGATAAGATTTTTACGAATCTTCGAGACATGTAACACATTGGTGAGAGTTAGCTCTTTTGAAGAAGTCATCTTTAGACCCACCTTTCCAAGGGCTTTCACATCGGATGTGGCAGAATTTCCCATGATAATTGTCTTGCCATCCACCTGTTCAACAAGATCACCGAACAACTCCTTGTTTGAACATACATGACAGGTAACACCCGTATCAATCCACCATTCACGTGGGTTGGAACCTACAAGGTTCACCTATGAGATCACATCAATCAGGTGCATCTCATCAACATCCTTTCTGATGTTCTCCACCATGTGGGCTTCCTGGTTCCTTTGAGGCTTTTGCAATCAGCAGCTCTATGACCAAGCTTGTTACAGTTGTCTTCTTCTATGTGAAGCCTCACATCGAGCATTTCCACAGTCATCTTTTTTTCTTGTGAGTCAAATAATTCTTGAAATCATTCCAACTTGGTGGCAGCTTCGCAATTATAGCAGCTACTTGGAAAGCTTCACTCACAACCATCTTTTCAACATGGAACTCAAACAGGATTATTTGGAGCTCTTATACTTGACTGACTACAGTCTTAGAGTCGACCCTCTTGTAGTCAAGAAATTGACGTACAAGAAACTTCTTAGCTCCAACATGTTCAACCTCGTACTTCTTCTCCAAGGACTCCCAAAGTTCTTTCGCAGAGCTTATGGAAATATACATATATACAGTGTATCCACCAAGCAGTTGAGCACATAATTTCTACACAAGATATCTGAGTGTTTCCATGCATCAAGCGCAGTGATAGCTTGAGCATCAGCATCCTCTCCTAGAGTTGGAGCATTTTCTGTCAAGAACCTGGCGAGGTTCAACGTTGTCAAGTAGAACAACATCTTTTCTTGCCAACGTTTGAAATTCAAGCCATTGAACTTCTTTGGCTTGTGAGGATGGTTGATTGGGACATTGATAGCACCGATCAGCACATTGGTAGCAGCAACAACATCTTTCCTATGTTTAGTCTACATCTTGAGAAGCCCAAAATTTGGTTTAAGATTGTTAAATATATGGTTGAACAAATGACTATTACAACTTTGTGGGAACAACAGAATGAACCTCGCAGTATCACAATCTATATGCAGACAAAATAACAAGGATAAGGAAAATCTGAGGCCTGTGGAGATTACAGTTTTCTTAAACCAAATTCGCCCCGTATGGGTGATTGGTTCCCAGGATACAACGGACAAATCGGTATATTTCTGGTGAATTGAAGCGATGCTCAAACTTGATGAAAGAGAGCACAAACGAATGATCTAGCTCAAGGGAAAGAACTAGAGCTAAAGAAAAGGAATGAAACTTGTTCTTATGAGCTAAGAACACAAGCTAAGAAAACAAGCGCTAGAAAGGAATGAGAGCTTTAAGAGAAGAGAGGAGAATAAGTTTTTAGTGTGTTTTGTAAATGAGAATGAGGCCCCTATTCATAGGTCTCATCTCAAGTGTGAACAAACCATAAAATCATAAAGAGACCATATGAAAAGTCTCACAAAAAGGAGGTTACAAAAAGCTTTCAATTTTCCTCACATGATTTTAATAAAAATAATGAAATTTCCAACATATATTTCCTTTGTTATCCCCGCTAGTGTTGCATGGGATGAAGACACATGCATAGCTTGGATAAATGAAACTGAAATTCCGGTCAATGAAGACTCTTTGTGAAGATGTCAACTTGAAGATGTGATGGAACAAAATTTGTCGATAGTTTGCTATAAGAAACAAGTTTACGAATAAAGTGATAATCCAAATCGATATGCTTAGCTCGTTCATGAGCTACATGATTCTACCTTAGAAAAATCACAATATTATTATAGCAAAGAAGTGTTGGTGGCGTGGATAGAGAAGAGTGCAACTTGCGAAGAAGATTTGACAACTATATAAGCTCGACAACTGCATCCGTCATAGCACAATGCTTTGATTCGCAGCTAGATCGAGCAATAGTAGGCTGTTTCTTGGCACTCCAAAAAATGATATTGCCTCCAAGAAAGATAGAATATTCATATGTAGAATGACGTGTGTCAACACAACGAGGCTAATCAGCATCCGAATAACCAAGAACAGAGGAGTCAGATCCCGAACATAAGATAAGCCAGAATGTAAAGTGCCTTTGACATACCGAAGGATACACTTCAAGGCAAGAAAATGATCATCCGTGGGAGACTGCATAAACTGACTCATAAGATTAACGACATAAGAAATATTTGGACGAGTAATGGTCAAGTACCGAAGGGCCCCAACAAGTGATCTATACAAGGTGGGATCACCAAATGGGAAACCATTTTGAATGAGAACCTCGCCTGTACATAAAGGTGTACCAATCGGTTTGACGTCTAATAACTCAACACGCTAAAGAATGTCATGAGCATATTTAGCTTGACCAAGAAAATAACTGTCGGAAGCATAAGATACCTCAAGACCAAGAAAATATTAAAAGAGCCTGAGATCCTTAATAGCAAACTCCCTATGAGTGCGAGAGATAAATAGCAAAGCACATATGGATCGTTGCCAGTTGCAATTAATCCACATATAAGAGAAGAAAGAGAGTAGACGAACCCTACAAGAAGTAAAACAAGGACACATTATATTTGCTTTGTGCAAAACCCAAACTAAGAAGATAGCTACTAAATTCCTAAAACCATACAAGGGGAACTTGACGAAGGCCATATAAAGCCTTTTTAAGGCGACATATGTGATCAGGAAAACGAGAATCGAGGAAATTGGGTGGTTGAGACATATAGAGTGGTTTGGTGAGAATACCATTGAGAAATGCATTTTTAACATCAAGTTGATGTAGCTGCCAACCATGCTGAATGACAAGAGCCAATATAACACGAACAGTGGCCGCCCTTACAACCGGGTTGAATGTATGATGAAGATCTGATCTTGAAACTTAAAAGAATCCTTGGATAATCGAGCGAGCCTTATTACTCTCAATAGAACCATCCACTCAAAATTTGGTTCGAAAAACCCATTTAAAGCCAATAATATTCGTGTCTGGAGAATGTGGCACAAGATCACAAGTATTGTTATTTCGAAGTGCATCAATCTCATCCTAATTGGCAATCCGAAGACTGCAACAACATACTTGAAGCCACAGGGTTCAGAGTAGGCAACCGATGTCGAGAGAAGAGTCGTAGAGCACAAATCGCTGATCACTAAAAAAAAATTAGAAACTTAGTAAGAACTAATATAGCTGAAAAAAAATTATTTATATCGATCCCACAATGAATGATGTTGGGAAATAAACTTGTGTACTAAAACTTAGTTCTTGGATAGATTATTTGAGAAATTTGAAATCAGATTTTGGTTTTGAAAATAAACCAAAGTAAAACAAGGACTTAACAATTAAGGAAAACACATATGCTAGACTGAATCCTATCTTGGATAACATGCAAATAAACAATCAACTAATAAATTCTCTAGAGACAGGTGATATATCTGCATATAAATTATACCTCCCTGGTCCGACAAGTGTAAATTATCTCACTAATTAAGTCTATTTCCTCTCGGTCTCAAGAACATCAATTAATATTATTTGCATATGAACATCAATTACATATGAACATCAAATCTAAATCCCTATAATCAAATATTTCTTGTTTAGGACAGTAATGATCATATCATTCATTCCTATTCATATAAATTTTCACCTCTCGATCCTTCAACTAATAGTTAGGCATCTAAATAAATCTTAGTCTCTCGGCCATTCACTTAGATTAGAAATAAAAAATAAATTAAGAATCTTGAACTATCAGCAACAAAATAAATCAATCAACCCTAAGCATGCATCAAGAACAATTGTTACAAACACCATAATTTGCTAGGGATTTAGTTAGACATAATAACATTAAATACATAATTAAATTAAAAGTAAATTGCATTAATAAAATTAAAGGGATAAGAAACCTAGCAAAGTTGACAATTCCGTCCTGGTCTCTTTCCAAAGTACTAAAAAAAATGCTTAAGTTAGAAATCTAATAAAATGCTACAAAAATTGTGTTGAGAAGGAATATTGAATGGTCATAACTAATGGAGTATTTATAGGGTTTATGTGGATTGCTATATGGTGGAAATATTGAAGATATATAATTAGATATTACATATATCGTAATCCCAATTTGCAATATCTATCACTCTGTCTACACAATATATCTTGAATGCTTTAACCCTCTTAAATCTCGACATATCTTGAATTTTCGCGCAATTAGGAATTAGACCTTCTAGAATGTGCATATTTTGTATCTCCATTGATTTTCCTGTACAAACCCGTGAAAATCTTTCAGAAGATGTGAAAATTTTCTGCTCGTTGCTCTGCGTGTAGTATGTCGATTGAAATGGCTTTGTCTGTCGACGTGTGACACATAAGTCAAAACATAGTGCCTTTTCTTGGAATTTTAGACTTTTCATGCACTATTCACTTGTACTTCTATACACCTGAAATCATAAAAAATAATACACATTTTCTTAAGCTCATAGACAAGGAAAGAAAAACTATTAGGCTCAAAGGAGCTAACAAATGATAAAATATTATAAAGGACATTAGTTTGGGATAAATTGGCTAACAAAGATGGCCTAAAATCATTTTATAGACTTGTACACACTATAAAATCTCGAAACATAAACAAAACAACTTCTAGAGAAAACATAACATGCAGATCTCACATCAAATGAATATAAAGCTCAATATCTCACTTGAGTTCAATTTTTGTTCTTCCTTTGTAAACATCAAATCAAAACTCAATCAATCATGCAAGTGTAAGTCTCAAAAATCAAACCATTCATTCTACATTCATTGGCTACTCAATCACATTCACAATCAATTCGAACTCACAAATGATCAACCATAGATCTCATTATCTTGTTCGGAAGGAGATAATGTTCAAAATTCAACTCAAAAATTTAAAAAATGACCTAGACAGAAACTTAAATTAAAAATGCTAAAATTTAAACAGATAAAACATAAATAAATAAGTAGGAAGAAATGTTTCAAACTCTTGTCCACATCCCCCAAAACTTATTTCATAATCAGACAAGATATGAAACACTTACCTCCAAATGTTGTGGTCAAGCTTTGAGGTTAACTTTTTATCTCTCTTCTCTCTTCAGCCCACTTTGGTAGTCGCAAGATGCATCTCTCTAGGCTTCTGCATCAATCGAAGACAGGTGCATCGTTCGATGTGCTGCTCTTTGCTGATCCTCAAATTGGGTCGAAATGCACTCTTCTTGATCTTTTGTGTCAACCAACACATAGGCGCGTTGGTCGATGCAGAGCACTCCAATATCTCTTTTTATAAACAATAAACTTAAAACAAATATGAAGAGATAAACGAATGTAAAACTTTGGGTTACCTCCCAAACATGGCTTTAGTTAACGTCGTAGTTCGACGGTACCTTATGAGATCATCAAGGAGGGTGATAAACACTCACTTTGTGCATTTTACTGATACATATTTGCTCACTTTTGACCTCAGATTGATGTGTTACGTGATAGTTTCATGCATTATCTTTATTCTTTAAGGAAATATTACGTTTGGTTTGGTTAGTGGTTATTTATGCAGATTTTATGCACAGTTGAGTTGATTTCGAGATTTAATCAAGTACCCTGGGGGACAATCGATGCTAACCTGCATCGGGAAAAGGAAGGAGTCAGAAAATACCGAAGGATTCACCGATTTTGTGTTCGTGAAGACATCGGCGACCCAAATGAAGCACTCGGCGATCGCTGAGTTTGCAGATGGGTCGCCGAAGTGGGAAATTTTTTATTTTCTCACGGCACGAACTCGGCGACCCAAATGATGCACTCGGCGATCGCCGAGTTTGCAGATGGGTCGCCAAGTTTGGAAAGTTTTCAATTTGTTTCGGGATGAATTTGGCGACCCACGCACACAGATGGCGATCGCCGATCTGGCAAGTTGGGTCGCCGGTTTTGGCGCGTTTTGACGTATTCTAACGAATCTGAGACCCAAAATCATATCCTTTCAAGATTTAAAAATCCCCAAGTATAAATAGGACTTCCCAGGACCAAAAGAGGGTTCCTTGACCTTATTTTAGAATAGAGAGAGACGAGAAATCGCAGGGATTGAGAGAAAACTTGAAGAGCATTCCAGAATTTGAAGATTGAAGATCATGGGTTTTTGATTTTCATGTTTTCCCTTTCTATGACTCTTTATTTCTCTGTTTTCTTAGAGCTTAGCATGATTGGCTAAGTTTTCTGTGGATTCTAGGGTTTGAACCATTGTTGAGTTTCATTCAATATATTATGTAATTCGATTTTCCTTTTTCATTGATGTTCTGATTTCATTTGGGGTTTTCATAAATTACATGATATTGGCCATTGAATGTGATTTGAATTGATAGTTTTTGAACCGAGAGGTCTAAGTTGTCAATTAAGATGCAAATAAATCAGATTTATTAGAACGATTGTCCGAGAGGAAATTGAACTTTTGAAGGGTTATTAAATCTAAGGTTTTTAATCAAGAGTAAAAGTCTGTTGTACGTCCGAGAGGAGTCACACGATCTTTTATTTCCATGTTATGGTTTAGAGTCCGAGAGGATCACCTGATAATACTTTCGCGATTAACTCACATCTCTGAAAATTAAACTTGGAATTGATTTGCATAAATAATTGTTTGATTACTCATCAATGTGGATTGCCCTGGAATCCTAATCTCTCATTAAAGTTTTAAACTTCATATTTTTAATTGCTCATTAAATATTGCCTTTTCAATATTGCCTAGGAAATTAATAACCAAATTCAATTATCGATTTATCTAGATAGTAGTACGATATTCATGTGTTAGTGCTTAGTTATACTTTGACCCTGCAATCTTTGAGATCGATAAATTATTACTTGCCCACTGCAGTGGTCTGTACACTTGCAGCTATAGCGCGTTGTGAAACGCGCTATCAGAGGGCGGGTCCAACTCGGCGACCTAATGCATCCATACTGAAATTGAATCCATCGTGAATAACTGTGGCAAACACGGATCGGGAAGGCTTAGTAGACAACTTCACCCCTTCATTTCCTCGTTCCCACGTTATAACTTCGTCTTAATCCTCATCTTCTTCATGATCCTCCTTTTCCTCCAAGTCAATACGGTTACACTCTTTGTTCTTCCAATTCTGATCAATTACAAAGGTGATTATTATTGGCTCGGAACGTAATCTCATAATTCTTCACATCAATGAGGGAAAATTGATCAAAATAATAAATAATATATTAATTATTGTTGCACTATTTGTCAAATAAGATTTGAAACCATTTTAAACTAGTTGAAGCAAACCATTTTAACATAATTTAGTTGTTTTGAATTGGAAAAATTAATTGAACTATTTTGATTGTAATGTTTTCAAAATGTATTTACTGATTTTATCGACACTTCAACTTTAAGATAATGAAACTAGACCTGTCCTATTACGTACCATGAATCCGCACTATTCCCAAATAATGATAATAATCATATACGCTAATTCATTGATACTCCAAAAAGATAAAGATTTTTGTAATTATTTGTTGGTCCCGGTTTATCAGAGTATAAAGTATTTGCACAATGGAAAATTAAGTTGTTTGTTCGGTAAGCTTGCACTTATCCAAGCTGATGGTGATGTGTCAGCTTGGTTTGTCAAATCTCGTTCAGGTACTTAGCGTCAACTATGCTTAGCATCAGTATACAATATATACTACAACACTTGGGTGTTGAGTTTTAAAATACAAATATGCTGACAAACAAGTAAAGAAAACAATAAATGACAAATAGATTTATAGTGGTTCGGACTAAACCATCCTACGTGCACTCTTCAGACACTTGGTCTTGTAATCCACTAAGCTTAGAACTTTTACAGGTGCTCATACAATCTATAGCTTGTCGGTGAATGCCTCGTCCACCGATCCACAAGCACACTCGCCTGGTCCATGCTTGGTTCTTCGCTTCTCAGAGTGTGGGCGCACCACTCAGCCTCCTTGTATCGGAAATGGGGTGTATATAGTTCCCCCGTGAACTTTCTCTTCCGCAGCACGTTGCCCGTAAGAGTCAGAGTACAAGATGTACTTGACTGTTGTAGTCTTTCTTAGAGATAAAGACTACTAAGAAATAACTCAAGAATACTTAGATTCTGAGTCTCGTGTTCACTCATGTGACACACGGAAAAGCTTAAAAGCCTCGAAAATAAGCTTAAATGGTGTTAACTTTCGCGTACACTGTAAGACTTTTTCAATATGAGTTCTTAGATAGTATGCGTTGTAAATTCGTAACTCATAACCTTCTTCCGTCAATTTTCTCTGATATTTATAGCTGTGAGATTGAAGGTTTGAAATAAATGTCTGTTAGAGACACATTGGAAGATGTCCAATTTGATGCCTCTATTGGCTGTTGTTCTAGGCGGGTAGGTGGTGCTTTTTCAGAAGTTCTGCGCCTGCTCCACCTTTTTATGACTTTGACAGCGACGGTTCGTCTTTTATCAGAATGATAGTATTTGCCAGTTTGAGGAATCTTGGACTGGTTGTCCTAGGTAACGAAACTCGGTGTTTCGTGCTTGCTGACTTTAAGGTTTCTCCAATCCTTAAAGTCTATACTTCTTCAGTACATTCCTCAAGCGATTCTTCTCGTCTTCATGTGCTCGGACCTGGTCTAGGAAGTCTATGCTGGTGTTGTTATACTTGCAAATCTATGCTGGTGACATAATCATTTGAAGTATGCTTGGTCCCTGTGCTGTTAAGTATGGTTTGAATGATGAAACCATACTTGTTGGATTCGTACTTGGCGAAATCCAAACTTCAGCTATAATCATAGTCATCCAGGCTTGTAGAGTTCATTGTGAACATTGGCCTGTTGAGTCTTTCATGCGTACTAGACTGATTGGTTAGTCTAGTCTCCAGGTTAGCCTCAGCTTACAACTTGATAAAAGAACCTATACAGGACTTTACATTTTTTCAACTAAGCTGAAACTATCTAAGATGGATTTTACATACTTCTACCCACCAAAACATAAAATAAAGGAAGGATATTTCTGTCAAATCTCCTAACAATTTCCCCCTTTTTGGTGTGGTCAAAGCCATCTCTAACCTAAGCTGACGAGGAGCGAAAACTTTAGAGTTTTAACAAATGAGAACTATCTGTCTATAAACTCAGAAAGATTCCTCCTCAAGTTCAGCTTTCTCCTACTTAAGATATTCTCCTTATAAGCTTGGAGAGATATTGATCGATTGATATTTCAAGTAAGTTTAGAGCACATAAATCTTAAGTAAGTAAGAGAGCAAAGAAGCTTGCTGATTACACTAGAATGTGTAAGTTCAGCTATGAAGAGCAAAGACCATTATTGGACAAAAAGAGATTGTCATCAACAAGTCAGTTTATCCTTTAAGTATTTTCATTACAAGTACAGGGATAAACTAACTCAAAAAAGCTATACAAATCTATTACAAGACTATGCTAAGCTACTCTTGGTCTTCTTCGTCTTCCAATTGATTGCTACTGGAACTGATCTTATTACCTCATCCGAGGAAGGCAGTTAGATTTGCTGGCTAGATTTTCACTTCCTTGAACTTTCTTCTTCCAACAGTTCTCAGTCTCGGAGGTGGTGCAGTTGTGCATCTTGTGGGAAGAAAAAGAGTATGTCTTCCCTTTTCATCTTCCCCCTCCGGCTTCTTTTCTCATTCATCTGCCTGTCCTGGTTTCTCAGCTTCTGCCTATCATGCAGCGAAGAGCTCTCTAATATGTGAGCCTAGATTAGTCCATCTCTTGATCTTCACGGAAAGAGACAACCAGTAGAAGGAGGTGTCTGAAGAAGAAACCTTCTGATTTTTTCTGCTCCTTCTACTACTTCTTGGAACTACTCTGCTCATGATATCTGATCTATTCTGCACGTTCCATACATCCTCCCGCTCTTTGGCCACACCCAAAAACGGTATAATCCTGGAGATATCAGGTGGCTTCGTCTTCTTTTTCATCGAGAGATTTTAGAAGGGTAGAGAGTTGGTTTCAAAGTATAGACTTAATGGAAGGTAGGGTTTGACAATGATTATTCACTAAGAGCGACACTAGTGAACCCTATTTATAGTCAGAAGAGAATCAGTGGAATTCAAGAAATTGATGGTTGAGATCATGTACCGGAAGGTCGGATCGACTTCTGGGAAATTGACGATAGTTGAGGTGCCCTTTTCCTGCGACTAGGGTTGTGGGGTATGATGTGGTGATAAACACTCACTTTGTGCATTTTACTGATATAAATTAGCTCGCTTTTGACATCAGATTGGATTGTTACGTGGTATTTTCATGCATTATCTTTATTGTTTAAGGAAATATTACGTTTGGTTTGGTTTGTGGTTATTTATGCAGATTTCATGCACAGTCGAGTTGTTTACGAGATCTAACCAAGTACCCTGGGGCCAATCGATGCTAACTTGCATCGGGAAAAGGAAGAAGTCAGAAAATACCAAAGGCCACGCCGAATTCACGTTCGTGATGATATCGGCGACCCAAACGACACACTCGGCGATCGTCGAGTTTGTAGATGGGTCACCGAAGTGGGAATTTTGTTTTTGTCCCACGGCACGAACTCGGCGACCCAAATGACACACTCGGCGATCGCCGAATTCGTGGATGGGTCGCCGAGTTTGAAAATTTTTTATGCTGGTTTCGAAGCGAAATCGGCAACCCAATTAACGTACTCGGCGATCGCCGATCGGGTATGTTGGGTCGCCGATTTTGACGCGTTTTGACAAATTCTGACGAATCTGAGGCCCAAAATCATATCTTCCCAAGATTTGAAGATATCTAAGTATAAATAGGACTTCCCAGGACCTAAAAAAGGTTCCTTCACATAATTTTAGAATAGAGAGAGTTTGGAAATCGCAGGGAAATAGAGAAAACTTGAAGAGCACTCCCGAAATTGAAGATTGAAGATCACGGGTTTTTGATTTTCATGTTCTTCGTTTCTATGACTTTTTATTTCTCTATTTTCTTAGAACTTAGCATGATTGGCTAAGTCTTTTGTGGATTCTAGGGTGTGAAACATTATAGATTTTCATTCAATATTTTATGTAATTCGATTGTCCTTTTCCATCGATGTTCTGATTTTATCTGGGTTTTCATTAATTACATGAGACTGACCATTGAATGTGATTCGAATTGATAGTTTTTGAACCGGGAGGTCTAGGTTATCAATTAAGATGCAGATAAATTGGATTTAATAGAACGATTGTCCGAGAGGAAATTGAACTTTTGAAGGGTTTAAAAAAAAATCTCAGGTTTTATCAAGAATAAAAGTCTTTTGAACGTCCGAGAGGAGCCACTAGGTCTTTTATTTCCATGTTATGGTTTAGAGTCCGAGAGGATCACCTGATAACACATTCGCGATTAACTCACGTTTTTGAAAATTAAATTTGGAATTGAATTGCGTAAACAATTGTTTGATTATTCTTCAATGTGGATTGCCCTGGAATCCTAGTTTCTCAATAAATTTTCCAAACTTAATAATTTTAATTGCTTTATTAAATATTGCTTTTCAATATTGCCTAGGAATTAATAAACAAACTTATCTACCAATTTTGTCTAGATAGTAGTACGGTATCCATGTGTTAGTGCTTGATTATACTTCGATCCTGCAATCTTCGAGATCGATAAATTATTACTTGCCCACTGCAGTGGTCTGTACACTTGCAGCTATAGCGCGTTGCGAAATGTGCTATCAAGTTTTTGGCGCCGTTGCCGGGGATTGCACAGATTTATAATTAACACTAATTTCGATATTACGCTAATTACTCTAGACTTTGTTTTACACATTGTTAATTTTTATTTTCTATTTTCTTTTCTGTGTTGTTCACTGTTTGTGTTCTCTTACAGGTAGTATATGCGAACCAGGTCAAAAGGTCCAGCTTTTGAACCTATAGATCCGGAGATCAAATCTACTTATCGAAGGAACACTGCAAGGAGAAAGTTAGCATTTCCTATGGCTGACGATCAAGCAACTCAGATTGCTGAGCTGCAGAGGCAATTGCAGGAGATGAATCTGAGGTTACAACAGCAGAATCCTCCAATCCTGCCGAGACAGCCTACTATTGATGAGATGTACGAGCCTATGACTGATACGCATCGCCATGCAGATTTCGGGTTGAAGGTGTATACACCAAATTTTGAGTTAAAGACTGGATTGATTCACACGGCTCAACAAAATCAATTTGCGGGACTACCAATCTGAGGATCCCCACGTGCACATCCAGTCCTTCCTATTGCTGTGTGATACAGTTAAGCAGAATCAGGTGCCGATCGACTACATCAGACTACGCCTGTTCTCATTTACACTGCGCGATAGAGCCCTCTCTTGGTATCTATCTCTGGATCGCAGTGCAATCACCACTTGGGAGGAGTTGTGTAAATTGTTCTTGGTCCAGTTCTTTCCACCCAGCAAAACCATCAGACTACAAACTCAGATTTCTCAGTTCAGACAATTCGCCTGGGAATCACTGTATGAAGCATGGGAGTGCTATAAGGACTTACTACGCTCCTGCCCTTGCCATGGATTTACTGAGAAGCAGCAAGTCTGTCAATTTTATGGGGGACTTGATGAAGAAACCCAGAAGCACGTGAGAGCTTCAGTCGGAGGATCAATTACTGCTAGATCTCCACAGGAAGGGTTAAAACTGCTGGAAACTATGGCAAAAAGTGAGTTTAACTGGCCAACAGACAGGACGCATCGCAGGATAGCAGCAGTTGATGACACTTGGGATTTAGCTGCTGAAATTAAACTGATAAGGCAGGAGGTGGCTGCATCTACAAAATCTATGGAGCAGCGCCTCTCCAAGCTGGAGAACAACATACCTCATCAGGGATTTGATCAGGGAGTTGAGATGCAGATGGAAGATGCTAATTATGTAAACCAGAGGAACTTCCAGAACAACAGGGGATATCCGGCAGGGAACATGACTTATCACCCCAATAACAGGAATCATCCCAATTTCTCCTACGCCAATCCAAACAATGCACTGCAGCCCCCACCTGGTTTCTCTGCGAACAATGGGGCTGTGAACGAGCCTAAAGAGCCAAGCATGAGGGAGCTTCTGACCCAATTCATCTCGATCTCTAATGCCAAGTCTGCAAAAATGGAAGGCGACATCTCTACGCTACAGACTGGTATGGGGGAGATGGGAAAGCATATTAAGCAGATGGATACACAGATCTCGCAGATTGCCAATGCGGTCGGCAACCAGCACACCCCTAGAGTTTGCCATCACTACTCGTAGTGGTAGGGGATATGAGGGCCCATCTGTGCCCGTTGATACACCTGTGCAACCTGAAGTTGCACAACCTGCTCCTGTTCTTCCTGAAGAAGAACGGACTCAAAAGAGCAAGGGAGACTGTCCTGAAGACAGTTCCCAATCAGCTGGTCCTGTTGCTGTTCCCTTCCCACAGCGATTTGTTAAGAAGCAAAAGGAGGAGAGATACAAGAGATTTCTGGAGCATATGAAGAAGATCCACATCAACCTCCCTCTAATTGAAGTTGTGCAGGAAATTCCTGGGTACATGAAATTTCTGAAGGATATGGTTACCCTGAAGAAGCCCTTCGGCGCATTCGAGACTGTGAATTTATTTGAAGAATGCAGTGCCACTATTCAGAAGAAAATGCCGGTAAAAAGAGCTGATCCGTGCTGTTTTTCTATCACTTGCGTGATTGGAGGGCAGACTTTTGAGAAGGTGCTTTGCGATTCAGGGGCCAGCATCAATCTGATGCCCTTATCTATTTTTAATAGACTGAGGATCGGGGACATCAAACCGACCACCATCAGACTCCAGATGGCTGACAGGTCGGTGAACTACCCTAAAGGGGTAGTAGAGAATGTGCTAGGGAAGGTAGGGGAATTTATTTTCCCAGCTGATTTTGTGGTCCTAGACATGGCAGAGGACCGAAATATTCCACTCATCCTTGGGAGGCCTTTCCTCAACACTGCTGATGCCCTCATTGATATCAAGAAAGGAGAGCTCAAGTTGAGGGTGAACGACGAAAAGATCACTTTCTCCATCTACAAGGACATGGAGCGCCATAACTCAGATGACTGCTTTGAGGAGTGTGATATGGTTCAGGTTTTGTATCCTTGCGATTCATCTATCATCTCTACTGATTCTTTAGATTATGGAGTACAAAATTCTGTTTATTCTTGTGATGAGCTATATGATGTCTGTGATGAGCTGCTAGAGTCTGATCTAGCATTAGATGGTGCAGGTGAAAAGAGCAGGTTGGAAAGTGCAAATTTTCTGAAGCTGAGGAGTGAGCAAGAGAAAGAGGAGGCTCGCAAGACGGCCTTGCTGCAAAAGGACACGAAGGAGCCTCCAGTGCTGGAACTGAAACCTCTACCGGACCATCTGAGGTATGCCTACTTAGGCAAAAATGACACATATCCGGTAATAGTATATGATACTTTATCTATTAGTCAGTTGGATAGATTACTGCGGGTTTTGAGAGACCACCAATCTGCTATTGGGTGGTCGCTATCTGACATCAAGGGTATTAGCCCTTCTATCTGTATGCACAGGATTTTACTTGAAGATGGATACAAGCCTAAGGTGCAACCACAACGAAGGCTAAATCCCATCATGCAGGAAGTGGTGCGGAAGGAGGTGATGAAGCTTTTGGATGCTGGCATGATCTATGCCATTTCAGATAGTGAGTGGGTGAGCCCCACCCAAGTGGTGGCCAAAAAAGGGGGAACAACTGTCATTAAAGACGAAAGTGGTCAAGAGATTGCTCACAGGCCTATCACAGGCTGGAGGATGTGCATCGACTACAGAGCAGATAACAGTGCTACACGTAAGGACCACTTTCCCTTGCCTTTTATTGATCAGATGCTGGATAGGTTAGCGGGGTATGAGTTTTATTGTTTCTTAGATGGTTATTCTGGATATAACCAAATAGTGATAGCCCCCGAGAACCAGCATAAGTCTGCTTTTACATGTCCATACGGTATATTTGCTTACAGACGCATGTCATTCGGTTTATATAATGCTCCTACTGCATTTCAAAGATGCATGAAGTCAATTTTTAATGGACTTGTAGAGAATATTATGGAAGTTTTTATGGATGATTTTTCAGTGTTTGGTCATTCATTCGATAACTGCTTAGAAAACCTGACTATTGTCCTGCAGCGCTGTGAAGAAACTAACCTTGTTTTAAATTGGAAAAAATGCCATTTCATGGTACGAGAGGGCATAGTCCTCGGTCACAAAGTTTCTGCTGCAGGTTTGGAAGTGGATCGCGCCAAAATTGTGGCAATCTCAAAGCTGCCACCGCCCACCAACAAGAAGTCAGTAAGGAGTTTTCTGGGTCATGTAGGCTTCTACCGGAGGTTTATAAGGGAGTTTTCTAAAATCTCTAAACGTCTTAGTGCTTTACTCATGAAAGATGCAAAGTTCGTATTTGATGAAAATTGTTTGCAGGCTTCCGAGAAACTGAAGCTGGCCGTGACGACCGCCCCAGTTCTCATTTCTCCAGACTGGTCCTAGCCTTTCGTATTGATGTGCGACGCCAGTGATACGGCAGTTGGAGCTGCTCTGGGGCAGACATGGAACAAAATCTTCCGGGTGATTCATTATGCCAGCAAAATCTTGGATGAAGCTCAGGTGAACTACACCACTACTGAGAAAGAGCTACTGGCAGTAGTCTTCGCCTTCGACAAGTTCCGGGCATATCTGGTTGGAGCAAAGACGGTGGTTTATACGGATCATGCTGCGATCCGTTACCTGTTTGCGAAGAAGGAGGCAAAGCTGAGACTGATCCGGTGGATCCTGCTACTGCAGGAATTTGGCATGGAAATTAAGAACCGGGAAGGCTGTGAGAATGTGGTAGCAGACCACTTGTCAAGGCTGGAGAATTCGGTGGAGGGAGATGACCCGAAGATCTGGATTACTGAAGTGTTTCCAGATGAGCAGCTGCTTGCTGTGGAGGAGGTAGATCTATGGTATATGGATCTTGTGAATTTCTTGGTTGCGGGTGTTCTACCACCTGATCTGACTTCTCATCAGAAGAGGAAGTTCTTGCATGACTGCAAGTCTTATTATTGGGATGAGCCATTCCTCTACCGACGATGTGCTGATATGGTGATTCGGTGATGCATCGGAATGCAGGAGCGGGAGAAGATAATGGGGGACTGTCATTTATCCCCCTACGGAGGCCACTGTGCAGTAAATAGGACAGCCGTAAAAATCCTCACCAGTGGATTTTACTGGTCCACTATTTACCGCGACTGTCAAAGATTCGTGGGCAGATGCGATAGGTGTCAGAGGATGGGGAACATCTCAAAGAAGGACGAGTTTCCACAGAAGTTCAAGATGGAAATAGAGCCCTTCGACGTTTGGGGTATTGATTTCATGGGGCCATTCCCTAAGTCCCATGGATATCAGTACATTCTTTTGGCTGTGGATTATATGACCCGGTGGGTAGAGGCTATCCCCACTGTGACCAGCGATTCCAAGGTGGTGCTGATGTTCTTACAAAAGAATATTCTGATCCGTTTCGGAGCACCGCGTGCACTACTGAGTGACGGAGGGTCAAATTTCAAAAACAGATGGCTGGGGAGTTTACTGGCAAAGTATGGAGTTCAGCATAAGGTCACATCTCCATATCACCCCCAAGCCAACGGGCAAGCGAAATGGCGAATCGGGAGATAAAGCAGATCCTAGAAAACTCTGTTGTTTCTAGGAAAGACCGGGCCACTCATCTGGATGATGCTCTGTGGGCTTACAGGACTGCTTTCAAGACTCCAATTGGTATGTCGCCTTACCAATTGGTGTTTGGAAAGGCATGCCACCTACCAGTGGAATGGAGCACAAGGCGTACTGGCCAGTAAAGAAAATTAATTGGGACCTGAAGACTGCGTCTGAGCAGCGGTGCCTGCAATTGACTGAACTAGAGGAGTTCCGGGCTGAGGCATATGAGAGCTCCAGATTGTACAAGGAGCGCGCCAAGAGGTTCCACGACCGGCGTATTCGCAGCCGCAGCTTCAATCCGGGGGATCAGGTACTTGTTTTTAACTCTCGACTTCGACTATTTCCTGGTATACTTAAGTCTAGATGGTCTGGTCCTTATATCATTGAAAAAGTTAATTCTAATGGCACACTAAACTTGATAGGATTTGATGGCACACACTTCACCGTTAATGGTCATAGGGTAAAAACTTATCTGCAATCTGAATCTGTGTCTGCCGTTTGTGAACTTTATCTATCTGACCCATAGAGTGTTTCTGAGTTGTCTAGCTACAGAGAGTAAATAAAGCGCTTGTTGGGAGGCAACCCAACCTATTTCTGGTTTTGTTATACAGTTTTGGTCAATTTGGAGTCAGTTTCTGGTTTAATTAGTTTATTATGCTCTTGTTTTGAGTTGGTTTACCCCATTTTCCATAGTTTACGTTCACTTTTGGTTATTGAGTTCATTGGGTGCAGGAAAGGAGATCAAAACACGAAAATATGCTGAGGAATACAAACTCGGCGACCCAACTACACGGTCGGCGATCGCTGATCGTGAGCTTTGGATCGCCGAGTTCATCGTCAAAATTTTGCCATGTTTGAAATGAACTCGGCGATCGGAAATCAACATTGGCGATCACCGATGTTGCTGGTTGGGTCGCCGAGTTCGCTTTTTTTTTCATTTCGCTCTCGGCACAAACTCGACGACCCATTTACGAACTCGGCACCGATTTCGTAAACGGGTCGCCGAGTTCGACAATTTAAAAAATTCCCTTCGGCTCCAACTTGGCGACCCAACCTGCAAACTCGGCGATCTCCGAGCGAGTTCTGGGTCGCCGAGTTCATTTTAAAAATAAAAAATTTGACGGTTTTTCACCATTCCCCCACAACTCCACCACCAAATTTCAAAACCCACGAACCTTCTCTCCAAAAATTCGAACTCACCCTACCATATATCACAAATCCCTCTTGCACACTACTCTCCCACATCATTAGGAAGATTCCCATCCGAGTGGTTCGAACGATTTCGCCCAAAAAGTCACAAACACCCATTTTCTAGGTTTTGTTCATTTGGTTCAATTTTGCTTCAATTTTCAGGTAATTCTTCCTCCTTTCGCGTGTTTATTGTTGTTTCTAGGGCTAATATATAGTTGTATTTACGATTTCAGTACTACATTGCATTTGGATAGCCTTGGATTGAGTTAATTCGATAGAAAATTCTAGTATTTGCTGGGTTGAAATTGTATTGCTTCTATGAATTCTTATGGGGATGGTTATGAGCTTTCAATTCTCCACCCGGCATATGCACGTTAATGCCACTTTGATTTTTGTAGTTATGTGTTATGTTTTAGTTTGGGGGATTTGGGTGATTTTTGTTCTCGAAAGCATGTTGAAGTATGGGTGATTTTGTTTCTTTTCTTTTGTAATTTTTTGTCGAATTTGGGAGTTGAATGATGTGTTGCTTGGTTTCTTTGACTTCAATTGACATGGGAATCAAATGAGTGCACTTCTACTTAGTTGAATTTAGGGGTTAATCTTCTCTTTTTAATTTGGTTTTGCTTAGTTGTAGTATTTGTGTATTCATATTTTGATATTGTTGGTTGATGTGTAGTTTTACTTTGTAGGTTTCAATGGAACCCCGACGTCGCCCCCAACCCTTCCATCCGGAAGCTTATGGGATTGAGGGTATACGGGGTGTGAATTTGCTCGAAAGGTTCAAGAAAATAGCTGAATGCGGGGTAGATGGAACCCGTTATGCGGATATTGACGCATTGAAGGCCATGGGGCTCTATGACAACGTCAAAGAGTTATTCTCCAATATTGGTTGGAGCCCCCTCTTGGAGCTGGACGCCCCGACTTATAAGAAGTTCACCTTGGAGATTCTAGCTACTTTTGAGCTTACCACGAAGGGGCGGAGTACACCGTCAGGGGCCAAATTCAGGGCCGGTAACGAGGACAGGACCCTCACCTCCAAGCAAATCAACAGGGCCTTCGGCGTCCCCGATATTGGGGATTACACAAAGCCGCGGGGATTCGATAGCAAAGTGTTCTGGCCCCACATTTGTGCAGAGGGCAGTCCAAACTGGGAGTCCGGTAAGTGCAAGGCCTCCATGATCCGGAACCCCGTCATCCAGATGATTCGAGCTATCCTGGCCCACACACTATTTGACAGGAAGGAGAACAACTCCTTGAGGGATGTGGAGCTGACGGTTATCTACTCTATGCTGCATCAGGAGCATCTCAACTTCGTTCAACTGTTCCTGATGTAGTCCAATCGGATTTCGGCGGCCACGAGAGGGAGTATATGCATCGGGGGCCTCTGGACCTCACTTCTTTACTCGATGGGGATTGACACCTCTGGAGAGCAGGCTGAGCCGGTGACAAAACTGAATCTGGCAAAACTAGTTGATCTCCGGTTCATCCACTCAGTGCACCCTCCGTATCTGTTCAGCACAACCCTCCATTCTTCCCACTGCCGAATCCCGAGCTCACTAATGTAGGGATTCGTCAGTACCGCAGCAATTGGAAGATAGACACACTGGCACATCTGCAGGCTATTCAAGCCGCTGAGGAGGCCCGCAGGCAAATTCCTAACCCTGAGTTCGAGGAGCCACGTCACGAGGATGCTGGAGCTAGTGAGCAGGAGACAGATCGTGAGCAGCACGAAGAGCAGCCTGAGGAGCAGCCTCGCAGCAGGGAGAGGGGCGGATCCTCCCGATAGATCCAGGGGGAGTCCTCGACCTACTACGAGCGTCGCACACATCGTGTGGCGTTCGAGCAGAGAATGAGCTAGCTGGAGCAGCAGTGGGGGGACTGGAACACCCAACTTCAGGCCATCACAGCAGCCCAGGAGACGTATGCCACTGAGCGCCATTCTTTTGAGGCCGAGCAGCGTCAGGAGTGGACGGCCCGGCGATCCTTCGAGGACGAGCAGCGCCAGCACTGGACATCCCAGGAGCAGCACTTTGCGCTGGAGAGGGCACGATGGGAGCAGCAGCAGGCAGCTGAGGAGCAGATGCGCCAGTTCATGGCTCGCTTCCCGCAGTACTGCCCCCCGCCACAGTGAGATTCCATTGAGGTTTCACACACATCTCTGTGATCTTTTTTCCACAAACTTATTCTTTCCTTTGTATCGAATAAGTTTGGGGGAGGGGGATGTGATCTGTCGATGTGTGTTTCTCCCTTTTTCTTTTCTGTTTCACCTCTAACTGCTTTAATTGTACTGGATTTGAATTTGAGACTATCGCACCGTGAACCATTTTTTTTTCTTTTGGTTATTTGCTTTGCTAGAGTAGATTAGGTTATTTGAACTTGTAGTTGTTTCTTTTTCTTTTACTATTGGGCCTGTAATCGGGAATTCTGATATTGGAAGGGAATGAAATGAGTGGGTTGTTTTATCTGCATTATTGATCAAGTTTATGATGACAATGTTTTCTTTCTCGTGAGACTCATACTGATAACTTGTACATAAATTGGTAAGGTGTGGACTGTTACGAAATTAATTTTGGCCTCTAAGATATGCTTATAGCCTGTGAGAATTGAGTCTGTGTTTGTTTCACCGAGAGTATGTCGCTGTACACTTGATCTCTAGAACTTGCTCTGATTTCTTTCTCAAAACTGCATAGGAGAGTGTCAAGGATTTAGAAATGATCTTAGGCCATCGTTTCATAAGCCACAATGAACCCAAACACTAACCCGATACATACTCCTTTGTTAGCCCAGTTGAGCCTGAAAACCTTTCTTTCTTAACCCGGACGATAGGAGGTGTGGATGGAATTGTAAGGATATCCAATAATGTTAGGTGGTGAAAGTAGAGTCTTTATATGTAAGTAGTCCAAACACTTTTGATGGACAAGTATGTTAGTGTAAGTACAGTGCACAATGAGTGCATCAGTATTTTTGAACAAGTTAGTGTAATATATGTCCAAAAGAATTGTTTAGAGGACAAAAAAAAAAATCGAGTAATGCACAAAATGCGCATGGTATTTGTGTTGGTTTTATAGAGTGTGCATAATTGTCTGTTAAAATTAGTAATGCACAAGAGTTTTGTAGATGATTTTAGCATTGAGTCTGAATCCTATTGAATTACACTTTATGGGATGCGTCTGTTTCAGTTACTGTTATAGTTTTTTTTGTTTGAGTCAGTTGGTTCCTAAAGATTGTATGTGATGAGGAATAGTCGAAGTGAATGGAGTTATAAGGTTGTAATTATTTAGTCACTTAGCCAAATTTTCCATACCCTTCACCAATGTGCCTACATTAGAACCCAAGATAAAGACCTTTTTGATCTTTGTCCTAGCACTCCCACGGTCAGTGGAGAGTTTAGACGATGAGCAAGCCTATGGTAGTAGAGTTGTACAGCTGACAATTTGACAGTATACACTAGCCTTTCCTACAATTTGAGCGAAATATGAGTGATACACTATCTTGTGAGAAGCAGACTTTTAGAGGCCAGGATTGAGACTGTTTTGTTTGCACTAAACTGATGAGTGATGCAATGTTGGTGTGGGAATCACAACCCCGTTTTGTGTCTGAAACAGCCAATGATCAATTAATGCACCCCTCGTGTTTATCTTGTTCTTTTACTTGTTTTTCTTCATTGTTCGAGGACGAACAATAGTTTAAGTTTGGGGGGTTGATAAACACTTACTTTGTGCATTTTACTGATATAAATTAGCTCGCTTTTGACCTTAGATTGGATTGTTACGTGGTATTTTCATGCATTATCTTTATTCTTTAAGGAAATATTACGTTTGGTTTGGTTTGTGGTTATTTATGCAGATTTCATGCACAGTCGAGTTGTTTACAAGATCTAACCAAGTACCCTGGGGCCAATTGATGCTAACTTGCATCGGAAAAAGGAAGAAGTCAGAAAATACCGAAGGCCACGCCGAATTCATGTTCGTGACGATATCGGCGACCCAAACGACACACTCGGCGATCGCCGAGTTTGTAGATGGGTCGCTGAAGTGGGAATTTTGTTTTTGTCCTACGGCACGAACTCGGCAACCCAAATGACACACTCGGCGATCGCCGAATTCGTGGATGGGTCGCCGAGTTTGAAAATTTTTCATGCTGGTTTTGAAGCGAAATCGGAGACCCAATTAACGTACTCGGCGATTGCCGATCGGGTATGTTGGGTCGCCAATTTTGACGCATTTTGACGAATTCTGACGAATTTGAGGCCCAAAATCATATCTTCCCAAGATTTGAAGATATCCAAGTATAAATAGGACTTCCCAGGACCTAAAAAAGGTTCCTTCACATAATTTTAGAACAGAGAGAGATTGGAAATCGCAGGGAAATAGAGAAAACTTGAAGAGCACTCCAGAAATTGAAGATTGAAGATCACGGGTTTTTGATTTTCATGATCTTCGTTTCTATGACTTTTTATTTCTCTGTTTTCTTAGAACTTAGCATGATTGGCTAAGTCTTTTGTGGATTCTAGGGTGTGAAACTATATAGATTTTCATTCAATATTTTATGTAATTCGATTGTCCTTTTCCATCGATGTTCTGATTTTATCTGGGTTTTCATTAATTACATGATACTGGCCATTGAATGTGATTCGAATTGATAATTTTTGAACCGAGAGGTCTAGGTTATCAATTAAGATGCAGATAAATTAGATTTAATAGAACGATTGTCCGAGAGGAAATTGAACTTTTGAAGGGTTTAAAAAAAAATCTCAGGTTTTATCAAGAATAAAAGTCTTTTGTACGTCCGAGAAGAGCCACTAGGTCTTTTATTTCCATGTTATGGTTTAGAGTCCGAGAGGATCACCTGATAACACATTCGCGATTAACTCACGTTTTTGGAAATTAAATTTGGAATTGAATTGCGTAAATAATTGTTTGATTATTCTTCAATGTGGATTGCCCTGGAATCCTAGTTTCTCAATAAATTTTCTAAACTTAATAATTTTAATTGCTTTATTAAATATTGCTTTTCAATATTGCCTAGGAATTAATAAACAAACTTATCTACCAATTTTGTCTAGATAGTAGTACGATATCCATGTGTTAGTGCTTGATTATACTTCGATCCTGCAATTTTCGAGATCAATAAATTATTACTTACCCACTGCAGTGGTCTGTACACTTGCAGCTATAGCGCGTTGTGAAACGCGCTATCATATGGCTTTCCTTCTCAAGTCCCAAATATGCTGATTTGGCGGGGTGCTATTGGACCACAAAGTTTGAAGGAAGATTCAGATGTCTATTCATAATCCTTCACATTGATTCACATTAAATGTGGCGTATCGCATGCACGAGTTGGTAGATCAACCATCCCACCCAAAATATGGTCATCAGCTTATTTGATAAGCTCAGCATGCTTCAGGCTCAGTATGCTCGAACCAAAAAATAATTCAGCATGAACTTCCATCAGCTTAGTCTTCAATCTTCAAATAAAGTGACAGCTTGGACTCATATTTAATCCGCATATCTTCATCTTCAATAGCCTTGAAAGATTGAGGGCTTGGACTCAATCTTAGTCTACTTCACCGTATTCAACCACTTGTTGAATCACTTGATTATATTAACCTTGATATATTACTTGAATGGTTACTAAAAAGGCGTACTGAGAGCTTCGACTCATTATCATCCTTCAAAAAAAGCTTGGAATAGTTTTATTTCACATTTTTCATAAATCCAAGAGTGTGAATGAGAGTTCCTTTAAGCGAGCTTCTGGAGTGGTTTCATGAAGATGTCGGCAAGCTGATCGTCTATACGAATGTACTTCACACCTATATCCTTCTTTTAGTCATGATCATGAATGAAATGATGTCGTATGTCAATGTGTTTGGTTCTAGAGTGATGAACCAAATTCTTCATGATGCACATTGCACTATTATTGTTGCAATAGATGGGAACGCATCCTGAATCCACATCATAATCGAGCAGCTGTTGTTTGATCCATAAAATCTGAGTACACCAGCTAGCTACAACAACATACTCCACTTCTTTAGTTGACGTCACAACCGAGTGTTGTTTCTTGCTGAACTAGATTATCAACTTATGCTCCACTCGTACTCTTGCGAGCAATACGATAACCTTCAAAGTTTGAGTCTGAGTACCCATTGAGAATAAGCTCGTCGCATCTTGGATACCAAATTCCAAGTGACTCAGTACACTTCAGATATCTTACAATTCTCTCGGCAGCATCCATATGTGTTATTTTTTTTGGATTGGCTTGAAATCTAGCACATACTTCGACGACATAAGAAATATCTGGTCAGCTTGCTGTCAAGTACAAGAGTGAGCCTATAATACCTCTGTATGCTTATGGGTCGACTGAATCTCCATATTCATCCAATGTAATTTTCAAGCTCGTGCTCATACGAATCCTCAGAGACTTAGTCTTTTCTGGAAGAAACTTGTTGATTAGGTCTCTAGTCTACTTCTTCTGATTTATGAATATCCCTTTGTTGGACTGATGGACATGAAGTCCTAAGAAGTACGTCATTTTGCCCATCATACTCATTTGGAAATTACTCTAGATAAGTTGGGCAAATTTCTCACAAAGGCTTAGACTTCTTGTTCCAAAGATAATATCGTCGACGTAGATCTGGACCAATAAGATGTCGTCTTCATACTTGATTAGAAACAAGGTCCTATCGATCTTCTCTTTTCTGAATCCATTCTTCAGTAGGAATTGTGATAGGGTCTTATACCAAGCTCGCGGCGCTTGCTTCAATCCATATAGTGCCTTCCGTAGCTTGTATACTTGATTGCCTTCTTCAAAACTAGGAGGTTGCTCCACATATACTTCCTCCTTTAGTTCGCCATTGAGAAATGCACTCTTCACGTCCATCTGATAGGCAGTGAATCCATGATATGCAACATAGGCTAGAAATAGCCTTATAGCTTCTAGTCTGGCTACAGGGGCTAAGGTTTCATCAAAATCGATTCCTTCGCACTACGCATATCCTTTGGCAACTAGTCTGATTTTGTTTCTGTCTATGTTACCAGCTTTATCTCGCTTATTCTTGAATACCCACTTGGTTCCTATCATTGACTGATGTGACAGACGATCAACCAAGTCCCAAACACGATTGCGAGTGAACTCTGCAAGCTCCTCTTGAATGACGTTTATCCAGTCAGCTGATTGAAGTGCATCTGCTACTCTTGTTGGTTCGACTTGAGAAATGTAGCACGTGAGTTGTGCACTGCCTTGTTTGGTTCGAACTGGATTGGAGACATCATCCAATACAACTTCTTCTGGATAGTTGCGAAGCCATTTGGGTCTTTGAAGTTCTTCGACCCTGATGGATTGAGTGAGGGGCTCCTCGAAGTGAACAACTGTGACCGACACGTCTGTGAGAAGGTAATCTTTAGGGATGATCTCATTTCCTAATACTTCATTATTTGTGCCTTGATCGGACAAGATTTTAGGGTGAGTCTGAGCATGCTCTTTAGTGTGAGCTCCATCTTCAGTCTGTACTCCGCATTCTGCTTTAGCACTGTCTTTGACATTTGTCTGAGCGTGAGCAGCCTCAATCCTAACTTCTTGATCATTAGCTTGGCCATCAGTATTATAAGTCTGAATTCCTGGGCTTTCATGTTCTTCATCAACATTGTTAGCTTGGAAGACACCAGTATGAATTCCCCATTGATTTATGCTTTCTCTTAGGGTTATGAAATTTGAGGTCTCAACATGATTGTTAGCATCATCGACTCTCTCAATTGTCTGATGGTCAATCGAGGATGTTGGTTAAGAAGATCCATCCTTCATGGATCTAGTCAAAACATTCAGTTTAGCATTGGAAGAATTTGTGCTCGACTGTTTATTGACATCATTGATCATAGGAATGTCTTCTCCTAATTCTCTCATGGTCCTGCGCACTATAGTAGCTTCATAAAAAATAAAGTTACATGTTATCTCCACAACTTTAGTAGTCTTGTTGAATACTCGATATCTCTTGTGAGATAGGTGTCCATATCCAAGAAACACACCTTCATTAGCCCTGGGGAAAAACATTCAATTTTGACTTTCCATTGTTGTGAACATAACATAGTAAACCAAAAGCACGAAGATGAGCTAAGCAAGGGTTATGACCATGATATATCTCGTATGGGGTCTTCTGTAGTCTGTCATTGATAGCGCTTCTATTTTGAGTGTAGCATGCCGTCATCAATGCTTCATCCCAAAATTTCTCACCCAAGCTGGTCTCAGCCAGCATGGTTCGGACTGCTTCCTTCAGGGTCTGATTTATTCGTTCAGCTAGGCCATTCTACTGCGGAGTTCTTGGAGTAGAACGCTCATGCCCGATGCCTGCTTCCACACATAAATCTATCAGAGGCCCGTTGCAAAACTTTGTTCCATTATCAGATCTGATTCTCTTTACTATAGTCTCTCGCTGATTCTATACTCACACGATCAATTCTGGCAATATGATTTTCACTTCGTCATTGGCTCTGAGAAGCTTGATCCATGTATAACGCGAGTAGTCATCTACAAATACCAGTGAGAATCTCTTTCCTCCAGTGGTTGGGGGAGTTACAGGACCAAATAAGTTCATATAAAGTAACTCCAGCACTTGGGTAGTGCTTGGGCTAACTGCTTTGTTCTTGAAGGAGGCCTTGGTTTGCTTCCCTTGCTGTCAGACCTTGCATACTCGTTCCTTCTTAAACACTTCATTTGGTAAAACCTTTACCAAATCATGCTTAGCCAAATAGTTGAATGGCTTGAAATTCAGATGGCTTAATATTTTGTGCCGTAACCAGTTTGTTTCAGTTGTACTGATGGCAACAAAGCATGAATCAGTCTGCCCACTCAGCTAGTCTACAACATAGAGTCCACCTTTGCGAACTCCCCTCCACTTGGTATCTCCTATACCCTTATCCTTGATTCGACACTCTGTTTCTCGAAAGTGACAACATATCTATGCTCACTAAGTTGATTGATGCGGAGTAAGTTGTGCTTCAGATTGGTGACGAACGACACATTTATTAACCTCAACCCGTTCTGCTCGATGCATCCTCTTCCAATGACTCTTCCTTTGGAATTGTCACCAAACAATATCGGTGGTCCTCGCATCAAGTTGAGCTCAGAGAAAAATTACTTGTTTCCTATCACGTGAGCTGAACATTTGCTATCGAGTAACTGTGGGTCTTACTAGATTAGCTCGTGTGATCATCCCTTTAGGAATCCACACTTTTGTGATCTTAACAGCAGATGTAGTCTTGTTGTTTTTACCGACAGAAACCTTTCCCTTTATTATGAAATAATGTATATTTTTAGATTAGGGAGGTGTGGCTGTGTGTGGAGTTCTCTCGGAAGTACACTTATTTTGAGAACGTCAGAATTTGTGTTCCGAATGTGAGTACCTTGGTGGCAGCTTGTTGCACAAGTGTGAACCACCCCGGTTAGCCTTTAAATATAAAGTGTGATTTGTCTTTGGCCTCAAGTAGATGTTCTCCCTACTTGGTATATTCCTCCTCTCAAGCTGTACTCGAGATTTGGTTCCCCGGTTGGTACACTGACCGGGTTGGGTGTTCAGCTTCCTTGCAGAATGTACTGACTGCTTAGCTGAACTGGTTAAGTAAGCTGACTTCCTCGCAGTAGGAACGTACTACTTGGTCAAATTTTGAGGCCATATTGACTTCCTGTCAGTATGAGATTCTGCTAGCTTAGGTTTATTCTATTTAACCAGCTTAACCTTTGATTTGGACTTACTTATCTCATCCTGATTTGTCAGTTTGAGGTTGTTGGCTAACCATCCTTTAGATGTTCTTTGATAAAGACAATGGGTCTCTTAGTACCAGTAAGTGCAGGGTTTCACTGTTCAAATTGTTTTCATATCTTAATGCTCTTTAATGATTTGCATGACTTCATCAGGCCCTCTTGAGCCTTTCTTAAAAATTAAAATTTCTCACCTTGCTCAAGGATGGTTAAGCTCAATGATTTACACTCAGATTTTAAATCTTGGAAATCTTTAAGTAGTGCTGAGTGTTCTTCCTTCAATTTTGCTAGCTCCTCACTGAGAGACCTCGATTTAGCAATTTCCTCGGTCAAGACAGAAATTTGTGATCTCAGTGAGGTGTTTTCACCAGCTAAGACATTTTTAATTTCATAAATTTTTTGAAATTCATGCGATAAAATGTCTAGAGTGATCACCTCCGAGTCAGAACAGTATGACTCAGATTCATCAAAAACATATGCTGAGTGAATAATAATATCTGCGTTTGAGTATGACCTATCAACAATATGACTTAGATTCATCAAAAGAATCTTTTGTTATTGATTGTTTGTTATTATCATTAAATTTAACTACATGCATTGATGCATGCTTTATATATACTTGACATGCAATTCGATTTACTAATCTCACATATGTCAAAATTTTATACACGCAATCTTCCTGGTTAGCTCTTTAATGAGTTCAACCGAATTAGGATATCACTTTACGATGATGGCTCTTGTGCTTCATTAATAACAATTTTGTTATCCAGAGAGTTGTTTCAATGATATTTGTCTTATACGGTGTTTTGTTTGGTCATCGATAGTACATGCCTCGTTGTAATTCGTATTAGTATCATATTATTTTGCATTTGTGAGTTCAAGTCTTTAAGTCAAAGTAACTTTATCATTTGTGTTACTCAGTACGAAATAATGTTTCCTCTTTAACTATTATAACATAATGTTATGTTTCAAGTCTTATATTTTCAAATTAATTCATTTATTTATATTTCCACTTTATTTCACTTGTGGTCAATTTTTTTCTTTGATGCACCTTATCCTTTAATTGATTGCACATTTCTTAAATAATTTATTTAACGGTAAAATAAACATTATTAAACTCACATGCATTTCAAACTTTTCAGATTTTCAATTAAATAATAAGAAATATATCTATTCATGTGTAGGGTATATTACCATAAAACTTTTCAAACACAATTACTTTAGTTGATTATTTTAAGCCGGAGCATGAACCAAAAATTTAACTTGTAAAATAATGATAAGCTCATATTTGTACTCACTTACCCATGTTTTCTCCTTTGTTTTAGTACAATTAGGTTAGTTTATTAGTTATTTTCGTGCATGAGTATATTATAGAGGATGTTATGCTTGTGATGCTAAGTTTTGCAGGTATTTGAGGCTAAAAGTGAGCAAAAGATGAGAAGAGCCGAGTTTTACAGAGTTGCTGCTTCGATTGACACATGAAAAGTCGACCAAGTTGGAAGACGTGCCAAAATCTTGAAGCAGGGCCTCTGTGTCGGCCGACATGGGCTATGTCAATCGACACAAAGGTAGGATGTCGATCGAAGGCAAAGCAGGAAGAAAAGCTCGACACACTTGCATGCATGTCGATCTACACACTCGGTGTCGATCAACACGAAGGTTGAAGACTGTCAGTCGACATGGATGCATGTATGTTGATCGACACACTCGGTGTCGATCGACACAGAAACCTAAGAAGGAAAATTTGCTCAGTTTGGAGATTTTTGATATTTTAGTCCAATACCTAGTTTAGATATTTTGGCTCCTCTATAAATACTAAATTCATTTAGGCTCGAAATTTATCTTTAATTTTATTGAGAATATTGTAACATTGAAGTTTTTCCAAGACCTTGAAGGTTCCTATTGTCCTTACAAAGTAATTTATGTCTTTTAATAATATGTTTTCTTTATTTCAAGTCATGTTTTGTGCCTAGAAACCCCAACAGGTTCTAGGGCTTTGATAATCTGTCTGATGCATGTTTGAATAAATCAACTCAATAGCATGGTTTAATTTCTTGAGCTTAATTAATCGAATCTTGATTTAAAGAAGGACCGAGAGATGAATTTGAATCTAGGTTTGTAGTTATCAATTAAAAGACCGAGAGGTGAAAATTGATAATAGGAAGAAGAGATTAAATACAATTGTTTTCTGTCTCAAAAGGAAGAATCAAGTTGTAGGGTTCAATTAGATAATTATTGAGATTGGCTAATTTGTGTTCTTGAGACCTAGAGGAGATAGTCACAATTTAGTAATATAGGGTTTAATTGCCTAACCAAGGAATTTAATCTATATGAATCTGAATTAATCCCCATTGCCGAGTTGATGAATTTTCATGTTGATGATTAGATTATCTACCCTGGAATCTGTACCTTTAATTATTGTCTTTAAAACCTTTAATTTCCTGCACCGTCATATTTAAATTACAAAACAGAAACCTCTATTTTCAAGTACTCAAACAACTATGTTTTAAGAATTATGGCTAGTACATAGGAGAGTGTCATTATACAGTATTTGTGGGTTCGACCACCTTAGAGTGTTTTATAAATTTATTTGTCGCTGTACTATAATTTGTCTGGTTAATTTTCCAGTGATCAATTAACAACTAAACTTTTTGCAACTGTTTACTATAAAGTAAAACTGGTTTCAATACATCACTACATATCAAGCATCGGCTTCAATTTACAACCTCTTCGAATAAGTTTTTTAGTAGGTAATGCTTGAACACTTGCTTTAGAAACCTGTTTTTCTCTTTTTAAACTACACATAATAATCAATTTCAATTTTATCTGTCTTCTTGAAACTATACATATATTGAAGTGTGATGCACTAATATTATTTTTTGTTTTATTTCGGTTTTGTCATGTGATATCTTAAAAGTTTTGAATTTTATTTTATTTTACAATATAGTGCGACACACTAATATTTTTGCAACAATAGTCTCACATCCTAATATTTCTTATTTAAATTTATTTTAGCTATATTGTGACATTCTAATTTTTGTTTCATTTTAAAATATAACTCCACCTTCTAAAATAATCTATTATTTTATTTTATCTTAAAACTATTACAATATTCTAATTTTTTTTCATCTGTCATTTTACTTACAACTTTATATTCCAATACAATTTGAGTTTTAATGCATTAAATAATGGATTTTATGTTTATTTACCGTATTTTTAGATTTGATTTTAAATACTCTAACAGTACATATAAGAATATATTGTGAAATAATAAAAGATCAATTGATAAATAAATCAAGTAAAATAATTATTTGTTTTCATAGATCTTTGGATAAATGCCATGAATAATAAAATTTGGATTCTTCTAATATTATTTTTAGTGTTTCATGGATAATTTTCATAAAATAATGAAAATGAAATCATACATCTTAAATGAAAATAATGAGATCTTAATTAAAAAAATAATATATACATACATATAATTATGAAATATAAAATCTATAAAAGTTTGAAATATATTATCTATAAAAGTAAAATCAAAGATAAAATTTATAATATATTGTTTACAATTTCATATATTAAAAATACAATTAATTTTTATAGAAAGTAATTAAAATATATTATCATTTCATATTAATTAATAAACTAAATTAATAGTTCAATTAATTATCATAAATGTAACTGTGATTTATATTTATACTCCAATCTTATTTTAATATATATATATATAAAATTTTTAATGAGTTCTTCGATAAAGAAATCCTTTGTGGAAGACTTAACCATACAGTTGTATTATTTATATATACCAAAGAAAGGCTGAGCCTAGTGTTGCTGACTTTCGGTCCATTGCATGTATTAGTATTGTTTGTAAGACCATTACTATTTCTAGCTAACAAGATGCCTTTTACCTTAGTTCTATTATTAATCCTGCTTAATCAGTTTTTTAAGGGTAGCAATCTCGCTCATAATATCTTTCAATCATGCCTTATTTAGATTCTATGTAATCCACACACACACTCAAATTTTTTTCCATTTTTTCATTCCTATTACTACTGTTGGGGCCAGGCCCAGGAGGCCCAGGCCCATTGAGCACGTATGCCCAAATGATAATCGGATCCAGGCGCCAGACCCCCCTAAAGCGACAGAAGACCTGGAAACTCCCAAGTCTGGAGATCGCCACCGACCCTATTGGCTCCTCGACATCGAGCACTTAAAGGGGTCGGTACAGAGGAGTGAGGTGAAGAAACCCTAGAAGCCTGGTGGCACGCGACCGTTGGAAGCTCTAACTGACCCCGATAAACCCGGCATCGATCCTGATTTTTCGGCGAGCACCAACCGATAGGGATGTCAATCGGGCTAACCCGTCAGGTTTCGGGCGAACCCTATCGGGCTGCGGGCTATTCGGTCCGGGTTGAATTGGGCTGAATTTTTATCGGGCTAAAAATTCTTGAACCTAACCCTAACCCACCAGTTTTCGGGCTGACCCGTCGGGTTGGCAATATTTACGAGTTTATTTTTGTAAAGATTTCTTAAAATATTTTAACAACCCCTAAAACAAAATAAAAAAAGAAAATGATAAACCAACATAAATAAAAGACATCAAATATCAATATCTTTGCAAAAAAATAGTGATAAGTGGATAATCATAGTTTGAAAAGAAAAAAAACATCAATCCTTATATACCAACTAATTTAAGTAATAGAAGTACATTTCTCAACGTATAAAATGATAAAATAATGATTAAAAAATTAAATATAGCTTTCACTTGGGTGAACATAACAACGAGTGGCTAAAGGTTCTTGAAAGGAAGAAATGAGTAGGTTTGCTAATTAGGAGAGTGACGAGTGGAAGACAGTGAAAGAGGAAGAAATGAGAGATTTTTCGATTTGAGGGTAAAGGACTACGTCATTGGGAGAGATTGATGATATTTTGTGTGACGGAAAATTAGGTCTAGGAAATTAGGTATATAATTAATGGGTATAGTAGGATATAAATAATATTAGAAATAATAAATAATAAATTATTAAATATATTATTAAATATTGCCGGACCTATGGGCCGACCCGCAACCCACCGGGCTCAGCCCGTTGGCCGCCAACCCGTCGGGTTCAACCCGTTCGGTTAAAAATAATTTCGGGTTGAATTTTTTTTACCCTAACCCGCATTTTAGCCCACCGATTTCGGGCCGACCCATCGGTTTCGGGCTTTATTGACATCCCTACCAACCGACTCGAAGCTAGGGTTATGTCTACCGTCCTCTCCCCTATTCTGTCTATAAATAGGGGTAAAGGACTCGTATTTATCATCTTTTTTATCACTCAAAAACTACGCCATTACTCTGCCAAATTCTTTGTTGATTTTTCAACATTTAAGAAGAAACATCACTTTTTCAATATTTTCTGTCTCATTCTTCATCATATTTCACATTCTCAATTGTTTATTTTGTTGATTATTTACTGTTACCCAACGATATTCCAAGGGCTCCGTTTAACCGTAAAACGAATCTCAACAACAACAACAACTACTACTACTATGTTAGCTAGCCATTCGGGATATTTAATCTCCCGTTTAAATCCAACATCCAACAAATTCTTAACCTCATCGACAATCGCTGCATTGCGTTTAGGAAAAAATGTCTTCTGTTTTGTTTCACCAACTTGAATTATGATCAACTTGGAATCGGTGTGATAGGATCGATAGATCAATATTGGGCATATCAGTGTGTTGGAAGGAAGAATTCTTATATCTCTCTTCGAGAAACTTCACTATTCAGTTTCAAAATCCTAATGAGAGTTTTATTCCTTTGAATCTTGTTTTGGTTGTGTTTACAGTATCACTACATACATCTTAAATTTCTTCGGTCTGGTCTTCATGTTCTTATGTGCAAATCGTTCGAAAAGTGACAGCGTAATTAGTTCTTGAAGTTTGCTGCTTGCCCCGAATGGTTTGGATTTCCTATGGGGTAGGTAATTTCATCATTTAATGGAATGTAGAAGACATGGCTCACAGTTCTTGGCTCATCATTCTTTGCTTCTTTTGCAATACATATTTGCAATATTATGAGATGTCTTGATAATTAAAGAACCTCTGATGATGACATTCACCACTTTCTTGATGCGAGGTTCCTTCTTTTTTAGCCTACGGTGACCTTAAAATTATTGTAGATGGAATTCTAGAATTGGGTACTAAATGTTGAAACAAACTACAATATAGAAAATAGATATAGTAAATGCTGGAAATTAAAGTATTTTATTACTATTAGAATCCTTTGCGAGTAAGATTTTAGGAACAATTTGTTGCAGAAAAAATGTTTGAGTTTTTACAACATTTGCTATGAATCGCACAAACTGATCAAGATCAAACGTAAATACACAAACAACTTAAGAAATAGTACACTCGGAATTACGTGGTTCACTGGTCTCCCAGCTACATCCACGGGAAGGTGAAAGAGCAATATTATTGATGCGTAGGAAGAAGTACCAAGACATCTTTCTCTCTAAACATAAACTCTCTGAAAACTCTCTCTTGATCCCTGCGGTTTTTTGGCAAAAAATTGAAGAAGAAGACGATGGTTAAAACCATTTAACAAAAAGTATATTCAACACCCAATCTCTGCATGACACGTGTCTCCTCTCTTGATGATTCCCCGTGATAGCTACACCGACTCGCCATTCACATCTAACATCACCAATACAGATGTCCCGGCAAAGTTCACGCCTCCTTCATTCACACTGTATGACGGCACGACCAACCCCGAGGACCACGTGGCCCTCTACTAACAAAAGATGCTGACCACTTCTATGCTAGTGAATCTTCGCGAAGCTTGCATGTGCAAGAGCTTCGGATCTAGTCTCACTGGACCAGCTCACCAATGGTTCGTCAACCTCCAAAAGAACTCCATCTCGACCTTCTCGGAGCTGCACTACGTCTTCCGAAAGCAGTACTCCAACTGTCGGTGTGTAGCTAAACACCCTGATGCACTCAACAACATGCACATCAAGAAGGGAGATCCTTTAAGGTCGTACGTCGGCCGGTTTAATCAGGAGCTCACCTCAATACCACACTGCCCTCCTCAACCCGTGGTCTTCGCTTTTTAGAACGGGCTGGACATAACTTCAAAGCTCTATTGCGATCTGACCAGCCATCCCTGTTACGACATGGACTCGGTCCTCGCCCAAGCCTGGGCCGAGATTAACATGGAAGAGGACGAGCCGAATATGATCGCTTGTCTAAATGAGCAGAAAGTGCTTGAGCTCGCCGACCTACAGAAAAGAGACCGACCGAGGACCGAGTCCTCGAACTCAAGGTATGTCGATCGACGAGATTATTGGAACAATCGTCGATCGAGATGCGACCACCCCTACAGCCAAACACCGAGGATCAGCGAAGTGGCCTCCATGCCCTACAACCTCAGAATCGACCAGAACAATTTGGTCAATAACATCCTCATAAACCTCGGGAATGCGGTAAAATGGCCGGGGAAGAGGAAGTTGGATCCCAAAACACGAGACTCGAAGAAATCTTACGACTTCCACAATGACCATGGACATAAAACTGAGGAGTGTCAGGCTCTCCGCTTAGAGATTCTCGAGCTCTTAAAGAATGGATTCCTCACAGAATACCTAACGAACAAGGGCAAGAACACATGGACAAGTGGAAGACAAACAAACCCAATGGGGAACGCGGAGGCCCAGAACAAATCCACATCATCGTGGGCGGATTGGAGGTAAGAGGCAAGTCACGTTTGGCAGCAAAGAGAGCTCGTCAAGCTCTAAACCAAGGGGCTCTTCATGCCAACTTCACTCAAGAGCATGAGGTGATCGAATTCACATACAACGACGCGCTTGACCTCGTCCACCCTCACCACGATGCGCTCGTGATTTCACTGCTCATCTCCAACTTCCAAGGAAAGAGGCTGCTAGTCGACAACGGTAGTTCGGCAAACATCATGTTCCTACGAACCTTGAAGGAGATGAAAATCCCAATGAAGAAGCTAGAGCTGGTCACAATGACGCTCTACGACGATCAACAACGAACAGTGGGTGAGATCACCTAACCCATGTATTGCGGAGGCCTGAACTTCGACGTGAAATTCCAGGTTGTAGACACGATATCTGCCCACAACGCAATCCCGAGAAGGCCATGGATTCATGAGCTTAAGGCGATTCCATCATCATACCACCAAGTCTTGAAACTCCCAACACCATGGGGGGTTCAGACGATCCGAGGAGAACAAAATGCCTCAAGAGATTGCTACTACGCTAGCTTCAGAACCGTTTATGCCCAGCAACACGACGAGCAAATAACTCCTGCGACTCGGCCGGAGGCAGAGGAATTGGAAGAAGTCGCAATCGATGATTCCTATCCAATGCGAACCACTTTCATAGGCGCTGAACTGGCTCCCGATGTCCGAAGCATGCTCATCAGCTTCCTCCGGCGCAAAACTCATTTGTTCTCAAGGTCACACCCTGACCGTCATTACACACCAGCTGCAGGTCGACCCTAACTGCAGGCCTGTCCAGCAAAAAAGATGAAAATTCTCTATGAAGAATAACCAAGCCCTAAATGAAGAGGTACATAAGCTCATCGATATCGGATCCATTCGAGAAGTGCACTACCCGACCTGGCTGGCCAACGTAGTTGTAGTGAAAAAGAAAAATGACAAGAATCGAGTATGCATCGACTTCATGAATCTCAACAAGGCATGTCCAAAAGATCCCTACCCACGGTCGCATATCGACACAATCGAGAACACGACGACGGGCACGAGCTCCTCAGTTTCATGGATGCGTTCTCAGGGTACAACCAAATACAGATGAATCCTGATGACCAAGAAAAAATTGCCTTCATCACCAGCCAAAGCTTCTACTTCTACAAGGTGATGCCGTTTGGACTGAAGATCGCGGGCTCGACACACCAGCACTTGGTGAATTCCATATTCGAAGAAAAGATCAGCAAGACGATGGAAGTTTATATCGATGACATGCTCGTAAAATCACTAAAGTCTCAGGACCATGTGGCCCATCTTGAAGACGCCTTTCAGACACTTGAATAGTACAACATGAAGTTAAACCCGACCAAATGCTCTTTCGGAGTGTCCTCCGACAAGTTCCTAGGACACATAGTAACTCAGAGGGGAATCGATCGGACCCGATGCAGATCAAAGCCATCCAAAGCATAGAGCATCCAAAAACGCCCAAAGAGGTGGAGAAGCTCACCGGCCGCCTCGCCGCACTCAGTCGCTTCATCTCACGATACTCCGAACAAATCTACTTGTTCTTCAACACGCTCTAAAAGGGAAACTGCTTCGAGTGGACCGAGGAATGCGCAAAAGCACTTGAAGAGTTAAAGAACTACCTCGCAAGCCCTTCACTACTCTCCAAACCCGTCACTGGCGATACCCTCTTGTTGTACCTATCAGTGTCCGATCATGCTGTCGGAGCAGTTCTGATACGAGAGATTGACGGTAAGTAGCATCCAGTGCACTACGCCAGCAAATCCTTGCTAGATGTCGAGACTCGATACACGGTCCACAAGAAACTAGCGCTCCCGCTTGTAAACGCTTCTCGCAAGGTACGCTCGTATTTTGAGGTGCATCCTATAAAATTAATCATTGCATACCCGATATGCGTGGTGCTCTCAAAGCCCAATCTCTCGGGTTGATTGCTCAAATGGGCCGTGGAAGTCGGGGGCTATGGAATCAAATACAAACCCCAAACCGCTATCAAGTCACAAGTGCTGGCCGACTTCGTCGCCAATTTCTCCACCAACCTACAACTCAAAGTGGAGAACAAAGTTGCCAGCATGACACAGGCAGATTCCGACGCCGACCTGTGGTCCTTAAGAATTGATGGTGCCAGCAACGTGCTTGGAAACGAGGCTGGGGTAGTACTAAAAGACCCACAAAGGGAAAGTTATGAACGAGTCATCCGACTCGACTTCCCTAAAACGAACAATAAAGTGGAGTATGAAACGCTCATCCAAGGGATGAAACTAGCCCTAGAACTCGGGGCTCGCAAAATACGTGTGGAAATTGACTCCCAAGTAATTGTCAACTAGCTGGAAGGGACTTACGCTGTGAAAGAAACTCGACTGAAGCTATACCACGCAGTTGTAGAAGAACTAAAAGCTAAAATGGACAAATGGGACCTCCGCCATGTCCCGCGCAAATCGAATGTCCGGGCAGATGCCCTAGTGTTGGTCCCGAAATATCAGAGTCGTCGTGTTGATGACTTAACACGAAATGCAGCGGAATAGTTTTACGTCTCTTGCACTTACGTTATTTTCCAAAAGTTAGTTAGCTCAAGTTA
>JAPKLW010000433.1:65447-93734 GCA_026898455.1 Plectranthus barbatus
CCACTTCGGGAAAGTCTTATCCTTTTGCGTGAACTTTCTGTCAGAGTCGCAGTCCGACTTCGAATTTTGTTCTTGTTTTGGTACGCTAGAGCCTGCTACAAGTATATTCCTTGTGATCCTTTGAGTTCCTTTGTTTGCGATTCTTTATCCATTGTTGAAAGGTTAGAATGCTAACCATCTTAGCATTCTGTCTAGCGTTCTTTCAGCCATTTGCAAGTGATCCTTTGTTCGCTTGCTTTTCTAGCAGTTTGTGAGTCGAATGCTGATATCAACTGCTTTGTGTCTGCTAGGGGTTCTTCTCAGCACACTAGTCTATTACAACTCGATGTATAACTTATACAGGACTTTACAAGTTGTGTTAGACTTTCTATATTTCAGCAAATGATCGACCAACTAAATAAGGTTTGATCCAACAAAACCTTTTACAAATAAGTCCTAAGGGAGATTTTAGGAATAATTCCCAACAATTTCCCCCTTTTTGGTGCGATCAAAGCTTACTATCATTTGCTGACCATAAGTGGAAGAATGTCTGTGTTTTACAATTCTATGCTATTCTATCAATCTAACACAGAGTTTTTCCAACTAGGTTCAAGCAACAGAAATGATTGAAGTCGAATTCCCCTTCAACAATTGCTGGGGAATATTTCTCGATTAAGTATGAGTAAATGTTTGCAACAAAGCAATATGCTAGAAATTCTAGCACTCATTAAATCAGTAAGCATTCATATTCAACAATCAAAATATGATCTTCATGTCCACATGCAAGTTTCTTGAATACACCAGAAGTGTAGATCAACTAGAGCACACCAGTAAAATTCAGAAGTGGACAAAAAGATTTTGTCAAAATCTGATCCAATTTCATATATGATATTGCAAGTTTAAGTACAAATTGGATTCAGAAAGTAAAAGAAATTGACCTTATCGTTCATGAGTCGGGTGCTGGTTTATCCTTTTCACTGTCTGCTGATTTGTTCTTCTGAATGTCAGCAAACTTCTCCATGGTAAATTTCATGAAGTTCTCGAGAAGAGCTGCTCCTGTTTCCCTTTCCGCAGCCTCACGCTCCAGTTCTTTGGCCAGCTTTTCTTGCTCCATAGCAATCTTCTGTAGTTGAAGTTCATGTTCCTTCCTTTGTAATTCTAATTTGGCTTCATGTTCCTTTCTTTGCAATTCTAATTGAGCTTCTAGCTCTTTTCGTCTTGATTCCTCCTTCGCTTCTTCTTCTTTTCTCCTTATCTCCTCTAACCTTGCGGCTAACTCCACCTCATTTTTCTTTCTTCTTTCCTGGTCAGCCTTTCTTCTTTCTTCCCCCTCTTTGATTGCAGCCAAAAAATTTGTACCATAAGCCACAACCGTGTCTTCGAGGGTAGTCTTGGTGTCTGCTAAATCCTTTTGAACGACCTCAAGACTTGTCCTGTTCTCAGAAATAGCCAGCTTGTTTTCAGCGATCTCTGATTGTACATGAGATACATCTCCCTGTATCTCATCAACTTCTCTTCTTAGATTAGCTGTCGCCCCTGATATTCTTTCATCAATGGTTACTTGCAAGTACGAGTCAAAGGCAGCAGCCATATCAGCATTCATTGGAAAGACCATCTGTACGGAAGAGATAGGAGTGGCATTGAAGGAAGTGGTTGCAATAAGCTCTCTGTTTGTTGGAGCAGGTGATTGCTGTCTTTGAATGGCAATTGCTTCCATATGTGCTTGATAACAAGCTTCCTCATGTATTATTCGATGAGTGGCCTCCAAAATCTGTGCGGACTCCTGAGCAATTCGAGCCTCTGCTTCTTGAGTCTTCATAACTGTATTCTGAATATCATGATTTACGAATTTGATTATTTGCACATCAAATTTCAGAGCGGCCCGCTCAGTGGCCATTGCCTCTCTTCGAGCCTTCCGACGCTCCTCTTGTTGCGATTCATATTCCATCTGACGTTTCTCGTAGGCAACAACAGCTTTTGCCTGTTGTTTGGACAGTTCAACTCTAGCATCAGAGTATCCATCAGGTACGAAGGTGGACTTGGGTAACCCAATAGTTTTCGAGAGGGAGCGATGTTCTCGGATGGCTTGAAGTCTGCATATCACTTGTTTATCCGAGATTTGTTTCATCCCTGGAACTTGATCAATCCAATCAAAGCACCAACGTTCCTCACACCTCCAGAAGTTTAATCCTTTAGCTGAAATACATATCATCCTCTCTTCGAAGCAGAGTTGATACATGATATAATCAAACTTCTTCCATCGACGGAACTCTTCTGCCAATAAGCATCCTTCAGGTATTGATTCATCCAACTCACTGTGGAATAGATCAGCTATGGCTCTTTCGGTTTTAGATTCAACAAACTGCTCTATTTCTGCAGCCATCGGTCCTAAATCAGAGTTAGGTACTTCTTCGGGATGAACCTTTGCACACCATTGACTGATTCTTTGGAGTCCATAGCGACGTCCTGGCAGTCCATTGAGGGTAACTCGAAGAATAGCCTCTGATCCTGTGGTCTCTTTCCTCAAGAACTTTGCATTGTAAATTTCTTCAGCTTCTCCATCGGAGTCAGATTCAGAGATGCAAGATGATTCAGGTTCAGTGAGGTGAGAATCATTTTCTTCTAGTTGAGGTGATTTAGCATCTAATTGCTCTTCTAATGTGTTAGCAGATTGATTACCAACGAGTGTTTCCTTCGGATGTTCTGCTAAGGGTGTCTGCACCGGCAGTCCTGCTAACATGTTTTCGTCTGGTTTTCCTTTCGCTGAACCCGGATTGATGAGTGATTCGACTTGATCTTCAACATTTCGAATCTCACTAGATTCTGCATCATTTCTTCTGCGAATCTTTTCCCGTGGGTAGTGGGTTTCATTGAATGCTCCAGATTCCAGCCTTTTTGTGAATTCTGTATCTGATAATTCTTCTTCTTCAATGTTAATCTGTTGATCAGGGGACTGATTGAGAATTGATTCTTCTGCTGAATCAGCCTTCCCTTTGCCTTTCTTCGCAGCTTCTTCTGTTAGATGAAGAAGATCAGCAGTTGAATCTTCTGTAGCATCCCTTATGATAGCATCTGTTGAAGTATCTGCTATTTCTTCATTATCTGCTGGAATTTGATTTTCTCCAGCATCATGCCTTTCTGCTAAAGGATGATTCATATGCTCGGCTGATGTTTCATTTACTATGCTAGCCTCGACTCCTCTGCTAGCACTGACATCTTTGTTAGCTTCTTTAGCAGCTCTTTTCTGGGCCATAAATTCTTCAGCAGCGGATTTGACTCGTTCGAAGTTCCTGTCTTTGCCTTCGAATGTCAAGTTACTGATGAACTTTTGGTAATCTTTCTTCTCGATTTCCTTTAGAGTAGCTACGCGCCTCCTCTTTGCTTTTCTTGTTTCCTGACTTCGTTCTTCTGCAATCCTGAGAGACTTAGGGATGTAATCTGGGTCAGTGGTGTCCTCAGTAACATGCTCTGTAGAATCCTTTTCTGCTGTATCAATTCCTTCAGCAACTGTAGCACTCTAATTTTCTGCTTCTTCTTTTTCTAGTGCTTCCTTATCCGTAAGTAGTTCCAACTTTCTCCTTGTCTTCTTCTTTGCCTTAGTCACATGAGGTGTTGTTGCGGTTCTCTTGTTTTGTTGAATAGGTAGTGCCTGTGCTCCAAGAGTGGTTGGACTCTGTTCTGCTTCCTTTGAAGTCATGATGTCGTTGATCTGATCAACTGGCAAGTTTCCTAACTTCTCAATTTCCTCAAGGTGTTTGAAACAATGATCTGTTTCTGCATTCCTCTTCAACACTGTTAATTCTTCTTCGGTTATGGGAATGGAGTGTTGAAGTGTGGGTGTTGCTAAACTAGCTTCATCTGGTTCCTCTGGGGATGTAGGTTTATTCTTGTCTACATTAGACTTCCCTTTTAACCTTCGAGGATTTCTGATATTGATCGGCTTAGGCTTGTGTCTTGTTACAGGAATGTAGTCTGTGGAAAGAAGTGCAACTCCACGATCCACGCCTGTGTTGGTAAACAAAATTTCCAAGAATTTACTAATCTTCAGCCCAAAGTTTACATTCGAGGAGAATGTTCCATCGATCTCCATATGAGCATTTTTCTTAGCATGCTCTGCCCATCGTTCAAATATGAACTCAGCCCAATTACCCTTAACATTGTCGTTTAATGCCATCATCACGGCATACTTCTTGGCTGAGAGCTCCGAGTATGAACCAGCGTCGCACTGGAGCATTTTAATCACAATTTCGGCAAGGAGTTTGTATTCCTCTGTCAAGGTGTTGATCGAGGTGTTGACCTTGAATGTACTTGATTGCCCTTTTTCTCCTGACTTCCTCCAAAGCTTCCATCTTCTCTCTATTTCGGCTATATCATTCACCTTATATTGAGAGATTTTGGTTCCATAATTTTGAAGTCCAAAAGTACGGGAAAGCAGATCAGCATTCACTTCTACAATATTCCCATATACACATGTCTTGAATGACTTCTGATCGTCACTCATTACAGCTCTTGCATAAAATTCAGCAACTATATGCGGATGAAATTGATCAGGTTCAGCAGTGAGATACCTGACTAGCAGTTCGGAATCAAGAAGATTTAAAATCCATTTGGGAAAGTTTTTGTTGGCGAGTGGCATGTACAGAACCCTGTCTTTCATGATTTGGGCCACACGTCTCCGTTCCGCCGAATGACTGGACAGCTTCTTCTGTCTGGCCATGGTTACCAATGTGCCGTATGGAATGGACTCATCAATGTCCTCTTTCTTCTCAATACCGGTGAACTCGGGTGCATGTCGAACATGCAGAGGCGAGCAAGTGGTGGCTGGATAGATGAATGTGGGCTGTTGAAATCGAGTTGTGTCTAGGTTTTCTGAGGATGGAGATTCGGGATTTGGAGATTGATGTGAGGAGGTTGAAGAATTTGGATTTGAAGTCATGGTTGAGTAATTTTTCTGGGAAGTTTGAGAGGGATTTGCAAGGACGGAGGTGAAGGGTTTCTGAAGATTGGTGGGGATTTGAAATCTAAATATGGTGTAGAAGATTTCGGAGTACGAGGAGAAATTGACGACGAGGATTGAGAGCACTTTAAATTCAATCAACGGTTGGGGTTGAGGGTTAGATCGTGGGTATAGCCACGTCCTTCGTAGCTTGAGTGTGGATGACGTGTCACAATCTGATTTGTCGCCGTCGTCTGGACGCATTAAATGTTCCTCCATATTGAAAAGCAAACGTCCCACGTCTGATTTGAGATTTTCAGCAGCCAAGATGGATAAAATTAAGCAGATGCTACCACGTATTTTATGGTATCATCATAATAATCTCCGGCATTGCTTTTCATGCATGATCGTAATCTCTTCCGATTTGACCTTTGCATTAATGTGCTACTTCACTCCTACTCAGCGACCCTTCGACTTCAGAGATGAGCAGTTACCAAGGGCTCTTCTTTAAATAGCATAAGCAGGCGATGCATTTGATACGACTTCTTGCAACTCTTGTTCTTCTTTTCACAAAATTTACTAATACGAAGATATGGAGCAGGCTCAATCTCTCTTTGTTCCGCGCCATAGAATTCTCTGTGATTCTGGTCTTTATGAGGAATATGAGACAGAGTACCACATAGCAGAATGGATCATGTCCAGTCTTCATGCTTGTGGTGTGGCTAAATTCATCTCTTTGACTCCTCATGCGTTTCATAGAGAACATCTTCAGTTCTTCGTCCGACAAAGTCAGCCCATTGGAGACTCCATCGTAGGTGTCTTCAGGAATCAGTTGGTGAGATGGACAGTGGACACTTTTGCTTCGGATTTTAGCTTACCGAGGGGTCCAATTTCTGTGATGGATTACCGCAACAATGAAATCACTCCAGAGTGGACTTCATGGATGAGATGGAGGCGTTCTTCTGATCTTGAGTTTTCACCTACCCCATCAGCATACGGATTGCAGACTCGCTATCAAGTTCTCTTCGAGATAGTCTGTGGAATGTTGGCGGGATTGAATCCGGATGATATGATCTTCTCTCGTGAAGTCTGGAAGGTCATGATGGCGGTTGATGATCGGGCAGAGGTTGACTGGGCGGCGTTTGTCTTCCAAAGGGTCCGACAGAGTGTGCAGCAGTGCCCTCAACTGCACCTTCCTTAAGTAATGCCGCTAAGTTGGCTACTAGAACAGAGATTCACCGATCTCACTTTAGGTCCCTCGAACCTTCGAGGAGTAGACTTTTATCCTTTTGTGCCGATGTCGCCTTTCTGACTTTGGTTGAATCCGCTGTTCATGTAAATATTTTTGAACTATATATAAAATGATGTCTATGTTATGATTTAGACAATCCAATCCCATATATATATGCGCTCAATATCGAACATCTGCTTGATAATATCCTTGATAATCAAATGTGTAGAAATTCTGCTGTATATGCTTCTTCTAAGAGTGTAGCAGATTGCTGATTGGTAGCAAGGATATGTGTTCTGCTGAAAATGTAGCAGATACTGCTTTAGAAAGTAGTTAGCAGAGCTTTCTTTATCTAGCAGAGTATCCATCATTTAGCAGAGTAGTTAGCAGAGCATTCATCGTCTAGCATAACCTCAGTCTTTAGCAGAGATTTCATTCGCTAGCAGAGTCCTCATTGCTAGTAGAGTCTTCATCATCTCGCATATCCCTTACTTTTCAGCAGAGTTCTCATTTGCTAGCAGAGTCCTCATTACTAGCAGAGTCTTCATCTCTAGCAGAGTCTCATCTCTTAGTAGACGAAACGTTGATCTTTAGTGTAAGCGTCTCTCCAAGCGTCATTTATTTTTTCAAGAAATACTTCGACCGATCTGATGTGTCGTCTGTTTATTCGTTGTGTATCAGATGATCATTAACTCTGAATCGAGACGAATCGATTTTTGTGAACAGAGTTATGACTCTTCCCTTATAAATGCCCTTCTTGTGTGTATCTTTATCATCACAGAAGCTCTTTTTCTGAGTATTCTTCTTTTGTCTCTTTCAGAAGATCTTCAAGAAAATGGATTCTCCTGGTCAATCTTTGGAATTGCGCCGAAACCAGATCCTCCATGAGGCTGGTTTGAACTCTTTGTACGATAACAATCCGAGAGTGGCAGAGATTGTCATGTCAAAGTTGGGTCGCAGTGGATTGACCCAATTCGTTACTGCTACTCCCAGACGTTTCCAAGGTGATATTCTTCGAGAATTCATCGAAAACTGCTCTGTGGAGGGTGATGGCATTTACGGTTTCTTCCGCGGCAAACTCATCTATTGGTCACCGGACGTCTTTTCTCGTCGATTCAGCCTTCCCAGAGGTCCTGGGTCTGTCTTCGACTATCGTGTGACGGACATTGCTCCTGAATGGTCCGCGTGGCAGAGATGGAGACGAATGCCTTCTTCTGAATTTTCCCTGTCTGTTTCAGCATATGACCTGCGCACTCCTTATTGGGTGCTCTTTCGTATTGCTAATAATATGTTGATGGGGGAGGACCGTGATGACACTTTCTTTTCAAAAGAAACGTGGCAAATTATGATGTCCATTGACGATGGGGTTGAGGTAGACTGGGCGAAATATGTCTACAACGGCATTCGAGATTGTGTCGAATATTATCCGGCAGTGCCTTTGCTGAATGGAATGCAATTTAGTTGGTTGCTGGAGCAGAGTTTTCCTCAGATAGCAGAAGGACCAACGAATCTTGTAAATGCGGACTTCTTCCCGTTCAGGCCTTCTTCCTCCTAGAATAGTGATCTTTTTGTTTGTAATCTTCCTCTTTTCTTTTGTAATGACATTTTGTCGATGAATGAAAAGATATATGAAGATTTCACAACTATGTTTTGTTGTCTGTTGTTTGTTAACAGAATTTTCAACCAATTTCTGCTCGGCATTTTCAATATTAGCAGAGAACTATAATCTTCAGCAGATGTAATCATCTTCCAGAATAAGTAATAATGTCTTCAAGAAATCCAAGAAATAGAGATAATATCTCTTCTTATACTCTGTTTCTGATATACTTGCGTTATAGACCCAGCAAGCTGTCTTTTGAGTGATTTGGGTGTCTGTAGCAGCCTTCCTGTGTCTGATGTGAGCTACTATCAAGTGTTATCATTTAAGACGGCAGATTTCTGTCTTAATCAAAGGATTTGTGATATCCTTTGGTGTCTTCTTTAAGCATTCGTGGAAGAGAACGCCAGAATACTCAGGTAGGTCGACTTGCCGTAAGTAGCCTTATCAGGACAGGTGGCGTTTCCCCCTTTGTCGAGACTCCTCGACTTCCGCTCCTCTGAGTTTTGAATTCATTTGATAGGACATTTTTGGGAGAGTGTTCCCATTATGGATAGAGCCATGATCTTCCTATAAATAGTGACGCACTTGTATACTGGAACTTCATCTTTTCCATTCCACGTTGCATAGCATTTTCTCCTTCACTAGCTTCAAAATGCATCGTATTACCATTGCTCCAAGTGATTTGCCTGTCACTCGCAACCAGATTCTTCATGAATCAGGGTTGTACTTTGAATATGGTAACAACTGTCGTGTTGCCAACTTCGTTATGGGAGCTCTTCATGAGAGTTGCCTGACCCAGTTTCTGACTACGATGCCGACACGCTATCAGAAACGAGCTCTCCAAAGCTTTATCTTCAGGAGTAAAACTGATGATGATGCTATTTAGAGTTGCTTCGACGATGAAGTGGTTTGCTGGACTCCGGCCCTGTTCTCTCAAAAGTTTGGCCTTCCTCGGGGTCCTACTCGTGTCATGGATGTCTTCCGCCACTTGACTGCTCCAGAGTTCGGCTACTGGAATAAGTGGAGGCAGTCCGACAACTGTGACTTTTCACCAACTCCATCATGTTTGGAGTTGAAGGAGGAGTACAGGGTCATCTTTGACATTGTTAGCAATGTCACCTTTGGGGTCCCTGCTGACAATTATGTGTTCAACCCGAGGATTTGGAGGGCCATGATGGCCATTGATGCAGAGATGAAGGACGTTGATTGGACGGAATTCTTCTTTGATGGAGTGAAGAGATGCGTCGATCTCTTTCCACAGTTTCCTCTGCCAACTGCCATGCAGCTAAGTTGGTTGCTTGAGCAAATGTTCCCTCATCTTGCTTCTGAAGGTATCCCTTTAATGGGATTCGACTTTTATCCTTTGAGAGCTCACTTCCCTAACTGTGGTTGAAGAATGCTCTGAGCTCTCCTTCCTTTTGGGTTCACAAAAATGTTGTTAGATTTGTAGCACATGATAGTGTAGAGTTGAATGTATCTGATAGACTTTGAACTCTGTAATCTTTCTGTTGAATGAGTATGCTGATTTCAGATCCCTTCTTTTCAACTATTTTCATGACATTGTTCAGCATTTTTGTTGTGTGGTAATGTCAAGAAATCTTCAACAGATCGAAGGCATAGCAATCAGAATGTAATAGTTATCAACCAAATTTCAAGAATATCCTTATAGAAAGAATGAGAGCTAGGACTCATTCATCCACGTCAGCATCTAATTCCATTAATCCCAGTTTCAAGCATAACTCTTTAAATCTGGTTTCTGGAAGGGGCTTTGTAAATATGTCTGCTATTTGATCTTTGGTGCATATATATCGAACATCGATATCTCTCTTCTCTTGATGGTCTCGTATGAAATGATGACGAATATCAATATGCTTGGTCCGAGAGTGATGAACAGGATTCTTTGTGATGCACATAGCACTGTTGTTGTCGCAGTAGATGGGTACACACTCAGGAGAAATCCCAGTCTTGTAATTGTTGCTTTATCCATAGAATTTGTGAGCAACAACTAGCAGCAGCTACATACTCTGCTTCAGTAGTGGAGATGGCAACTGAGTGCTGCTTTTTACTGAACCAGCTAATGAGTTTGTGTCCCAGAAATTGACATGTGCCACTAGTGCTTTTCCTGTCAATCTTACATCCTCCAAAATCAGAATCTGAATATCCACTCAGAGCAAGACCATCTTCTCTGGGATACCAAATTCCTAATCCTTCTGTGCACTTCAAATAGCGAACAATTCTCTTGGCAGTGTCAAAGTGAACCTTCTTCGGCTTGGCTTGATATCGAGCACATAATCCCACGACATACGAGATATCTGGTCTGCTAGCCGTGAGATACAGTAGTGAACCTATGATCCCTCTGTAAAGAGTAGGGTTCACATCATCTCCTTCTTTTTCAAGAGCAGCAATGCATGTTGTGCTGATAGGTATGCGCAAGCTCTTGGTCTTCTCCGGACAGTATTTGGCGATTAAGTCACGAGCATACTTCTTCTGATGGATGAATATTCCTTCTTTGGATTGATGAACTTGTAGTCCAAGAAAATAGGACATCTTTCCCATCATGCTCATTTGGAAATGGCTAGTCATGAGATCAGAGAATCTATCGCATAGCTCTTGATTCTTTGATCCAAAGATTATGTCGTCAACATAAATTTGAACTAGCAGAATGCTGTCTCCATCTTTAATTCGAAAGAGAGTTTGATCTATCCTCCCTTTTTGAAATCCATTATTCAATAAAAACTTGGACAAAGTCCCATACCAGGCTCGTGGTGCCTGCTTCAGACCATATAATGCCTTCTTGAGCCTGTAGACTTGATTACCTTGCTCAAATCCCGGAGGTTGCTCGACATAAACTTCCTCCTTGAGCTCGCCATTAAGGAATGCGCTCTTGACGTCCATCTGCATCACATCAAACTCATGGTACGCAACATATGCCAAGATTAGACGAATAGCCTCTAGTCTTGCTATTGGGGCGAAAGTTTCATCATAATCTATTCCTTCACATTGTCTATACCCTTTGGCCACAAGACGCGCCTTGTTCCTTACTACAGCACCTGATTCATCTTTCTTGTTTTTGAACACCCACTTAGTGCCTATCACACTTTGATGTTCTGGTCTGTCGACTAGTTCCCACACATTGTTGCGTGTGAACTCTGCAAGCTCCTCTTGCATGGCATTCACCCAATCTGCATCTAGCAATGCTTCTTCTACTTTCTTGGGTTCTTCATTAGATAAGTAACAGGCTAACATGGCATTGCCGTTTCCTTGTCTAGTTAGGATAGGGTCATTTACTCTTCCAAGAACACTGTCTAAAGGATGCGCTCGTAGCCATGACGGTCTGATACGTCCTGAAAATTCAGCATCTGGTTCTCCTTCTTGATGAGTATTGTTTTGATTAGCTTCTACTACATTCTCCTGGGGTTCAGCAACTGGGACAACTGGTACTCCTTCGTCATCTGCTTCTGGATCTTCATGAATGGGATCGGCATGAGCAGGTATGGCAACGGTTGGAGCTTCAGCAGCAGGTTCCTCCAGGATTGGATTCACAGCAACTCCTTTGCTAAGATCTTCGGTAGATTCTTCATCTTCTCGATCATCAAGTGCACCAGCAACATCTAAATTCTCATTTAGATATATAGATGATGGGGCCTCAGCATGATCATTAGCATCACCGGCCTGGTCAGCAGTCTGGTCACCTGCTGAGTGCAAAGTTTCTGGATTGACATCAGTCGTAGACCTAATCGAATCAGTACTCGTATTTTCAAAAGATTTTTGAAGAGATTGATCATGGATATCATTGGTCTCATGATTATCATTCCTCTGTTCTTTGTCAGCCCTGCGCACTAAAGTAGACTCATCACAAATAACATTACATGTTATTTCCACAAGTTAAGTTGTCTTGTTTAACACTCTATAACCTTTGTGAGAAGGGTATCCATATCCCAGGAAAACGCCTTCATCAGACTTAGGTGAGAAAGTGTTAAGTCTCGACTTCCCATTGTTATGGATATAACATGTTGAACCGAAAGTACGGAAGTGTTTAATAGAAGGCTTACGACCATTATACACTTCATAAGGGGTTTTGTTGAATCTGCCATTAACCGCACTCCTGTTCTGAGTGTAGCAAGCAGTCATGATAGCTTCTCCCCAATACTTTCCATTGAGTCCTGAATCAGCAAGCATGGACCGTGCTGCTTCCTTCAGTGTTATGTTTCTTCGTTCTGCTAGCCCATTCTGCTGTGGGGTTCTGGCAGTGGACCTTTCATGATGAATTCCAGCCTCCGCACAAAAGTCCATTAGAATTCCATTACAGAATTCCGTTCCATTATCTGATCTAATTCTTTTAACTGTAACTTCCTTGTTGTTCTGCTCTTTAAGGATCAGTTCAGGTAGCAGGATCTTTACTTCGTCTTTAGTCTTTAGTAGTTAAACCCACGTATACCTGGAGAAATCATCAACAACCACAAGTGTATATATTTTCTTATTAATTGTGGGTGGTGTGACAGGACCAAACAGATCCATGTGTAGGAGTTCGAGAATTCTTCCTGAGGTATCCTTTTCAGGATTTGATTTGAAGGATGCCTTTGTTTGTTTGCCCTGTTGACATGCTTTGCACACTCCTTCCTTTCGGAAAGATTCAGCAGGCAGTCCTTAAACCAGCTTGTGTTTGGCTAGATGATTGATCGTCTTGAAGTTCAAGTGATTTAATCTTTTATGCCATAGCCAACTTGTTTCCTCTTTGTTAAATGCCACGAAGCATGAATCCTGTTGGCCACTTTGCCAATCAACCACATATAGTCCACCCTTGCGGATGCCTCTAAGCTTTACTTCACCTGTAACCTTATCAACAATATCACATCCAGAGTTAATGAAATAAACATTATATCCATTTTCACACAGCTGGCTTATGCTCATTAAGTTATGTTTAAGGTTCGAAACAAGAGCAGCATTAACAATACGAATTCAATCTTGTTCTACATATCCTCTTCCAATGACTCTTCCTCTGCTGTTATCACCAAATATAACTGAGGATCCATAGACGCTTTGTAAATCTGAGAATAAGTCTACTCGTCCAGTCATGTGCCCTGAGCAGCCGCTATCAAGAATCCATTCATCTGGAGATCTTGACTCCTTCACTCTTGGATTCTTCTTCTGCAAGACAATTAAGAGAAGGATTTAGGTACCCGTTTAGTCTCGGGTCCTGCAGGATTAGCAAGTGTCATTGTTCCTTTTGGAACCCACATTTGAGTGATCTTCAAAATTTTCTTCTTGACATCACTCTTTATACCTTTCTCAACCTTAGGATAAGTAAATCTTGCATACTTAGATTGAGGATGAGGTGTGGTAGTGTGTTGTGCCTTCATTGTCCTTTTGAGAAAATTTCTTTTGGACTTAGGCCTTACATAGGTGTTCTGCCTATGTGGTGTATATGCATTATGAGGGGGCTTTACAGCATTGTAATTAACATGCTTGCTTGTATGAAATGAAGATCTTGCTGTCCTGGCAGTAGATGCATACTGCTCGGCAATCCTTCTAGGCTCTGCTGATCTAGGTTGCGAAGCATATGTTCTCGTGTTCTGCTTGAATTTATCATTCCTCAGTTGAGGTTTTATAGCAGACACTCGAGCATTCTGCTGAGGTATAACGTACCTCTGCTGTGTTTCCCTAGCATACATTCTAGGATTCTGCTGGGATATATCGTACCTCTGCTGAGGTTCCCTAGCAGATGTCCTAGCATTCTGCTGAGGTTTCACAGATTCGCTAATGAGTGTTTCAGCAGATTCCATTTCTTTCAGTTTTTCTCCAAGGATGAATTTTCCAGCAGAGACAAACTGAGTAGTTTTCCGCTTAGAAGATCCTCCTTTATCATAGCGATCATAACCAACACCAGCTCTATCTTTGTGGTGCTTTTGTTGATTAATTGCAGCATTCAAAATAGCTTGACTAGTCGTGTAAGTACAAATGCAATTTTCTTTTGGTTTATATTTCAGCAAAATGTTTTCTTTCTCAAGAATTTTGAAATTTTCAGAAAGTATTGAAAATTCGGCTTTCATTTTTGTAAGTTCCTCACTTGCAGACCTTAGTCTTTCGACTTCCTCGGTCAAATTTGAAACTTTTAACTTCAGTGAGGTGTTTTCACCCACAATGACGTTTTTAATTTCGTACATTTTAGAGAATTCTTCACTTAGCTTCGTGAGATAGTCTTCCTCAGAATCTAAAGTGAGATTCTCGCAATCATCAAAGGTTACAAATCTAGGGATGTTTATTGAAATTACCTCGTTGTTCTCGGCTGCTAGAGCCGTTTCAGCATTTTGATCAGCATCTGCATCAGCAAATTGATCTTCCACGACGTCTGCCATGAGGACTAGCATGGCTTCTTCATCCTCTTCCTCTGAGGATAGATAATATTCCTCATCATTTTCAGGAATGTCCTGAGTTTCTGTCCTGGTTAGGAGCGCTCTTTTGACTGCATTGCCTGCACGTCTTTCAAATCTTTGTTTCAGTCGCTCCCTTTCTTCTCTGCTGACTTTCGGACAGTCATGTTTCAAGTGGTCTGGAGATCCACACTCGAAACAGGTCCTAGGCTTTCGCTCTGCTGAGCGGGCATGAGAAGGTGACTGCTGAGTCTCCTTTGCTTCCTTTTCGCCTTTAGCCTCCATCAGCATCTTCTGAAGTTTCTTCATCTGTTCTTCTAGTTCACTGATCTTAAGATCAGTAGGCTGAGAGCCAGAGGTTGTAGCAACCTCCTTTGATTGGGTTATAGAAGCAGATCTTTCTTGATTGTAAAATGATTTCTTTTGTTTAAACTTATTAAAATCTTTTTTGACAAAATAAGCTAAATCATCTGAGCTAGCAGCGGATTGTGCTACTGCAACTTCATTTTTCTTTGACTGTTGTATTATAAATTCATGAGATTTTAACTGAGCAAATACCTCGGATGTAGACATTTTGTTGAGATCTTTCTCACTTAGACTAGTCATTTTAACAAACCAGTCATCTCTGGGGTCTAGTTTAGAGATAATCTTGTGATTCATATCTCCATTCTCATATTTCTTACCAAGATTATTCAGCTCTCCAATGATGATATTAAATCGTTCCTCCATGGCCATTATGGATTCACCTGCATTCATAGAGAAAGATTCATATTTATCAACAACTACCTGCAGTTTATTGCGTTTCATCTGGTCTGTCTCCTGGGAGGACTCGCAGACATACTGCCACATTTCTTTAGCTATATCGAACTCCAAAGCTTTTTGTGCCATCAGCTTTGGTAGGGAGTCAAGGATTAACTTCTTTGCAACATGCTCCAGCTGAGCTCTTTTCTTGTCTTCACTTGTATATACCTCAAAAGGTTTTGCAACCATCTGAGGTCTTGGTAGCCTTGGGGGTCTAGGTTGATCTCCTTCATAAGCTCCTTCAGCGGGTTCGGGTACAGGTCCTATAAAAGTGTTAGCTTTCATAATCTTAATGGGACCTCTTTCAAGTACCTCAACCATTTCTGGGTGTATGCTCTGAAGCTGTATTAAGGCCATCTTTTTCCATGTCGAGAAGTTCTCCCTGTTGTACTTTCCAAGAGAGTGATTCAACATCTTGTCTCCAGAGCTAAACAAGTGAAACACAGATAAACAGGTAAAAGTGCAAGGAAAATGCGGATCAGGTCTTAAGCGACTCAGAAGCAGTCGATTTTTCAACCTCCTGCTCTGATACCACTTGTTGGTCCCGAAATATCAGAGTCGTCGTGTTGATGACTTAACACGAAATGCAGCGGAATAGTTTTACGTCTCTTGCACTTACTTATTTTCCAAAAGTTAGTTAGCTCAAGTTATAACTTAAGTTTGAGTTCAGATATACTCTAGCAACTCCGTTGCTAGGTTTCAAATCGATCTTTGAGCAGTAAATTAATAAAACAGTAAACGGACACAAGATTTATAGTGGTTCGATCAAATAGATCTACGTCCTCTCCTTAGCCGAAACGCTAAGAATTTCACTAGAAAAGTATACAGATTACAAGGAATCGCCTTTCCAGTTATGTAGGCAGTGAACTTTCGGCCTGGCTACTTGACAGCTATCCTCCGTGAGTTTGCACTTCTCTGGTAAGGTTTGGCTGGGGGTCAAGGGCACACCTTCGAACACCTGCCTTGCCTGAAATGGAAGATTTAGACACTTCCTGATTTTCCTTGAGTATGGCTAGACGCCCGTTCTAGTCTTAACCTTTTCAGGTGTTCGACTGTTAGATTCTTTTCTAAAAGAAAGGAATCTCAATGATTGAAATATCCTTGAATGCAATCAAGAATATCTTCAATGGAGTGTCAGTACATCAATGAGCGACACTTCTGGTTGTTGGGAGCTTTCAGATAAACTTTTGTACAGCTCTCAACTGACTACTTTCAAAGTTCACTTTGTCAAAGGAATCTCTGGCTTGAGCGTTCGTGAATGAGTAAAGTGAGAAGAGCAATTTTAAGCAGTTATCGAAGTAGTTGTCGTAGTCTTTTTCCTCTCATCTTTGAGACTGTCTTTTATAGGTGGAGATTCAAACTTTGAATCTCCTTATCCGTTAGACTCAACGGCTCCTTGATCTGAAGAGGTTTGTCTGTGGTACTCACTTTTATTTTTGACTTGTACTTTCCTAACCACTTCGGGAAAGTCTTATCCTTTTGCGTGAACTTTCTGTCAGAGTGGCAGTCTGGCTTCGAATTTTGTTCTTGTTTTGGTACACTAGAGCCTGCTACAAGTATATTCCTTGTGATCCTTTGACTTCCTTTGTTTGCGATTCTTTATCCATTGTTGAAAGGTCAGAATGCTAACCATCTTAGCATTCTGTCTAGCGTTCTTTCAGCCATTTGCAAGTGATCCTTTGTTCGCTTGCTTCTCTAGCAGTTTGTGAGTCGAATGCTGATATCAACTGCTTTGTGTCTGCTAGGGGTTCTTCTCAGCACACTAGTCTATTACAACTCGATGTATAACTTATACAGGACTTTACAAGTTGTGTTAGACTCTCTATATTTCAGCAAATGATCGACCAACTAAATAAGGTTTGATCCAACAAAACCTTTTACAAATAAGTCCTAAGGGAGATTTCAGGAATAATTCCCAACACCTAGCCAACCTAGTAGCCACCAGCACGACTCCGAACAACCGACCAATCCCCAAAATATGGCGGTCATCGCCATACATTGCCACATAACATCATATCGTGCCCATCAACCAAGACAAAAATGATTGGAGGACTCCCTTGATTCGACACTTAAAGGGGGAATATGTCCCGGTCGATAGAAATGAGGCTTTCAGGACCGAGAGACTTGCCACACGGTTCACCTTGATAAACGATAACTTATACCGGCGGTCCTTCGGAAGACCTCTCCTCTCCCTAGATTGAGCAAGTTCTGTCGAAGTTACACGAGAGCGATTGCAGAAACCACGTCGGGGCTCGCTCCGTATCTCACAAAATAATCACGGCCAGATTCTACTGGCCAACGTTAAAGAAAGACGCCGTTGACCACGTCAAACACTATGATAGTTGTCAGCATTTCAAAGCATCGACTCACCAAAATACGAAACCCCTCTACGTATCAATCACTCCGTGGCCGTTCATGGTGTGGGGGATGGATCTGGTAGGCCCTCTCCTAAAGGGAACGGGACAGAAGGACCACATACTTATAGTGAGAGACTACTTCACCAAGTGGGTCGAAGGTGAAGCCTTGGGAAAGACTCCGGATCTGGAAGTCATCAAGTTCCTATAGAAGCACGTGCTCAGTTGCTTTGGGATACCCAAGAAGATACACACAGAAAACAGGCGACAGTTTGCCAGTGACAGGATGCAGACATTCTACAACACCTATGGGATCAAGCTAACATTTTCAACACTACGATATCCCAAAGCCAACGGATTGGCAGAGTCGACAAATAAAATAGTGATCAGCACCCTGAAGAAAAAGCTAAACCCACACGGCTCAAGATGGGTAGAAGAACTTCTAGCTGTGTAATGGTCCTACCGAACCACCCCGAGAACCGCCACTAGCCCAACTCCCTTCTCTTTGGCATATGGAATCAAAATAGTTGCACCCGTAGCCCGAGGGTGGAGTACTCTAACGAGCAAACTAACAATGAACAACTTCAGGCTAACCTAGAGCTCATAGATGAAGTAAGGAATAACATAGTAGCTAAGATTCCCGGTGACAACGCCAAGTCGAAAGATTCTACAACAAGAAACTCAAGCTCAGGAGCTTCAAAGAAGGAGACCTGGTCCTAAGAAGAGTATTCCAAAATACTAAGGAATCCGGCGCAGGAAAACTGGCCTCCAATTGGGAGGGTCCTTACAAAGTCACTAAAGTAATAGGGCACGATGCTTACCAAATCAAGACAGCAGAAGAAAGAGAATTACAAAACAACTGGAACATCAAACATCTAAAGAAGTACTATCATTAGTACACAAATATGCTCACTCTGTCCTGTCTTTAACATTTATTACATTTACAATTTTTTCATATAAATCGTTACTAACTTGAGCGTCGGAGGGGCGATGACTAGGCATTGCCCACCCTGACCCTTATATGTCTGTCATACAGCTTAAGTCTAGAGGTCGACGCCGAAGCTCACGGGTGTTCGACATCGACCCTAAAAGTGCTTCGATACCGACCTAGAAAGAGGGTCGACATCGAAGAGCCAAAGACGAATCAGTCCACAAAAAGTGATCACATACGTGCAACATGTAGAGGTACCAACAAATCACGATATGGACAAGCCTTGCAGATAGGCAGGAAGACGTTCAAACAGTACAAACACAACGCAACATCAAAGTTAAAGCATCCAAGCAATACGAGAAACATTTGAATCGAAAAGCGATAGATGGATCGGAAAGTGAAAGCATTCGATCACGCAAAATATTAGAACTAAATCAGGAGCACCATTGATTCAAAAAAATAAATAATGTTCGAAAAGTAAAGCATCGTAAAAAAAAAAAAAAGGCATTGTTTCAAGTTTTACAAAACTGAGTTCAACAACAGAGTATCGTCTAAGCAGCCACGTCTTCATAAGTCTTCTTCTTGACCTCTTCCTCATTGTTGTCCTTCAAAAAACCATCGACCTCTCTCTCCTCCAAGTTTTCCTCAATCTCAGCCTCCTTAAGTGGCTCGTCCTTAACCATCTTCTACTCGGTCTTGAGCACTTCTTCGTCAACCTAAGGTGGAGTTGGAGGGCGCGTTATGTTGCCGAGGTTGAAATCTGGACAGCATCGACCGACCGTGGCACATATGGTCCAGGTGACCATATCAACCAACAGATCGAACGTGGGCTTGAAGGCAGGGTTAGCAACAACCAGGTTCAGATCCATTCCATCCCCTGCTTTCAACGCCTCAGCCTCGGCCTCGTGCCTTTGCTTCTCTCGCAACCTCTCCTCTTGGCCTTTGCGGAATCGAGCCTTGTAGGATTCGAGCTCGAGCTCTTTCTTGGAGTTGGTGGCATTGAACTCGAACATAGCCTTCTGGAGCTCCTATTCCAACACCTTGTTGTGGTGTGAGAGCTCTGATCTCTCATTCTTCAGCTCATTGTACTTTCCCCAAAGGGAAACAACCTCCAATTTTGACTCTTTAAGCTCTCCTGAGACCGTGGCGAGCTTGTTGGCCAGGTTGATACTCTTTAAGCGCTCAGAGGCGATCTCCCTCTGGGAATGGCTTGCCCCCTCACTTGCCAAATCGAGTGACCTAATCAGGTGCTCGGTGTAGATGGTGAACTTCCGAGTGGTCTGCAACAAAGAGATCAATTGCGATAGGTATCAAATAGTGAATTTATGAAAATTTCTATCCTTTTTAAGGACCTTCTCCATCGTGAAGGCCTCCCGAGCATAAGCGCTCTCAAAATCGTCGGCTTTGATCTCGGTGTCTAGGATCTTTTTAACTCGGATGGCGTACTCCACGGAGGAGAAAGCGATGTCTGCCGGCCCCGATCCACCGAGTACCAGATCGAGCTACCCGATCTGCTCGGTCAGCTCCAACCGAGCCCTGGAGTTCGAACTCGAGTTGTGGGCCTTTTTCTTGCACCATTCCTCCCTGGCTTTCTTCCTCGAAGAAAAAAGCTGGTGGAGAGGAGGCAGAGGCGTTGGTGGTAAACCTGATGAAGTCCCATTGATCGACTTCTCGACCGGTTCGGTACCCCCCGACCCGGTGGGGTGTAGTCCCCCAAAGACGCGGGGGGAATCGGTAGTGTGCTTCCTTAGAGGAGGTTGCCCCTCGGTCGGTCCGAACAAGCCCGTCTCACACGGGGGCTTTTGCACCATCATAGCAGCGAGCAAATCCTGAGGAGATAAACCGGCCATGTCAGCTGGAAGTGGTTCTTTATTCCCCTTAGAATTGTGAGAGAAGTCTGCTTATACCCTGCAAAAGAATCGAACAACAAAGGGTTAGTGATTGATCAAAGATAGACCGAGCAACACACTTGTGAGGAATTTGTATTTATGGGCACTCCGCCCTCAGCCAAAAACTCCGGATCGGTGTGGCTCATCTATAACCACACCCATTGATTCTTCCATCTAGGGGTGTTCTGTGCGCACTTCGTGATCATCTGCTCAGGCAGAGAATCCCTCTTTGTGAAGTAATAATATCCGGCCTTGTACCAACTCAGCTAGTACAAGTACTGCCACTCACAAAGAGTCGGGGCGAACTGAGGCCTGCAGCGTAGAACCCAAGCAGGGTGTTGAGCATATAAATGGCACCAGGCAATCGGTGCCACCTGGAAAGGCGCCAAACCGCAAGATTGAAGAATGGCTCGAAAAAAGGCATGAGGATGGATCCCCAATCCCGTATCTGATCACCGGTAGGAAGAAAGCCACGTCATTAGGATGCATTGGTCGAAAATACCTGTTGTCCACCGTCGGCAGGGTGTACACCATCTTGTGGCACGCGACCCCCATTGAGAACTTCTTAACGTCTGCCTCGGTGGCGAGGGATACTGCTAACCGAACAGGGTCCTTACGATCTGATTCTTCTTGATCAAGGAAGTATTTACCACCATAGGCTCGAATGAGTCATCACTATCTTCGACGACATTGTTGCCTGAATCCTCGCGTTCATCGTCGACATTAGACATCTCCTCGGGTTCGAGGTCTTCTATTGCTTGCTCATGCATGAACTGACCCCCTCAGAGCCTAAGGGGACCACCTCCTCCCGATGAGGCAACCCTCTAACCTCAGCCTCGGTCAAACCCGAGGATGACAAGGGCTCCTCCCAAATCTCAACCGTGGGAATCATCGAATATCTAAAAGTTAAAAATATACTGGACATAGAAAAGCAAGAATTGGCAAAAATAGAGGTTGTTAGGAATATTGTTAGACCCCTCTACTGTAAACCAATTCATTATCATAGTTAGATATGTTTTGGTGGATCAAAGCTATGGAAACTCAGTATCGAGTCAATTGTAAAAAGTCTTGTATAGGAATTCATACTCGAGTTGTAATAGATTAAGAAATAGAAAGTTTCAGGTTTGCTGAAGGAGTCAGCAAACTCATCTAATTGCTGAAGATTGATGAAGATCAGAATGGCCAGCAATGTGAAGGAAGCAACGAGAATGCTGAAGAAGGAACTCAAGCAAACTACGGAGACATCCGACGCACAACAGTAGTCAGCAGACGACAATCAACAATCAAGAGAAAGATTACAAGCCAAATATTAGACATATTACAAGTTACGAGAAGAACCAACAAACCAAGAGGATGGAATAACCAGCATGAAGAAAAAAGGGGTTCGGAACTACAAAGGATCCGTTCTGACAGGAGACGGCTAAAGATAGATGCTACGCCAATCAGAGACGAAGGGACTTGAAGAGTTTTTGTCCACCACAGAAAAAGGAAGCATGCAGATAGGCGAGCATTCCCTTTGAGTCTAACGGATAAGATTCAAACGGCCGTTTGAATCTTCACCTATAAATTGGTATCATCCTTATTTGATTCAAAGGTTCGCGACTTCGTACATACAAGAGATAACAAAAGAGATAAAACTTATTCTCTCTATCACGTGAACTCATCCGAGCTAAGTTATTAATTGAAGCTTTAAGCAAGCTTTCATAATTGAAGCTCGAAGACCTGTGAAGTTTATCTTCAAAAGGTAACATTGGGATTCTTTCTATTCCAGAAAGAATCTAGCAGTCACTATTGCGGTGCATGAGTGATTCTTACGGGCTACGCCAACACAAGGATATGTTCCGGGAAGAACTATAAAACTCCCTCCCAACAGTCGATGTCCGAGGAGAAGGGAGTTTTTCCTCACTCTAAGGAGCAACACCAATTAATGATTGGAGATCGAGGTGCTTGAAGGTGCGCGCTGGCTAGACGGAGGATCTGCTCAACGTTAGAGATCAGGCCTGACTTTGTACTCAATCTTCTAGTGAAATTTTCAGTCAGAGGATTGGAGAGTGGACGTACAACAATTGTTCGAACCACTATAAAAATCCTTGTGTCATTTACTGCTTTGCTTCGCTATTTGTTTGTTGATTAAATCATTTTAAACTTAACACACTAAGTGTTGTAGTATAACTTGCAATCAATCTAACAAATACACGAACTAAAACATTTAGCTAAACACTTGCTAAGTCGAGACCTTAGCAAGACACGTGCAAGATAAACATTAATACTTCCGCTGCATATGTCATAACTCTGATCGGGGACCAACAAGTGTTATCAGAGCGGTTGTTCTTTACAGACTACTGCTTCTAAGTTGCCAAGGGCCAGATCCATATTTTCCTTGCATATCTGTGTTTCTGTGTTTAGCTCAGGTTCAGGAAAATGGCGCACAATGCAAAGCTTCCCAAGTTCACTCCAGAATCCTATTCTACCTGGAAAAAGAGGTTGATGATCACACTAACGAACATGTATCCAGAGATGAGATGAGTGATCGAAGTTGGACCCATCAAGATCCAGAAGGTGAAAACAAGGGTCGGAGAGAACGTTGAAGGACTAGACGTAATGGTGGATAAGCCACTTAAAGAATGGACTCAAGAAGAACGAGCCCATGATCAAATAAATTACATCACCATGGATCTCATATTAAGTGCCTTATCACCTACTCCAATGGCTGAAGCGTTGGAGAACGACAATGCTAAAGAAATGTAGGATTTTCTCAGCATTCTGGACAAAGAATTGGATCAGATAAAGAGAAACAAGCTACAACAATGGGTTGACATGTATAAATCTTTCTGTTTGATTCCAGGTGAAACCATCAAGGACATGGAGGCAAGATTCAACAAGATTGTAGCTGAGATAAAGAAGTTGGGAAGGACATATGAACTTCTTGATGTGAATTTAAAGATTCTCTCAAGAATACCTAAGGAGGATTGGTTCGTCTATGTAACCAGTCTAAAGGATAAGGATTTGTCAAAGATTAGCACCAAAGACGTGTTCGCTCAACTGGAAGCTCATGAATTGGATATCGCCCAGATCAACAAGAATGATGTTGTTCGCGCTGCAGTCAACATTGAAGAACTAATGGAAGGTGCGGCATTCTTTGTGAAGAAAGATGGACAAAAGTGGAAAACAAAGAAGCCATTCCACTCAGATTTGTTCAGTCCAGTTCAGCAAAAGAGATTCATTCCATCAGCCGATCTCATTTCAAATAAGATGAATGCTCCGTGAGCGAGCTGGAGTAACAAATGAATAGACTTCAAAGGCTATTGCTGAAAGCAAAAAGGAAGAAGGAAGATCTCCAGCAAACTCAATCAACGGACAATAAAAACAAAAAGAGAGAACCAAGAACATGCTACGAGTGCAATTCCCCAGATCACCTAAAGTTTGAATGCCCCAAGGTAGACCCAGAAGAAAGGGAACGACTGAGAAAGTTGTTCGAAAGACGCGCATCGAAGGCGATCACCAAAGCATTGCTGACAAGGACAGAACTACCAGACATCCCAGATTATGACGACGAAAACTACTCATCAGAAGATGAAGAGGATGTTCTAATGGTGTTCATGGCAGACATTAACGAAGAGCAGACAGGAGAATCAACTCTAGGTGCCACAACAAACCAGGTAACAAACACTACTCTGTATATTGCTTCAATTTCTAATAATATGCATGACACTGCTGATTCATGTTATTCAAAATCATATGAGATAACTATGAAATACCTATTAAAAGAGTTTTCAAAAGTTCATGGATTAAAGGATATTCTAGTCAAAGAAAACTCCTCTCTAAAATCTCAACTTTCAAGTTTGACCAGTGAGATTGATAAATCTAGGTCAACAGATGAGGACTTTTGAAGTTAAAAACCGAATTCTAGATCTTAAGCAGTAGTTATAATACCTTAAGACAGGAAAATGAAATTTTGAAAAGTAATCACTCAGTGCTAAATGCTTGTCGATGCAAATTTTCATAAAGCACGAGAGATTTAGATGATATTTTTAGCGTCCAAAGAAATTCGAAGAACTTTGGTGGAATATGTTTTGATAATAAAAAGTCTCGCATCGCTGAATCAAGTAAGTCAAAGAAGATTACTTTTGTCCCAGCAACTGGGAAGATTCAACAGACTACTAGGAAAGACAAGAAGGAAAATGTTAAGTCAATTGAACAGCAGAAATGCTGGCAGACCAATATCCCTCAGCTGACTGCTCGACGGAGATTGAACTTTCGATCTGCTGAGAAAAAGCCAACAAAGTCAATGTATGTTACCAAGTAGACTGTTCCATCTTCTAGGATGGTTCATACAAATCCTAGCAAGGCTAAGCAATCTATTAAGGTTGCAAGGAAGCCAACATACACTCCAAGTAGAAGGAACACCTACTTGAGGCCAGATTCTACTTCAAAATATTTTCAAAAGATAGTGACGACTCGACACACTACTTCACATCCCTATGTTGATTATCGAAATTATGCCAACAGGAACGGAAGGGAAGTGAGACGTGATGATAAAAGAAACATCAAAATCATGAAAGTCTGGATTCCCAAGGGAATAATCCAGAAAGCTAATCCTACAGGACTCGTAATTGATAGGGTACTGAAAATATAAGTTCTTTGTTTTGCAGGAACAGGGTTCAGAAAGAAGATAATCAAGAAAACTCAAAAATGGAGCTTAGACAGTGGATGCTCAGGTCACATGACAGGAGATGAAGAGATCTTCACAGAACTTTGCAAGTTCCGAGGAGCCTCAGTCTTATTTGGTGATAACTCCAAGGCCAGAGTAATCGGAAGAGGGTGCATCGAGAAAAATGGAATGCGAATAATCAACGTTGTCCTCGTCGATAGTCTCTAACACAATCTACTGAGCATCAGCCAGCTATGTGAAAATGGATATATTGTTTCCTTCTCTGACACAAGTTGCGAAGTTACAGATAGAGCCACCGGTGAAGTAAAGCTTAGAGGAATCAGAAAAGGAGGACTCTACATTGCTGATTGGGAAAGTGGTCAACAAGCATCGTGCTTCATAGCATTCAACAAGGAAGAAACAAACTGGCTATGGCACAAAAGGCTAATGCATCTGAACTTTAAAACCATCAATTATATTGCTAGAAATAACATTGTTGCAGGTTTACTTCAAGAAACCTTCAAGAAGGAAGGAGTATGCAGAGCCTGTCAACAAGGAAAGCAAGCCAAAACGTCCTTCAATTCAAATCCAGAAAAGGCCACTTCAAACAGAATCCTTGAGCTACTGCACATGGATTTATTCTGCCCTGTGACACCACCCACTGAAGGTAACAAACTATATACTCTAGTTGTTATTGATGACTATTCCAGGTACACATGGGTGAGGTTACTCAAAAGCAAGGATGAAGTGAAAACTATCCTTCCAGAGCTGATAATTAGAGTTCAAAATGACAAGGAGCTCAAGGTCATAAGGATAAGATCCGACAACGGTAGAGAATTTTGAAATGGAGCATTGATGGACTTCTGCGCCAATGCTGGGATAGGACATGAAAGGTCCACTGTAAGAACACCCCAGCAAAACGGTTTGGCAGAAAGAAGGAACAGAACTTTAAAAGAAGCCGTGCGTACAATGCTTTCCGATACGGATCAAAGTCAAAAATGCTGGGGAGAAGCAGTAATGAATGATTGCTACACACAAAATCGAAGCGGATTGAATCTTCGCTTCAACAAGACTCCCTATGAAGTATATCATGGTCGTAAGCCTTCTTTAGCTCATCTTCGTGTTTTTGGTTCATCATTATCCATAATAATGGAAAATCTAAATTAAGTACTTTTTCTCCCAAGGCCGATGAAGAAGTGTTCCTAGGATATGGACATCTGTCTCATAAGGGATATAGAGTTCTTAATAACACAACCGAACTTGTGGAAATAACATGCAATGTTATTTTTTATGAAGCTACTTTAGTGCGCAGGACTATAAGAAGCCAAATCGATGAGTTTCATTAAACCAATGATGTCAATGGACCTTCGGGCTTGAATACTTCCGAAGCTGAACCGAATGATCCGACTAGGTTAATGAATTAATCATCATCTCTACTGGAGACCTTGACTGATCAATCAATAGTCAAGAGGGCCTGTGATGGAATTGGTAATGCTGAGGCCACCATACAATCTCTCGAAGAGCTTATAGATCGACGAGGAACTAAAGGAGAAAAGGACGCTCAACTATCTGAAGGTTCCCAGAATGGCGAGAGATCTACTGAAGAGAATCTTGCTGAAGACAACCAAGGGCTGACTGCTGCAGACAGGAGTACTACACCAGTAATACAAAATCCAGAAGACAAAATGCCAGAAGACAATCCTTCAGCAGAAGACGACTCAACAAGGGTAGCAGACAGCTTGGAGACTCTACAGCATATTGATGTACCAGTTTCAGAAGAACCCATCGGACTATCCAGCAGTCAAGTCATTCCTGTAGAAGAACTTCAAAGACCCAAATGGCTTCTTAGAGATCATCCTACTCAAGAGATTTTAGGAGATATTGCTGATCCAATCCAAACCATACATAGTGCACTACTTGTCTGCTTCATATCACAAGAAGAGCCTACCAAAGTAGTAGAAACACTGAAATCAGCAGACTGGATCAACGCAATGCAGGAGGAACTATCAGAGTTCACAAGGAATCATGTATGGTATCTCGTCGATCGTCCAACACATCAATCAGTAATAGGAACTAAATAGGTATTCAAGAATAAGCGAGACGAAAATGGACTCGTCGTTCGTAACAAGGCCAGATTAGTTGCTAAAGGTTATACGCAGTGTGGAGGGATAGACTTCGACGAAACTTTTTCTCCAGTAGCTCGCCTGGAAGCAATCAGATTATTCCTAGCATATGCTGCTCATCATGGGTTCACAGTATTTCAAATGGACGTCAAGAGTACATTCCTTAACAGCGAATTGAAAGAGGAAGTCTACGTGGAACAATCTCCAGGTTTCGAACGAGGAAACAAAGTGTACAGACTAAGGAAAGCTCTCTACGGACTAAAGCAAGCTCCAAGAGTGTGGTATGATAAGTTATCACAATTCTTGCTGAAGAATGGATTCAGAAAAGAAAAGATCGACAGGACATTATTCCTGATCAAAGATGTAAAGTACATCTTAATTTTCCAAATCTATGGGGATGAGATCATATTTAGATCAAGAAATTTAGGTCTCTGCGAGAAGTTTGCTCAGCTTATGCAAACCAACTTCCAAATGAGTATGATGGGAAAAATGTTATACTTCCTAGGTCTACAACTCCAGCAATCAGATGATGGGATTTTTATTCATCAGAAGAAGTACACGAAGGATCTCATCAGCAATTTTGCCCAGAGAAGACGAAGACTCTGCGGATTCCCATGAGTACAGTTTGTCAGATACCAATGGATGAAGAAGGTGAATCCGTAGACCCCACAACATACAGAGGAATAATTGGATCACTACTTTACTTGACGGCCAGCAGACCAGACATTTCATATGCTGTAGGTGTATGTGCCAGATATCAAGCAAATCTAAGGAAGTCACACATGGAGTATGCTCGAAGAATTGTAAGATATCTGAAGGGAACATAATCTTTAGGAATTTGGTACCCCAGGGCAGACGATCTCACACTCATAGGATACTCAGATACTGATTTTGGAGGTTGCAGAATTGACCGAAAAAGTACGAGCGGAACATGCCAATTCCTTGGTCATAAGCTGATAAGCTGGTTCAGCAAAAATCAACACTCCGTAGCAACATCCACAATGGAAGCAGAATACGTAGCTGCTGCTAGCTGTTGTACACAAGTGTTGTGGATCAAGCAACAACTTCAAGATTATCAAGTCAGCACTGGTTGCGTTTCCATTTACTGTGACAACAACAGTGCGATGTTATACTTCCAAATGAGTATGATGGGAAAAATGTTATACTTCCTAGGTCTACAAGTCCAGCAATCAGATGATGGGAATTTTATTCATCGGAAGAAGTACATGAAGGATCTCATCAGCAAATTTTGCCCAGAGAAGACGAAGACTCTGCGGATTCCCATGAGTACAGCTTGTCAGATATCAATGGATGAAGAAGGTGAATCCCTAGACCCCACAACATACAGAAGAATAATTGGATCACTACTTTACATGACGGCCAGCAGACCAGACATTTCATATGCTGTAGGTGTATGTGCC
>JAPKLW010000433.1:93744-158028 GCA_026898455.1 Plectranthus barbatus
ATGGAGTATGCTCGAAGAATTGTAAGATATCTGAAGGGAACATAATCGTTAGGAATTTGGTACCCCAGGGCAGACGATCTCACACTCATAGGATACTCAGATACTGATTTTGGAGGTTGCAGAATTGACCGAAAAAGTACGAGCGGAACATGCCAATTCCTTGGTCATAAGCTGATAAGCTGGTTCAGCAAAAAGCAACACTCCTTAGCAACATCCACAATGGAAGCAGAATACGTAGTTGCTGCCAACTGTTGTACACAAGTGTTGTGGATCAAGCAACAACTTCAAGATTATCAAGTCAGCACTGGTTGCGTTTCCATTTACTGTGACAACAACAATGCGATGTGCATCCTGAAAAATCCTGTTCATCACTCTCGAACAAAGCACATTGATATTCGACATCATTTCATTCAAAATCACGTCGAAAAGAAGGATATCTTAGTAGATTACATCAGAACAGAGGATCAGCTAGCAGACATATTCACCAAGCCTCTAGCAGAAAGCAGATTCAAAGAGCTTTGTCTTAAGCTTGACTTATTGGAACTGGATGAGGTTATGGAAGAATGAGTCCCAGGTCTCATTCTGTTCTTGATTAACTTGCATGAAATTTTATTGGTTTTCTCTAGAAAATGCGGAATAAGAGTGTGTTCTAGCTCACGCTCTTCAAAAGAAAAGTTTTTTTGAGATTGCTGAGTCCCAGCTCTCAGCAATTCTATAGTCATATACCGAAGGATATTCATTTTAGCAGATTACAAGATTGCTAAGTCCCAGCTCTCAGCAGTCCAAATGATCAATAAAGAAGAATATTAAATTCAGCAGAATAAGTCAGGTGATTGTTGAGTCCCAGCTCTCAGCAAAAGATGGAAGACTGCTGAACCAATACAAATCTGAATCAATCTCGGGAAATTGATCAGATATGGGAATAAATATCGGGATACTCAACCGACGTATCAATTAAGATCATCATCAGTGACGAAGCAATGATACATATTCGCTATCATTACCAAAGATCTTATTCAAAGGCTCGAGACGATTCCGTTCTGAAAATAGCCACCACGTGGAAAGACTATAGCGAAACCATCGGTTCCTAAGACAGACGAAGTAATTAGAAGATCGAGTCTCTAGGAGAGGTTGCGTCTATTTAAGAGAAGTTATCTTCCTCTGGAAATCCATATCTCAAAACCTCAAAACCCTAGATCTATCTTCTGCCTCATTCCCATCTTTCTAGAAACCATGCTCGAAGAAATAAAAAATGTTGTCCTTTACCATTTCACCAAAATACCTCCAGAATGGGTTCGAGCAACGTGACATGGAAGTCTCCAAATTGAAAGGAAGAGTCGTAATCTTCACAGAGATCTCATCTAAGAAGACTCTCTCAATTCTCGGTTCACCTTGGACGATGAGTTTTCTCATATTAGAACCAAACGGAGATAGGCGGTCCATTCTGTCAGGCTATGATAGTTTTCTCGTTGGTGAGATAAAAACTTGTCAGGTGGGTCTGAGGATGGATAATCCTTAGTCACATGAATTGGGTAGCTCCTCTGCATCGTACAAAAATGGTATATGCAGATGGGTATACCCAATCTCTTTTTCTTCTCTTCTTCAAGGATTTCACGATGAAACCAAGGAAAGGAAGAGGAGACGGAAGATAAGCTTTTGGGTGGAGGAGATGCCACTCTACAACATCTACTTGGCACCCGAAGCTATGACAACGTGCCGGTAATGCGCATGATACCTCTCTTGAGTACGTACGCATGACACTGGACGCTGATAGGGGAAAGCTGCAGACAAAAGAACCAGTCTGAGCAGATGGCGAAATCTGCTAGACTCGGACTTCTCAAATTCCTGGAAAGTCTGCAGTAGAAGATGGATGTTGGAGAAGAGATGTCACCTAGAGAGCAAGAAGAAGATGAATTGCTTATAGACATCTCACAGCCTTGAAGCCAACACATTGTTGTGGAAGCAAGGCGGCTTGCAGCAATGAGCTCGGGAAAAGACCAAGAATGAGAAGATCTAGCAAAGGCATTATTGGCGTAGTCTGAAGACAAAATGATCGTTGTAAACTTGTAGCATTATACTTTGCGAAGTGTAACTCTTGTAAATCAATGATATCAATAAATTGCTCGCTTTGAGAACAATAATATGTTGTCTCAAACAATATAATCGCCTAAATCAAAATGCTAGATCATTACACTCCTTTAGTATAGAAACCTATCAAAAAAAAAAACATATGATTTTCCATGAAAAAATTGAAGAAATGAAAAGGAAAATCGAATGATAGGAATTTCTCAAAGGTCTTCCCAACCTCGTCGGAAGTAGAGTGCTTCAATGGTGAAAAGGTGAATAAATTCAAGTAAATTACTCTCTGCTGATTGCTGAATCGAAGCTCTCAACAGATTCACGACAAATACTAAGGTTGAGCTCTCAGAAAAAGGACTCTTGAACTTGAGAAGCTCATTGAATTTAAAGAGTCTAGAAGAACTGCTGAATCTAAGCTTTCAGCAGATATCCGGTGTTTACTGAGTCCTAGCTCTCAATTGATTAAGAATGATTGCTATTTGGAATAGCAGACAGACCAAAAAAAGTTTACTGAGTCGAAGCTCTCAGTAAAGATGACTCTTGTTTCTACATGGACCAAACTTTAGAAGAGTCTATTCTGTCTACTGAGTCCAAGCTCTCAGCAAGCTGTAAGCATCTACTAAACAAAGGACCGCAAAGACAGAATGCTGAGTCCAAGCTCTCAGCAAATCAAGTCCAGAATTATGTCATTCACCTCAAAGCAAAGAGAGAATGCTGAGTCCAAGCTCTCAGCAAAATAGGTGATATATGACATTTCTTATCAAAAGGTACAATCGTATGTTGAGTCCAAGCTCTCAGCATAGGCCTTTCACACTGCTGAGTATTCAACACATGCATCCTTGAATGCTAACCCGCAAGAAGGAGATTGTTGATTCAAATATATCTCGAAAGGCGGGATTATCTAATGATGAAGAAACTGCAGAGTTTACTTTCATTACAAAGTAACTCTTGCACAGGGCGGCGACGAATGCCAAGAGACACGTCAGCCACAGTCACGGTTCTGACAAAAAAGGACGCAAGGCGAACCATCACCAACTACCCAACCGTAGATTCATCCATATTAGAAGAGGAGATCTAACCGCTCACAGTAAAAGTGATGGGTTTTGTATACTGAAAGCATTTATTATAATGAGTATACAACGGTTTATTTCTCCTATCTGTTAACAACCTTACATGTATGAACAATGGTATCCTCTTGTCTCACCGATAGGGACGATCATACGGCGTGTTGTAGATCGCAGAAGACAGTATGATCACTTGACCTAGTGAGACATAAACCTGATCACAGCCGAGACAGCGTATGAGGATACGTCTGTCCGGATGGCTGCGGCATTGTCGGAATAAGTAGTCTGTCTTGGTTACTTGACATGCTGGTACGCAGAGGTGGCGTATTGACGGACCGCATTGAGATGTATTCGTCTGTCTGACATCAGCAAATACAAGATCTCATTTTATTGATTGATTCCAAACCCTAACGATGGTTCAGGGGTTTGCACGGGTTGACTGTTGCTTTGACTTGACATGGTGGAGAGCCTAAGTAACGTGCTCGTATATCCACATCTTGGGTAACAACAGTTCGTGTAGTACCGCCTGAGACTGGGTTTAGGTAACCATATCCGAGTAATAGGATGGGGACATTCCTTGAGGAGCTCAATAACATTCATCGTGTCAAAGTCCTGCAGGCTGATTAAGTTCAGGCACGAGTGATAAGGTTTGAGTGGTACTACTCAGGAATAATAAGATATTAATTAATTATAGTTAGAGCTTGTCAGAGGCTCCGATTAATTAATGGATGTCCGGTAACCTTAAATATGGGGATTCTCAATTAATGCAGCGCGTTCTCATAACGTGGTAATAAAGGGGTAGGTCAGTATTAATTCTGTGGTGAAAAAGAATTAATATTAATTAATTAATTGTGTCCTGGGTTGTGGACATGGGAATTAATTAATTTATAGGCCCACTTTATTATTTGCATTAGGTCCCAGGTTTGGCCCAAGGAAAGTGTGCTTAATTGAGCCCAGGAGCCCATTAGGGTTTACAACCCTAGGTCTATAAATAGACAACTCTCTCTCATAAGTTGCAACACAGTTGAAACACACGAAACCTAGGAGAGAGAGAGAGAGGGGCGCCGATCCTGTTTCAAAAGGGAGGAGAATTTCAAATTCTGGTCCTGCTCAAACCACAGATCTACGGAGTCCTCACCAGTAGTAGATCTGAACAGCACCGGGATACAGATCTGAAGATCTAATCTGGAGAACAACAGATTTCTTTCTTCCCTCTTTTATTTTTGATTTTATTCTAAGAAATTAGATTTCTAATTTCTGATTCCGCAGATAAAATCGGATTGCGTGGTTGAATTCAAGTGCAAAAGATCGGTTCAGACTCGACGGAATAACGGTAATTCCTCAATCCACAATTCTGGTAATTAAATTCATAGGAGCATGCTAGGGTTTATCTTGTATTTAATTATGCATAAAATCCATAAATCGATCTGTTTTAGTTTGGTTTTGGTGATTTGGTTCACGGGAAAACCCTATAAGAAGCCGGTTAAAGAGGGATCATATAAAAGAAATTTGGTTTGGGAATTCTAACCATAATACCTTCATATCTTCTGATTCAAAATTCTTCTGCACTTTTTGAAACTCTCAGAAGAATACATCAATGGCGGAATCTTCCAGCCGCACCAGTCCCCCTGCCGAATCATCTGGAAACACTAACATGCCCGAGGAACCAGAACAGTTCCAACCAACTTTCACAGGCATCTACAAATCGGAGGACATCAATGAGTCAATTTCATACTACCGGCTAATCGCCATAAGCCATGGAAAATTGCTTGGTGAACTTACCAATGATCAGAAAAGGGCCACTCAATTCAAGAAGGACAAGATACTGTACGAGCCACTGTTCCGAAAGCACTGGTGTGAAGACCTCATAGGTAAACTCGACCGAGAGAACCTACTGAGATACCTATTTGTAGAACCTAAGAAATTTCTTCCACACATAGTTGCAGAATTCTTCGTGCGTGCAATTGTTGATAATGAAGAGAAATCCTTCACCATGAGTGTCTTGGGTATCAAAATCATAGTAAGCCCAGAAGTTTTGGAGAAGACGTACGGACTCCGCAACGATGGTGAAGATGTAGCAAACTACAAAATCAACGATGAAGCCGAGATGAAGAAAAGATGGCTGAAATGGAAGTCGGAATCATACACCGATTCATGGAAAGTAGCAGCACCTCTGAAATCTCTAGCAGAACCGATGAGAAGTTTAGCACAAGTAGTCATAAGGATGCTAGTGGGCGAAGTGGGCTCACTTTCTGATTTAAGTGCTAAGAAGTTTGTTGTTATGATGGCCATTGAAAATCAAATGCATGGAAATTGGGCAAAGTTCATCTACACCAAATGGCTAACACATGTCTACAAGAACAAGAGTGTGAAGAAGGATCACACATTCACTCAAGACGTAGGCTTTGTATTAAAGATAAGCCACTTTCCGGAAGGAATTGTGCCAGAAGGAAAACACTGCCATGGTGAAGACTTGATCTACTCCGACTGCATACCGCCAACTAGAAAGCAACAACCACCGAAGAACATCAGGGAACCATTGATACCGAAAGGAAAGAGCAAAGTCAACCCTAAAGAGGCATGCTCTGATGAAGAAGAACCATACCAAGGGCATATGGTTATTCCTACTGCTGCTCCACTTACTGCCGAGGAACTTAAAGAAGAACGGCCCAAAGCAAAAAAGGACGTTCTATTCATTGAACTTGACAGTTTGGTTGATATTCCATCACAAGTAACTGGTCAACTCTCAGATCAAACCAACTTGAAGTGGTGGCAAATGCAGAGGTGCCCTTAACAAAAAAAAAAAGGGAAACCAGCGAGTGATGATGAAAAAGTCAAGAGAAGGGGCAAGCAAAGAAGATCTTCAGGTAACATTCACCAAATCAATGTACCTGCGGTAAGTACTTCTCTACCATCTTCAGATGTCATCAAGGACACGGCTACAGAATCCACAGATGCTACTGCAAAGCGAAGGCTTGAATTTTTCGATGAGGGAGAATCTCAAAAGAAAAGGCGACAAAGGAAAGCGCTCCAGAGGGCACATGAACAAAGAGACTACGCCAAGTTCCGACTTGAGATGACACTTGAAGAAAGGGATTCAAGATATGCAGAAGTCTTGGCTAGTTATGCTGAGCAAAATGCTAGGATTGAAGTTGGAGAACAAACGGGTCGCATCACTCAAAAGGATGTTGAGAAAATGCAAGCCGAGAAAGGGAAAACTAAGGTCACGTTCGCTGAAGATGTGGAAGCGATTGTTGATCTTGAGCGAAGACAACTGGAAGAAGCCCTAAAGGAATCAAGGAGATTGCCAACTCTAGGACAAGGAGAAAGGAGTTGTGACGCAACACAATTTCAGCCTGCCACCGATCTAGGGGGAAGCGTAAGTGCTAAAGAAATTTCTGAACGAAATTTGTTGCAGGCTGCTGAGAAAGAAGGTAGCAGTCCTGTTGTTGAAAAGGAAAGTGAACAAGCACAATTGGCTGTGCGAGGAGGAAGCTAAAATGTGACAATCGTGGCAGAAGCTGATCTGGAAACAGCATCAAGCCAAATCCCAGCCATCGATTCAGGAAATCAGGAACCAAAGAAGAGGAATGCAGATTCAGAGACAGTCATTCCATAAAATGCCCAGCAGATCACAACAGTCGATGAAGGAGGAAATGTTGAGGAACCTACTGCTGAAGCAAATACCTCACTCAATGCTGAGTCAAGAGCACAACTACAGGCAGATACCGCAAGTGAGCGAGCTCGGAATGAGCAATATCTATGACGATTGGGTATTGAACCTTCTACCATTCCAGGATGGAATACAGAGGCAAATACCACAAGAGTGCTCGAAAGAACCATAGAATCCATCTAACAACGACGCATTCCAGTTCCCAGCTCTCCAGAAGTTTCAGGTATATCCTTCAGTAATCTTCCCAGCTCTGTTGATGAAGAAGATGCAGGGATTGTTACAGATGGAGATTCTATGTTTAGAGAAGAAACTCTTAGAGTGCCATCGAAGGACCACCTGACAGGAACTACAAAGCAAAGTGAATTGCAAAGTGGTGCCCTCCTGTCATAGCAAGAGATGAGGAGAACGAGGATCTCATCTCCTGGGCACGAGACATTAGTATATTCATAGAAACTCAAGCTGCCACCGAAGTCAATGACTCATATCCTGCTGAACTCTAAGGAGAGACGTCTGATCAAGAATGGTTAGGAGCCGAGTTCAAGAGATGGCGACTCTTTGATTATGCCACTCATGAATTACATTATGAGGACCGCTCAATCATGATGGCAATGATGGGTCTTAACTACTGGAGGAGTGAAGAAGAATGGGCTGGTGATTGGATGGACCAGACATCCAAGAGACAATATACGGAGAAGCAAGTTGCTGCAAGGTTACAGACGATCAAGGCACACAGAGCACCCACCAGAGATCGATCTCTGCCACCCTCAGAATACGCCATAGAAGACTCTCCACCATTCACTCAGAATTTCAAATCTCCTGCCACCAGACGTCAAATGGCCGCTACTGAAGAACTGAAGAAGAAGTTAGCAGAAGAACAAGCTGTAAGAAAGAAAGAGGAAGATAGGATGAAGATGTTGGAATTCACGGAGAAAATTCTAAACCAACTCGCCAACAAGCCTTTCAGAGTACAATACCTAAGGTCATCCGAACAGAATCCTACTGAAGAAGAACAAGAAGAAGGAAGGGAAATCACACACTCTGTAATGGCTCCAACTGACCAACCATCCACTTCAACTGCAAGATTGGCAACCACAGCTCTCATGTCTACTGCTGAAAATCAAATTGTACCTGCTGATGACTCTTCATTCATGGCAATTGAGCCCGTGAATACCAGCACCTATCAGAGAGATCTCCAGCACTATATTCATACCATGGTGGGACGGAGTATCGGAGAGCAAATGATACCAATCATGCACAAGGAAATCTCTACCAAAGTGTCTGAAGCTAAAGACGAGATTCTTGTCATGCAACTCGACAACTTCAAGACCTTCTCCACTGGAATTTTTGTTGCGATCGAAGAAGGGGAAGAAAGAAGAATGGAGCACGAAGAAAGGATTCATCGACTGGAAGCGAGAAGACTACAAGAAGAAGAGCTAAGTAGACAACGTGAAGAGGAAGAGAGAGAACAACATAGAAGAATTGAAGAGAAGGAAAGAATCAAAAGACAAGAACGAGAAGCTCTCGTGGACAACTTCATGAAGAAGACAACAGAAACTCTCAAAAAAATGAAGAAGCCCACTGCCGGTTCCTCAAGTGCCAAGAATGCTGCTGATTCAGATTCCTCAACGACAAAGAAATAATATCTCTCCAAACTCTACATCTCCTATTTGTTTGAACAATCTTTCCATTTCGATTTTGGTTATGTGACTGTACGGAAGAATATATGATTATCAATAAAAACTAACCCAGGTTGAAGACAGCATCTCATTGTCCAACGTTGATCTAAATGAGTAAGCTTAAATTACACACTTGGTGTAATCAACAAACTGCGTGGAATAAGATGTGTGTGAAATGTTCATGTGATTGCTTGATGATATTATGCATAAATATGCTTTCTACTTACTTGGTAATATAATCTTGAAGCTATTTACATGATTGACTTGTTTATCGAGCAATACTCTTGATATGTTAGGGGGGAATGTTTAGGGATAATACTGAGTCTACGGGAGTTGAGACACTGAGAATAGAATTGATAGGAAACTTTTATGTAATCTCAGTAATCAGCTTTCCCATGATCACTTAAGAATTAAAGCTTAAGGTAGTGGCTTTGATCGCACCAAAAAGGGGGAAATTTTTAGGAATATTGTTAGACCCCTCTATTGTAAACCAATTCATTATCATAGTTTGATATGTTTGGTGGATCAAAGCTATAGCAACTCAGTATCGAGTCAATTGTGAAAAGTCTTGTATAGGAATTCATACTCGAGTTGTAATAGATTAAGAAATAGAAAGTTTTGGGTTTGCTGAAGGAGTCAGCACACTCATCCAATTGCTGAAGATTGTTGAAGATCAGAATGGCCAACAATGCGAAGGAAGCAACGAGAATGCTGAAGAGGGAACTCCAGCAAACTACGGAGACATCCGACGCACAACAGTAGTCAACAGACAACAATCAGCAATCAACAATCAACAATCAAGAGAAAGATTACAAGCCAAATATCAGACGGATTACAAGTTACGAGAAAAACCAACCAACCAAGAGGATGGAAAAATCATCATGAAGAAAAAAAGGGATTCAGACCTACAAAGGATTCGTTCTGACAAGAGACGGCTAAAGACAGATGCTACGCCAATCAGAGACGAAGGAACTTGAAGAGTCTCTGTCCACCGCAGAAAAAGGAAGCATCTAAATAGGTGAGCATTCCCTTTGAGTCTAACGGATAAGATCCAAACGACCGTTTGAATTTTCACCTATAAATAGGTGTCATCCTTATTTGATTCAAAGGTTCGCGACTTCCTACATACAAGAGATAACAAAAGAGATAAAACTTATTCTCTCTGTCATGCGAACTCATCCGAGCTAAGTTCTTAATTAAATCTTTTCGCAAGCTTTCATAATAGAAGCTCAAAGACCTGTGAAGTTTATCTTCAAAAGGTAACATTGGGATTCTTTCTATTCAAGAAAGAATCTAGCAGTCACTATTGCGGTGCAAGAGTGATTCGTACGGGCTACGCCAACACAAGGATAGGTTCCGGGAAGAACAATAAAACTCCCAACAGTCAACGTCCGAGGAGAAGGGAGGTTTGTCCTCACTCTAAGGGGCGACACCGGTTGAAGATTGGAGATAGAGGTGCTTGAAGGTGCGCGCTGACCAGACGGAGAAGCTGCTCAACATTAGAGATCAGGACTGACCTTGTACTCATTCTTCTAGTAAAATTTTCAGTCAGAGAACTGGAGAGTGGATGTAGAACAATTGTTCGAACCACTATAAAAATCCTTGTGTCATTTACTGCTTTGCTTCGCTATTAAATCATTTGAAAATCAACACACCAAGTGTTGTAGTATAACCTGCAATCAATCTAACGAATACACGAGCTAAAACATTTAGATAAATACTTGCTAAGTCGAGGCCTTAGCAAGACACGTGCAAGATAAACATTAATACTTCCGCTGCATATATCATAACTCTGATCGGAGACCAACAGAGGACCCCCACAAAGCAAAAGAAAGAATAAAAAAAAAGAAAACACACGCAAGTAAATGAGACGGAAAAGATCGTGAAAATTGAGTATTCACAAGAAGGTTAAAATAGAATTGCCACGACTATGCCCTAAATCGAATCAGTCCAGGCGGCTATTCCAAGACAACACCATAAAATTCGCAAATCAGACAACACATCAATATACACAAAGAATTCAACGAAACCTATCCTAGAAGTCAAATCAGACTACTAGCATAACTCAGAATCAAATCCATAGGAAGAACACCAGGATCAAGGCAGACTTAAAAAATATCAAGAACATACAAAACACATTGAGAGGGGCGAATCAAATTAACACAAATAACAGAGCGCGTAGCACAGCCCGCGCAATCACCAAGTCCCGTAGCATCGTAAACTACGTTAATCCCAAACCACCCACCAAATGTTCGATGAGGTACGCCGATACAAATAAAAAATCAAAAGGAGCCAAGACAATCAATTGCACGATCCATGACCAAGATCAGCGCACAAAACTGTCCAAGGGCCACATGAAATCTAATATGAGACTACACGTATCCTAGCATGAATCTAAGTATCGCAAGCAACATACGCAGTCGGTGGAAGTGCGGAGCGACATGTATAAAAAAGTGACAAAGCAAAAGAAAAAGAATAAGAGGAAATCGAGTTTACATGGGAAACGAAGAGCGACGAACGAACAGTAGCACCAGAAATGTAGCGCCAGAACAATGAATCACGCCAGGAGCGACTTCTCCTTTTAAAGGAAAAACTGTTCGACTTCTAAAAACTATCCCCAAGGTTGGCACTAATTACCGTCATGCCATCGTTGGGCGGAAAAATAAAAAAACCTCCCAAGGGCAAGGGTCGGCACCGAGCTATTGGAATTGTATACATAAAAGCATTATGATTGGTATATTAGGAAACGTTATGTTTGATATCTGGTAATCATTAATGACTTGCAATAAACAACTCTTGTCTGAATTAACAATCATACGATGCGAACAAACACATCCAGTTATCTCGTCGATAGGGAGATCATACGGTGTGTAAGAGATCACAGAAGATCGTATAGATCGTTCGACCTAGCAAGATATAAACAATTATCACAGCTGAGACAATTTCTAGTTTGGCTGTCGGTTTAGGCTGTGGCACACATGTCCATAAGTGGTTTATCTTGACTGCGGCATACAAGTCCATAAGGAGCTTGCAGTAGATGCACCTAGGCAATTGGGGGGAACAATTGTATTGGTTTATCAAAAGGTCACAATTTTCAATGTTCTGCATGTATGTTCTTACTTTAATCAATTATTGTTTTCAGATATCTTGGCACAAAATCAATTAACTAGTCCGAATTTTCTGGAATGAAAGCACAACTTGGATTACATCCTAGTTGCAGAGGAACATTGATTTGTTTTTAACACTCCGTGTCCAGCTGTCCCTACTTCTGAGTCAACTGATGTGGAGCGGAACCTCTATAACAAGTGGGTCAAGTCTAATAATGTAGTCAAGTGCTACATGATGACTACTTTGTCTAAGGTGCTCCAACAACAACAACAACATTATGACAAAGCAGCTAAGATTATGGATAGTCTCACAGTTAATTATGGGGAATCGAATAGACCTGTCAGATTTAAGCTCATGAGAGAAATCGTGAGTTGTAAAATGACTGATGGTAGCTCAGTGAGGGAGCACGTTGTTTCCATGACTCATCTCATGGATGAGCTAACATTGCATGGAGGAGGTATTGACGGGGAAGCCCAGGTCGATATCATACTCAACTCACTTCCGAAGTCTTTTGAGAACTTCAGACTGAATGTTGTCATGGTAAAAAAGAGTACACTCTTAATGAATTAGTTAGTGACCTCATCGTAGTTGAATCAGTCATGGAATCTGAAAAGGCAGTCCTGGTTTCTTCCGGTAGTCGCCTTGCTTCTTCAAAAGGTGCTAAAGGGGTTATTGGAAAGAAATTCAAGAAGATAGCCTCTGGAAGCAAAAGTTTCGGGAAAAAGAAGACCGTGACACCGGGGAAGAAGGGCAAGTGTTTCCATTGTGGAAAAACCAGTCACTGGAAGAAGGATTGTCTGACCAAGCGGGTTGGACAAGGTACGCCATTAGCATTTATAACAAAAACATTTTTAGCATCTGTTTCTACCCATTTGTGGGTAGTGGATACTGGAGCTACTGATCATGTTTGTTGCACTTTGCAGGGATTCAGGCCAACAAGGCAGCTAAATGATGACGAGGTGACGATCTCCATGGGTAATGATGCTCGCGTGTCTGCAATAGCAGTTGGAGATGTTACATTATGCTTTCAAGACAATGTTTTTATTTTAAGAGATATTTTGTATGTGTCGGATTTTCGGCAGAACCTTACTATCAACGGCAATAACGGTGTTATCTGTCGTGGGATACATAAAGACTCTCTTTATATCATAACTTGTTTGCATGAATCTTCTATGAATTCTGCATATAACTCATTTAATCATAAGAAAAGAAAGTTTTCATCTTCTTAAGAGGATCTTACATATCTATAGCATCTGAGACTAGGTCAAATCAATCTAAAGAGAATCAAGAGACTCGTGGATGATGGAACGTTGGATTCAATTCAGGCAGTTCCACATCGAGTTTGTGAATCCTGTATAGAGGGAAAGATGATGACCAGGCCTTTCAAGGCAAGTCAATCTTGAGCAAGTGATGTGTCGGAATTGATCCACTTTGACTTATGTGGACCGATGTCTACGCAAGCTCTTGGAGGATTTAAGTATTTTATCACTTTTATTGACAATCACTCGAGATACGGGCATGTTTACTTACTTCACTATAAGTCTGAATGCTTTGAGAAATTCAAGGAATTCAAGGTGGAAGTAGAGAAGAAGTTAAACAAGAAAATTAAGTCATTACGATCTGATCGTGGTGGTGAGTATCTCAGCGACGAGTTCTTGCAGTTTTTGTCAGATCGTGGGATTACATCCCAATGGACCGCACCGGGAACACCTTAGCAGAATGGTGTGGCGGAAAGAAAAAATAGGACTCTTCTTGAAATGGTTAGATCCATGATGAGTTATGCAAACTTGCCTGTTTCGTTTTGGGGCCACGCGTTACTAACAGCGGCGTACTTGCTGAACCTGGTACCTTCTAAGTCAGTTCCTAAGACACCCTCGGAATTCTAGCATGGGTAAAATTGCAGTGTGTCAAAGATAAGAGTGTGGGGTTTTCCGGCATATATTTTGTCAAAGGAACCTGATAAGTTAGAAGGTAGGTTCAAGCTAATGTTCTTCGAGGGATACCCCAAACAAACGAAAGGTGGTTATTTCCACTGTCCTAAGGATTAGAAGATCGTTGTTAGCACCAACGCCAGATTCTTGGAGGACGAGTTTGTGAAAAACCACAAATCCAGAAGTGATATCATTCTCCAAGAAATTGGAGAAGATGATGTGCTTCCATTGGGAAAACCCCGTGGCAGATTTAGTGTACCTCTCGAAGGTATGGAACCAACTGCACGGTCGTCAGTACAAGGCTTTGAGCCACAAGTAACTGCACCAACTGCTGACGAAGTACCAGTGCTCCATCGTAGTGGGAGGGTTACCAACCCGAGCGGTATATGTTCGTGGGAGAGTCTTCAGACTTGATCCTGGAAGACGGACTGGATGATACTGACCCATGGAAATACAATGAAGCAGTAAATGACAAAGATGCGGAAATATGGCATAAAACCATGGGTTCAGAAATTAAATCAATTACCGCTATGGATGTATACTAGAAGTCTGCGCTACTAGATGGCTTTCGGGCCATAGGTTGCAAATGGGTATACAAATGGAAGAAAGGTTTGAAAGGAGAAATAACGGCTTTTAATGCCAGGTTGGTGGTGAAGGGTTATATTCAAAAGGAGGGCATTGACTAGGACGAGAAATTGTAGCGAGGGGCGATGTGCTAATAGAGAAGATTGACACGAAGGATAATCTAGTGGATCCATTTACAAAGGGCTTACCACAGAAGGCATACGAGGGTCATGTTCATAGCCTAGGACCGAGGATGAAACCGGTCACCTGGTGACCAAATGTAATAGCTAGATTAGAATAGAAACATGTTATACTTTGGAAAGTAATGGTATAATGCTTTGAGTTTATGCATGTTATTTAATTTATCGTGGATAGATTAAACTGTCGTGGATGTTTTTTTTCTCGTGGCCCCTCTCCGGTTTTGGTTTTTTTTTTTTAAATCACGAGAAAATCCATGATTAAATTGATAGGAAAAATATGTAATAGATCTAGATCTATTGTATTATTTTCTTATTCAATCTATAAACCAAGTTTAGAGAACGAAGAACAAGAACAATGATAAGGTGGTTCAGCAGTTTCCGGTGGCAGCAGCCAGGTGGCGCGCGACAGTGGCTGGTGGCGGTGGCTGCCGGCAGGCAGAGCAGTGGTCGCGTGCAACCACGCGCGCTGATTCTCTACAGGCTGCAACTGCGCGAGGTGGGTGTTTCTCATCCAAAGCAGCAACCTCGACCATTCTTCTTCCCTTCACGTGCAGTGGCGCCGGCTCCGGCTGGTGTGGTTCTCTGCGCACCAGCGTATGGCGGTGGGAGGTGAAGGATGCAAGCAACAATGGTGCAGCCATGGCTGCGGGCACGCAGGTCGCGTCTCCAGCGGGATTACCAGAATTGCACGCAGGCGGCACAACCTTGCTGCTACTTCTGCGCGACTCCGACAAGCTTGACGGCAGGTGGTGACGGCTGCGTGCGCGATAGAGGCTGCGAAGGGTCTGGCTGGCGAAATGGCTTATGTCTTGGCTATTGCAATAGGCTCGACCAAGCTGTAGTAGTGGTTGTGCGGCGGCTGAACGGGACAGCGGCGACCATTAGGTTTTCCACAGGTGGTGGCGGCGCTGAGCAGAGATGGGCTAGGGCTGGCTGCGCGGGCCGGGTTGCGGGCCTAGCGGCCCTGGTGGCTAGAGCTAGGATTTTATTGTTTTGATACCCTAATGGGTTGTTTTCTAAACCCTATTGTGATGTGGGTTGACCCAATATTCAAATTTAATTATTTTGGATGGGCCAGATTACCCTTGTTCACAATTTCCTAGCCCAGTAACCCAGTATACCTAAAACTAAGGATTTCAAATTAAAAAGTGGGAGCCTAGTTTGAAGATTTGTATTAAATTAAAGCCTTGTAATAGATAGGTTTAATTTTTATTTCCCATGTTTTTGCATCTAGGGGCCACGAGAATTTTTATTTTATTTATTATATTCTCGTATGATGTGATTTATTATGTGCGCACCGTAAATAATAGGAAAGCATGCTACTGCTTTTATTATTTATTTTTAAAGTATGTTGTAGATAATAGGGAAGCATGTTACTGCTTTATTTTTTTTATGTTCAAAGCATGCTTTATGTGATTTATTTTATGTATTAAATTATGTCTATAAATTCCGGAATCATGTTGGGAAATATGAAGGAATTTTAGGTGTGACATAATTTATGGATCATAAAATAATCTGTGCACATAAGAACCTTTTGAAAGAAAAAGACTAAGCAAGATTTTTTAATTAAAATCAACATGACCTCCACAATGCGGTCTCTTATTAGAACTGGACGGTGAAGTGAGTAAATGTCTACACGACCGTAGCCTGCTTACTTTATTTGTTCATAAGTCCTAATAGATGAGATTTCTAAATAAAACACTTAAACATGTGAGAAGTGGACAGTGAAGTGAGTAGACGTCTACACGACCATAGCTTGCATACTTTATTTGTTTATAAGTTCTTTAGGATTGTTTTAAATGAGATAACAAAGGTTGTAAGAGGCATGCGTCATGGGTCTAGTACGTATGACAAATCGTCCTTTTAACTTTCGGAGATAGAATTGTGGTCAAATGCTTAGGTGTTGTCTGAGTACTAACTCATGAATGATGTCCCTGCTCAGATAGGTTGAACATGGTCTTAGTTTTATCTCTGATTATTAGTTTCATTTCCCGGCGAATACCTAGCATGGATTGAAATTAAAGACTGGAACTTCAAAGAGCAGTCTGGTTAGGTGGTCTGTTGTAAACATCTTTGAAAGGAGCTTGCAGTAGATGCACCTATGCAATTGGGGGGAACAATCGTATTGGTTTCTCAAAAGGTTAAAATGCATATTTGTTTCAATTTTCTGCATGTATGTTCTTACTTTAATCAATTATTGTTTTCATATATGTCCACCCGATATAACCATACGCTATCATTCCCAAGGAATCTTTGTATCGGCCCAGAGTAGTATCTCGCCTACTCCCTATCGGAGTTGTTCTCTCCGGAAGCAACTCCAGGTCCCAAGGATAGTCTCTTGGATGCCTCAAAACTCCGCGCTCTATAATGCCTTCCAACTGGAAGTTTTGATTCCAGTGCCTACCCGCAGTAGACCCATAAATCAAAAGAGGCTATTGTTGGGGCCAGACCCAGGCCCATTAAGAACGTCAGCACAAAGGATAATCGGACCAAGGCGCCAGGCCCACCTGAAGTGACAGAAGACCTGGAAACTCCTAAGTCTGAAGATCGCCACCGACCTTATTGTCTCCTTGACACCGAGCACTTAAAGGGGTCGGTACCGAGGTGTGGTATGAAAAAACCCTAGAAGCTTGGCAGTGTGCGACCGTTGGAAGCGCTAACTGACCTCGACAAACCTGGCGCCGATCCTGATTTTTTGGCGAGCACCAACTGACTCGAAGCTAGGGTTATGTCTAGCATCCTCTCCCCTATATTGTCTATAAATAGGGGTAAATGACTCGTTTTTATCATTTTTTGTCACTCAAAAACTACGCCGTTACTTTTCCGAATTCTCTGTTGATTTTTCAACATTAAAGAAGAAACATCACTTTTCAATATTTTTTGTCTCATTCTTTGCCGTATTTTGCATTTTCAATTGTTTATTTTGTAGATTATTTGTCGTTATCTAATGATATTCCAAGAGCTCCGTTTAACTGTAAAACGAACCTCAACTACTACTACTACTATGTTAGCTAGCCATTCGGGATATTTAATCTCCCGTTTAAATCCGACATCCAACAAATTCTTAACCTCATCGGCAATTTCTGCATTGTATTTAGGGCACAATGACTTCTGTTTTGTTTCACCAACTTTAATTATGATCAACTTGCAATCGGTGTGATAGGATCGATAAATCAATATTGGGCATATTAGTGTGTTGGAAGGAAAAAATCTTCTATCTCTCTTCGAGAAACTTCACTATTCTGTTTCAAAATCCTAATGAGAGATTTATTCCTGTGAATCTTGTTTTGGTTGTGTTTGCAGTATCATTACATACTTCTTAAATTTCTTCGGTATGGTCTTCATGTTCTTATGTGTAAATCGTTCGAAAAGTGACAGCGTAATTAGTTCTTGAAGTTTGTTGCTTGCCCCGAATGGTTTGGATTTCCTATGGGGTAGGTAATTTCATCATTTAATGGAATGTAGAAGACATGGCTGACAGTTCATGGATCCATGGTGTCCAAAGCTAATGTTGTACATTGAAGGAGTATTAATAACTTGGAACCTTATCGGGAGATTTATTCCTTAGGTGTACACATGTAGGATTTTTTTCCCAGAGGGAGTTAAGTCTTTCCTATGGTGAGCTGGTCATCGCCTCCGTGTTTGAAATTTTCATTCTTCGAAGAGTTTAGAGGAATATAAGATTGAACAAGCTCCTATTATCAACAAGAATTCATCTGATTTGATAGTTAGTGACTACGAATGAAATCACCAAAGCTTCATCGTTGGGATGATGCACTTTGTTTGAATCTTTTGGGCCAAATGAGACTTCGAATGGAGGTATTTCAACTACGTGTTTGGGCTCATCATTCTTTTCTTCTTTTCCAATACATATTTGCAATATTCTGAGATGTCTTGATAATTAAAGAGCCTCTGATGATGACATTCACCACTTTCTTGATGTGAGGTTCCTTCTCTTTTAGCATACGGTGACCTTAAAATTATTGTAGATGGAATTCTAGAATTGGGTACTAAATGTTGAAAGAAAGTACAATATAGAAAATGCTGGAAATTATAGTATTTTATTACTATTAGAATCCTTTAAGAGTAAGATTTTAGGAATAATTTGTTGCAGAAAGAATGTTTGTGTTTTTACAACATTTGCTATGAATTGTACAAACTGATTAAGATCAAATGTAAATACACAAACAACTTAAGAAACAGTACACTCAGAATTACATGGTTCACTAGTCTCCCAGCTACATCCACGGGAAGGTGAAGGAGCAATATTATTGATGCGTAGGAAGAAGTACATATACATCTTTCTCTCTAAACATAAACTCTCTGAAAACTCTCTCTTGATCCCTGCACTTTTTTCAGCTAAAAATCGAAGAAGAAGATGACGGTTAAAACCGTTTAACAAAATATATTCAACACCCAATCTCTACATGACACATGTCTCCTTTATTTTGCAACAAAATGAGAAACCCGCTTTTATAAGTCATGTGTGTTTCTTATTTACTTAGCCACCAGAATCAACATTTGAACTCCTGCCGAAACCCTCGCAAGCTAACACACGCACACGATCACTCTTCATGTAGTCACACAACAAAATCTCCCTCCTAACTGCATATTTGCTCTAACTCCACTTCCTTCCTCTTAGTCCCATTACAGAACACAAAGCTAATCTAGTAAGATCAGTACAATCCCATTAGTTACAAGAAATATTGGAACTTTACTTTAGGTATAGGCTTGGTTAGAGCATCCGATGCATTCTCCTTAGTGTGTACCTTCTCAAGTCTTATCCATCCCTTTTCAACGATGTACCTGACAAAATGAAACCTGATATCTATGTTCTTAAACTTGCTGTGAAAAATCGGGTGTTTGGGCAAATGCAAGACACTTTAGCTGTCACATAGGATAGTGATGGTTTTCTGTGTAACACGAAGCTCATTAACCAACCCTCTTAACCCTATAGCTTCCTTAAACGCTTCTGTGATTGCCATAAATTCAACCTCAGTAGTAGATAGAGCAACCACAGATTGTAAGTTCGACTTCCAAGACACAACCTCTCTAAAAATTTGAACATAAACCCTGATTATGACTTTCTTGTGTCTATGCTAGCAACATAGTCGGAGTCTTCATACCCCCAAAACAGGATCAACCACTAGCCCTTCTTGTCTTTTAACACTAAACCACACTTCAAAGAGCCTTTCAGATATCTTAGTATCCCAACCAACGAACTCCAGTGTTGTTTTCTAGGATCAACCATATATCTACTAGTGATACTAATTGCATAACATATCTTCGTCCTTGTACAAATCATCAAGTACATAAAGCTTCCAATCAGACTTGCATAGGGGACCTGATTTATCTCTTTTCTTTCTTCTTTTGTCTTTGGCTTCATGCCTTGACTCAGTCTTGAGTCTAGAGTTATAGGAATGGAGAGTGGTCTTCTTTGCTTCATATGAAACTTTTCAAGTACTTTTGACAGATGATTCAGCTGTTACAACTTCAACCTTACAAAAGCTCTTTCTCTTATGATGTCCATGCGAAGAATCTTGGATGCTTCACCAAGATCTTTCATATCTAACTCCATGGAAATATCTGATTTTACTTTATTTATATTAGAGATATGCTTCCCTGAATGAAGCATATTACCCATATATAGTAACAAATATATCATGCTCTCATCATTTTTCTAGAGATAAACGCACTTATCAAAATCTGATCTCACAAACCCAATATTCATCATGTGAGCATCGAATCTCTTGTTCCATTGCCTGGGAATTTGCTTCAATCCATACAGAGATTTCTTTAGGAGACAGACCTGATCCTCCTTTCCAATTTCAAGAAATCCTGGCGGTTGATCCATGTAGATCACCTCTTCTACTTCACCATGTAGAAATCTTGTTTTCACATCCAAGCCAACATCACTCTTATTGAACTGTGCTTCACAAATTGAGAGAATATTTCATTAAAATCAACCCCTTCTCTTTGTGTATAACCTTTGGCTACTAACCGAGCCTTGTATCTTATATGTTGAGCACATGAATTCTTAATCTTTATGTTGAATATCCACCTACAAGGCTACAACCAACATAGGCTTGCCTCTTTGGTTTATCAACCAGTATACAGGATCCAATATCCATCAAAGAAGACATTTCTTCTTTCATTGCTTGGATCCACAACTCACTTTCTGGACTGATGCAGGCTTCATCATATGTTTTTAGTTCATCACCTTGTAATTTCTAGGCTATATTCAAACTCAGAAATATGACATCAGCTTCTAAGAACCTTCTTGGAGGGTGTATCTTCCTCCTCTATCTATGACAAACATGTAACCTTGAAAAGGTATTAATTGACCTTGTTGTTGCTGACCTTGTTGATTTCGTTGCTGATCTATGGCAGTTGTAGATTTTTTCTTAATAACCTCTGGTAATAAGGCTTGGTTCCCCTTGTTAACTTCTTCCAGCAGCTCATTATTATCATATTCAACTGCACCACCCTTCTTCCTTTCCAAGAAGGGAATTTTCCCTTCATAAAAAACATCCCTGGATGTAATCACTTTCTTCAAGTCCATACTCCACAGCCTATATCTTTTTGTTCCACTAGGATACCCCAACATTACACATTTTGGAGCCCTGATGAGTTCATATTTTCACTCATTATTGGTTTGATTTATCTTTTTTTTTCGTTGCATTTTCATTTTTTTATAGTTATTTTTATTTCATGAATCACTCTAGGAGGGTATTGTGCTTATAGTGGTGTATTTTTGTAGGTTTGAGGTCGAATTCACAGAACATCCATTCCGAAAATAGTGACGTGCAAGAGCAGCAGTGAAGGATTTCTCCAAACAAGAAATTCTGGCTATTCGAGCACGGCATTAGATAGAGCTTTGAGTTAGCTTTCCAACGCAACTTGAATCGGGTCAATCGGAGTTCGAGCAAAAGTTATGGCCAAAATCGTGAGAGCGCGCAGAATCGATCGACGCAGCAGTCCCAACGGTCGATATGACTTCACGTCGATCGATGCAAGACCCGCGTCGATCGACGCGAATATTTTTGGCAAAATTCTGGAAGCTTTTCACGAATATTGGGCGAGATTTGGCCAAGATTGGAGAGATATATCATAATTAAAGCCCTGAAGACTCAAGAATAAAGATATATCCATTATATGACATGGAGATTTAGATATACATCAAATTTAATCCTATTTCCTATAGGATTCAGCCTTGTAAAGCCCATACAAACACTATAAATACCCCTCTATACTAATTTATTCAGTGGATTTCACTCCCTATATGAATATTAATTCATATATCCTTCTCAACCTCAATTTCTATAGTTAGGATTTTATTTTATTTTATGCACTTTTGAATTTATGTTTTTATTTTAAATGCAAGTTTATTTTATTTTAATTATATCTTTTATTTCTAGGGTTTGATATTACTTTGGGTGCATGTTTAGGATTAATTAATTAGGTTCATGATTCCTGTGTTTATTTTATAATTCTAATTTAATTCAAGGACCAAAAGGTGATGATTAATTTAGTTGTCTAGCTATTGATAGAAGGACCGAAAGGTGAATATTGATAGTGAGATTAGGAATGCTTGATATACTCTATACTGTCCATTGAGATGTATTAGATTGTAGGAATTGAACTGATTTGCTTATGAGATTGACTAATTTGGTGTTCTTGAGACCGAAAGGAGATAGTCACTAATTAGTAATCTAGGTTATATTTGCCAACCAAGGAAATATATCATTATTGCAGTATTCCACCTGTTAATTTAATTGGTTCTTACATGTTATGCATAATAAGATTTCTACCCTAGGATCTGTGTTTTGCTTTATTTGATTTAAGTTTTAATTTTATTTTCTCTGCCTAGTTTAATAAATAAAACCTGATTTTGAATTACTCAAACAATTAATCCAAAACTGTGTTTTAGTACATAGGACTATTCCGCACATCTTTTCTCTGTAGGTTCGACATTCGAGTTACAAATTTATTTGACCACTATTTTTGCAATTAATCTGGTAGAAATATCAGTGATCAAATTGGCGTCGTTGCCGGGGAATAGATAGATTTAGCGCCTGTTACTAATTCTGTTGAGGATTTTTGGATTGAGTTATATTATATATTATATATTTTATTTTTAATTTTTGCTTTTGTTTTGCAGTTAAAAAAAATGAGGACTGCTCGACTTCGATCGACGCAACCTAGCTTTGATCGAAGTCGAGACTGGCGATGTGATGTACTTCGACCTGTGGAAGGAGTCGACAAGAAGGCTTCATGTCGACCGACGGGAGCCTACGTCGGTCGACGCGAAGTGCTAGCCGCCCAAAATTCATGTCGCTCGAGTTCCGAAGCCAGGGATAAAAAGTTGATGTTTGAGATCAACTGCTAGGTATATTCCTCCCATTTGTCTGATTTTCAAACTTTTTCCCACTCTAGAGCTGGAAATAAGTTTGGGGGGATGTGGACAAAAGGCGGAATATTTTATCTTTTTATTCGCTTTCAGTATTTTAATTTTTGCATGCAAGTTTTTAGTTAAATTTCTGCATAGACCAAGATTTTTCAAACCGTTTGAGTTAAGTTTTCGAACATTGTCTCTTCTGAATGAGATTCGCGATTGATAATTGATCTTTAGATAGTTTGAATTGATAGGGATTGTGATTGAAGTAGCCTATGAATGTAGAATACCGCATGAAGGGTTAGATTTTGAAACTTGCACTTACATGATGAATTGGGTTTGTATTTGATGTTTACGATGGAAGAACAAAATTCAACCCTTGTGCGAGAAATTTGAGCCTTTATTTTGTTCATGAGAGATTCGCATGTATGTTTTCGTTTCTCTAGAACTTGTTTTTGTTCTGTTTTGAGACTGCATAGTGTGGACAATGATAGAAAATGATTTTAGGCCATCCTTGTTAGCCATATTATCCCAAACACTGTCCCTTATAAAAATTCATCCTTAGTTAAGCCCCGTTGAGCCTGTTACTTTTCTTTCTTGTCTATGAGTTAAGAGAAACATTGTAGTTCTATCTTGTCTATGGGAAGCGCTATATACAGGTGATTTGTTTCTTGTCTATAAGAGTTGGGTGAAATAAAATGTAGATTGATGCTTATTGTTAAAAAAGTAGCCTTCGAGTCCTTGGTTTTTGTACTTGTCTATGAGTGAAATTTTGGATTCCTTCTTGTCTATAAGTTGAGGTGAAACAAAAAACTATAAGAGGATAAGAAATATTTAAGTGGTGTGCAAAACAAGGTTGGGCTCTAGAAAAAAAAAAAGAGTTTAATTTTAATATTTGAGGAGAATGGTAGATGTTCATAGAAGGTGGTTTGGATTGATTAAGGAGGTACAACTTGATTGATTTTAGTCACTTGGCCATATTTCCCTACCTTTCACAAAAAGCCTACATTACAACCTAATCAAAGTCCTTTTTTATTCTTGAATTGTGTGCACATTTGAGCAGTGGAGATGTTAGAACTTTTGCAAGCTATGGTAGAAATTTCTTCATACATGTTGTGAGTGCTTTCATTGAAACTTAAACACTTGAGTGATGAGCGAAACAGTTTCCTTGTGAGGTTCTTCCAAAGTTCACTAATTTTCTAACTTGATTTGGATTGTTTGTGCTTGTGGATATTTCATACTTGGATTGTGACAAATCTTGTGAGGCATTGCACACTTTGATTACTTGAACTTGAGATTTATTCTTTTCTTTTAATTGAGGACAATCAAATATTCAAGTTTGGGGGATTGATGAGTTCATATTTTTACTCATTATTGGTTTGATTTATCTTTGTTTTTCGTTGCATTTTCATTTGTTTTAGTTATTTTTATTGCATGAATCACTCTAGGAGGGTATTGCGCTTGTAGTGGTGTATTTTTGTAGGTCTGAGGTCGAATTCACAGAACATCAGTTCCGAAAGCAGTGACGTGCAAGAGTAGCAGTGAAGGATTTCTCCAAACAAGTAATTCTGGCTATTGGATCATGGCATTGGATAGAGCTTTGATTTAGCTTTCCAACGCAACTGGAATCGGGTCAATCGAAATTCGAGAGCAAAAGTTATGGCCAAAATCGTGAGAGCACGCAGAATCGATCAACGCAGCAGTCCCAGCGGTCGATATGACTTCACGTCGATCGAAGCAGGACCCGCATCAATCGACGCGAATATTTTTGGCAAAATTCTGGAAGCTTTTGACGAATATTGGGCGAGATTTGGCCAAGATTGGAGAGATATATCATAATTAAAGCCCTGAAGACTCAAGAATAAAGATATATCCATTATAGGACATGGAGATTTACATATACATCAAATTTAATCCTATTTCCTATAAGATTCAGCCTTGTAAAGCCCATAAAAACACTATAAATACCCCTCTAGACTAGTTTATTCAGTGAATTTCACTCCCTATATGAATATTAATTCATATATCCTTCTCAACCTCAATTTCTGTAGTTAGGATTTTATTTTATTTTATGCACTTTTGAATTTTTATTTTAAATGCAAGTTTATTTTATTTTAATTATGTCTTTTATTTCTAGGGTTTGATATTACTTTGAGTGCATGTTTAGGATTAATTAATTAGGTTCATGATTCCTGCGTTTATTTTTTCTAATTTAATTCAAGGACCGAAAGGTGACGATTAATTTAGATGTCTAGCTATTGAAGGACCGAAAGGCGAATATTGATAGTGAGATTAGGAATGCATGATATACTCTATACTGTCCATTGAGATGTATTAGACTGTAGGAATTGAACTGATTTGCTTATGAGATTGACTAATTTGGTGTTCTTGAGACCGAAAGGAGATAGTCACTTATTAGTAATCTAGGTTATATTTGCCAACCAAGGAAATATATCATTATTGTAGTATTCCACCTGTTAATTTAATTGGTTCTTACATGTTATGCATAATAAGATTTCTACCCTAGGATCTGTGTTTTGCTTTATTTGATATAAGTTTTTATTTTATTTTCTCTGCCTAGTTTAATAAATAAAACCTAATTTTGAATTACTCAAACAATTAATCCGAAACTTTGTTTTAGTACATAGGACTATTTCGCACATCTTTTCTCTGTGGGGTTCAACATTCGAGTTATAAATTTATTTGACCACTATATTTGCAATTAATCTGGTAGAAATATCAGGGATCAAGCCCTCAGATCCAATTTGTCTTGCTTTACATGGGCATAAGAAAGACAACCAAATGGTTTCAATTAGGAATAGTCAGGATCCTTACCAAACCACATATGATCTGAGGCCTTAAACCCCAAAGTAGTAGACGGGCTTTTATTTACCAAGTAGCATGTTGTGGATAGTGATACGATCCTCGCCGGGAAGGTTTAGATCGTAGCCCAGGACACCTTGGGCTCCATCAGATAGTGCTTCTCCCCAAAACTTCTTGGGCACTCCTGAACCAAGAAGTAGGCACCCCACCCTCTCTGAGAGGATTCTATTCATTCTTTCTACAACCCCATTTTGATGTGGGTTGTAGGGATCCGTTTTGTGTCTCTTAATCCCTTTCATTTTGCAAAAAGAATCTAATTCTTCTGACAGGAACTTCCTTCCATTATCAGTCCTCAAGCATTTGATCTTAACTCCCTTTTCATTTTTCTACAAGAGTACACCAATCTTTTTTTTTTTGAATAAGTGTACATTAATCTTAAACACACACCCAGATGTCCCCCTGGGAGCTCGAACCTATGACCTCTCAGTCAAAGGCAATGTGCTTTAACCACTACACCTCGAGCGAAGGGACAAGATTACACCAATCTTTAAACATTGTTGTTGTTTGGTCCTTAGACTTCAAAACATGAACCCACACATTTCTTGTGTAATCATCAATAAGGGACATAAAATTTCTACAACCACCAAGTGTTTCACTCCTTGAAGGTCCCCAAATGTCACCATGAATATACTCCAAAGGATGCTTACTCCTATGCTGACTAGGTTTATAAAGGAGTTTCTTGCTTTTTGACAGTAAGCATTCCTCATAGTTGCTAAATATCTGGATTAAACCTGATCAGCCCTTGCCTTTTGAATTCATCCAATCCGCTCTTGCTTATGTGGCCAGTTCTTAAGTGCCACAACTTGAGATCTTCTTCATTAACAACATTTTTCTGTCCAGATACAGTTTTAGCATAGAGATAGTAAATGCTATTCAGTCTTCTCCTCCTCAAAACATCATATGTACCCTTGCAGATAGTTATCTCACCTCCATCACCAACAAACTTGTATCCTCTTGCTTCCAAAGTTCTAAGGGATATGAGATTTCTTTTGATATGAGGTATATACCTCACCTCAGTCAGCATCTTGAAACCTCCTTTTTGATTTTGCATTCCGATGGATCCCATTCATTGTATCTGACACACATTGTTGTTCCCAAGCATTACAGTGCCCATATTTTTTAAGATTATCTTAGTAAACCATTCCAACTTATAGCACATGTGGAATGAGCAACCTGAGTCAAGTATCCAGCCCTCACTGGAACAATCAACCACATTTAACACTTCATCATTGTTGAGCTCAGATGACCAAACTGCATTAGGTCCTTGGTTCTGTTGGTTCTTTAACTTCAGAACTGGACAATCTCTGATTAGATGTCCAGCTTTCTTAAAGTAGTGGCAAATCCTACTTTCTTGTTATTGCCCTTTATTCTTATACTCTATGTTCTGGAACACAACCTTATTCTTCCTCTGAAAACACCAGGCCTATTATTCTTCTTTATGTTGTAGGATTATCTTTCAGAGTTAAATTGTCTTTGATTTCCACCACTCCTCTTTTGGAATTTGTTGTTTTGTCCTTTCTTGACAAACAACCCTACATTGGAGGATTCACTACCCATATTCTTATATAGCCTCTCAATCTCCTTCCCTTTAATTGCAGACTAAACTTTCTCCAAAGTAATTGTGGCTACTCTTCCATATAGCATTGCATCTTTCAGGTTTGAATAAGACTTAGGCAATGCATTTAGCAAATCTATTACCTTGTCTTCGTCTCCTATTTCAACACGAATATTTTCTAAATCATCCACGACCTTATTAAAATCGTCCAACTGTTCCAGAATGCACTTATCTTCAGTAAACTTGCAGGAGTTAAGCCTTTAATTCATATATAGGCGATTTGCAAGTGACTTAATTTGATATAGGCTTTCAAGCTTCTTCCAAACATCATCGGTTGTCTTTTCTTTAGAAACCTCTCTCAAAACCTTGTCATCTAGACTTAGGAAGAGAGTGCTTCTGAATTTGTTTATCAACTTCAACTTCTGCTCAGTTATTTCACTTTGAAACCAGCATCATTTGCCAAAATAGCTTCCTTCAACCCTTGTTGAGTTATGATAGCTTGCATCTTTACTTTCCAAAGGCCAAAATCATTCTTACCCGTAAATTTCTCTATCTCATACATCCCTGAAGCCATATCTCAAAAGATATACAAATGTTGATCCAAGAATTATTGATTTAGGTTTGAACAGAAACACTACAGAAAACTGATAATCAGAAACACCAATATATAGTAATAGTGTAGTCTCACGTACACAACTCAAGAATATAGAAAAATGAGACAACAGACGAATAAGTCTCAGAACAAGAACCAAGGTTATCAAAAACTAAGATGGATCTCGATACACACCACAATATTCGGAGCAAACAGAAGCGTAGAAAGAGAAAAATGATAGATCGTTACTTGGTTCCAACTCATACAGAAACAACCACCCAACTTCTTTCACTTCTTGATCGTGATTGTGCGCGCCTTACGTTTCCCACAGACGGCGCCACTTGCTATGAATTGCACAAATTGATCAAGATAAAATGTAAACACATAAACAACTCAAGAAATGGTACACTCAGAATTACGTGGTTCACTGGTCTCCCAGCTACATCCACAGGAAGGTGAAGGAGCAATATTATTGATGCGTAGGAAGAGTACAGATACATTTCTCTCTAAACATAAACTCTGAAAACTCTCTCTTGATCTCTGCGGTTTATCAGCTATAAATAAAAAAAGTAGACGATGGTTAAAACCGTTTAACAAAATATATTAAACACCCAATCTCTGCATGACACATGTCTCCTCTCTTTTGCTAGAAAATGAGAAACGCGCTTTTATAAGTCATTTGCATTTCTTCTTTACTTAGCCACCAGAATCAACCTTCGAACTCCTGCTAAAAACCCTCGCAAGCTAACACACGCACACAATCACTCTTTATGCAGTCACACAATAATATTAATGACCCCTGTTTATAAAACCAGTCGAAAGATTGCTTCCCTCAGGAATCATAGTCTCCCTTCAGCTATGTCACCTCCTTGAAAGATAACCTTGATTGAGCTAGAAAGTTATTGACACGCCTTCTATGAAAAGGACACATTCCTTGATTAATCTAAAGGCACTATTTTATTCGAAAAGGTCCATCAAATTGTTATGACTCTTTGAAACAACATTTCAGCTTTCATCCTAAGTAAAATTTTCATGTCCGTTGCCCATATTTTGGATCCAAAATTCTGGGCCGAATTATCTAGACCCTCCAATTTTCGTCCTTTAAAGGATTGTGAATTGTCAGCAATGTTGTAAAACTCGCTAGGCGGTTTCTGGGCGCCGAAGGGGGCCTAGAGCCTAGGCGGTCTAGGCGGGGAGTAGGCGGTTTTAGATAATTCAACTATTTTTATTGTTTTTTTTTCCTTTTATTTCGAATATTCAAGCATTTTAACAAAATAAAACATAATTAATATGTACCAAACATCGTAAATAAATGTAGGACACATTCAATACTTTGGTTATCATTTTTTTTCATTCAAGCATACAACAGACAAATTAGTAATTTAAACTTCAATTTACGTACATTCTTTATATTGTTATAGACTAATGTTAGAAAGAAAAAAAGCAAACAAAGGGGCGAGGCAAGACAAAACGGTGTTGCACACCCATGACGAGGGCGGGGAGCGTTCTTATGAAATTTAGTGTTGAGGTTTTGAGGAGGTACACATTACTGTCAGCCATTCTCAGGCACAACATATTACATTATATTCTTTGTTTAAGTATTAATATATTGATATATTAAAAAAATATAAGATTTACAAATACTTATATAAATATGAGTAGAAGATAAGTTCTAGTATACCATCGTTAATCGTGATTTTATATTAATTATTTAAGAATCCATTAAAATAAATAAGGATTAAGGACCTTCAATTATTTTGTCTAGACGATTAGATTAAATTATTATAAAATAGGACTAACCTCTCTCATGGGTGAAGTAATTGGGAATGCTCGGTTGTCGAGTTAATAAATATGAATAATATTTTATTTTAAACCTGAAATTTATAGTGATTGTGAAGAGCCACTGATATGTGTGTAAAATGACCTTCTTATTGATATGTTTGCATGCTTGTTTGTGTTCATTTTACCCACATATCATATGGTTTTCGTGTGTTTTTGTCTTATTTTAGTGCTTTGCTATGTTGGTGTTGTGTAGGGAAGAAATTGAGCATTTTTCGTCAAGTTTAGCCCAATTTTGGTGAAAAATTGTACCGGGTCGTGTCTAGGCATAGCAAATACCGACCCAGATGGAGCAGAGGAGCAGCAGGGAAGATTTCAGAGCCAAATCCCAGTCTGGACAACTCTGGGTTTGGTCGAAATTTGCCTCTGTCTGGCTTATCTCAACCAAACCCTTGTCCAGCTTAGTCGGGATCTGCCAGACAGAGGCAAATCCCGGTCGAGCCTGATCTATCTTGGGCGATCCCTAACGTGCTGTTTTGGCGATTTTTTAGTTTTAAAGCATTCAGGTCAAGCCAATCTAATTCGGGGGTAAGATAGAAGTCTGGGAACTTAGTATAAAAGCTGGAAGAACGAATTGGAAAAGAACTTTTGGCACATTTACTCATTTTTTACGGTTATTTCACTCCAAATTACTCTACCCACTCCATCCAACCATCAATTAAGGAGGATCTTCATCCAAATCAATCCAATTGATGAAGATCATGAAGAATCAAGTCTAGATCAAGGCCAAGGATCCAATTTGGGGGAAATTGCTCTTTCAAGTCTCTTTTTAATGGCTAAGTTTTGTCTTTCAATTCAATTGTACCGATTAAAAGGTAAGAGTAGCTAAATACCTAGGGATGTTGGATTGTAAAATGTAGAGGACGATTTTTGATTAATTGATTACTTGCTTACCTCTTCCATGATGATTAAGGCATGCTAGATCTTATTCATATTCAAGTGATGTAGATAAGAGTCAATTCCTTGATACTTAACAGAGATTGCAACCATTACGTGGATCAATGTGTCATGATTAGCATTTTCTTATGTATGCCTCTATCCAATCCTTGTGCGGAGAAAGCATATAGGTTAAGAATCCACGAACGTCTGGGAGTGTGTTAGATTTTGATAACATGACGGTTTGATAAATCAAGCTCATCTACGATTAGTTTGCCGGTGCTAAGGGAATTAATTACATGAGTGTGGATTGACCATCTCTCGGAAGATTAATTAGTGTTTAAATGATTCAATTGGTGGTAAATTGTTCGCTACAAAGTTCTTTCCAATGTCCTATTTTCCCTCTATTGTGATCACTTGGTTAGTGTTTGATATTGATATTGTTTGATTGTTTGAAGTTTTATGAGAGATTATGATGATGATGATGGTGATGATTACTTGTATTGATTCTTGTTTTGTTAGTGAGCACTAGTTAGATAGATAGGTGATAGATTGTTTTAGTCAATACTCAACTCAACGATAAAATTGCTTAGATACCATATCAACTCAACACAAACTGGTAGTCTAGCAGGCGAACGAAGAAGGTCCCGAATTTGACATATTTTTATTCTTTTTTAGCTAGGAGTTTAAGTGATTGAACTTTTAGCAAACCAAGTTTTGGCGCCGTTGCCGGGGACTTAATTGAGTAGATTGCTAGATATTAATTAATTTGAGTTGTTCGTAGTCTAAGTGTTTGTTTGATTGGATTTTTGTTTGTTGGTTGGTTGATTGGAGTTATTGGACTTTTGTAGGTGGTTTGTGAATCCGAGGTCCAAAGCTCATGAGTTGGAAAAACAAAAGTGGAGATAAAGAGTTGGAGATGAGATGAAAATGATGACTTGTGGAGGAGCAAGTTTGATTTAATGCAAGAACAACTTAACTTGTTAAGGAGATCAAGTGGAGAAAATGAGGCAAAGGAAGAGACGGAGGTAAAGATGATGATGGACATTGTCAAAGAAGACGAAAAAGAGGAGAAAGTGGTGTTACAAGAGGAAGAACCACAAAAGAAAGGTGAGGATGTACTTGAAGGAGATGAGGCAAATGAAGGCACCAAGGAGGAGCTGCTAGTCATAGAAATTGAGAAGAAAGGTGATGATGAGATGCCTTCACCCGAGGACATGCAAAAAGTTTCAGTCGTGGTACACCTTTTGGACGAAGAGAATAAGGAGAGGATTATGCCTGGAGAGCTATGTGGAGAGATGGTGTTTACCCTTCCTTCCCGGTTGATAGACAAGGTTGAAAAGGAAGTGGTGCTAAGGAAGAAGGTGAATGAGTTTCATGAGTTGTTTGAGAAAGGAGTCTTGGAATTATATACTGAAAGCATATATGATTAAGTGTTTTGTACACTGGTCTTCATATATGTTGCCGCAACAATGCTCGCTGTCTGATGGAACAAACATACAACGAACTATAATATCCTATTATCTCGCCTATTGGGATGATCGTATGGTGTGTAGTAGATCACAGAGGATCATATGAATCGTTTGACCTAGCGAGATATAAATAGTATCACAGCTGAGACGGTCCCTGGATAGGCTGTCGGTCTAAGCTGCGACACATCGGTTCATAAGTGGGCTTATCCTAGCTACTTGATGTGTCGGTACATTGTTATGTATTTATGGGATCAACAGTGGGATGTGCCATTCACATTGACATACGAATGAGCCAGATCCCTAACATACTTCCTATGATCTTAAACCTAACTGAAGGATAAGGGGCACACACAGATTGACCACACTTTAATTTACTAGAGTGGCGAGTCTTACATGTACTCTAATACTTGTATTTTGGGTGTTGGCAATTTGTGTGTGGCCTGCTTAGTCTGGACGTTTTGGTAAGCATATTTGTTTCAGGATGGTGACATTCCCTGAGGAGCTCACAAGGTTCATTATGCTAAACCCTGCAGGTTGAATTATTTAATTCAGGCATAAGTGAAAAGGAGTGAGTGGTGTAACTCAGGAAATAAGAGATTAATTAATTGTGGCTAATTGTCATAGGCCAAATTAATTAATGAATGTCTAAAGCCTTAAATATGTGGATCATGTTAGTTTGGTGCAACCCGTTCCTAATAACGTGGTAATAAAGGGGCGAGTCAGCATTGTTACCGTGGTGAAGGTTAAAACAATGTTTTATTAATTAATTATGTTCTAGGTTGAACAAGGAAGGATTAATTAATAAAGAGGGCCCACTTTATTATTTGCATCTGATCCCTGGTCTGGCCCATTAACTGCTCAGAGCCCATTAGGGTTAGGGTTTCTCAAAACCCTAACACTATATATAGGCCTTCTCTCTATCAGATCAAGTAGTCAACAAATGAGTGAAAACTAGGGTTTTCAGTATAATTGAAAGAGAGGGCGGCAGCGATCCGGAGGGAGAAAGTGATCGATTTCTCCAGATCTCGGATTCAACTTGGTAGATAATCCTCACCAGATTTCCAAGGAGCAAGGGAACAGATCAGAAGATCAGATCTGTAGGAACAACTGTTCATCGCCGGCGTTCAGATTCAGATCCAGATCTATTTCATCGTTATTGGCTCCGATCTAGTCCTGTAGATCAAACGGTGAAATCAGGTATTCTCTAGATCCATCCTATGCAATTAATTTTGTAGGAGCATGCATAGGATTCGCATGGTTTATTTAATTGAAATTTATTCCTGGTATCCTAAGAACGATCCTTGGCAAGAAATTCATAATGGCAACTCGTGTTGTCCATCGTAGACTCAAACCCTACAATTGGTATCAGAGCGAGGTTCATATTCTTAGGCTCTATCTTGGATAAATTGAAATTAAACAAATATGTATGTTCATGGATGGATTTAAATTGTCGTGGATGTTTTTGTTCTCGTGGCCTTCTCGTTTTTGGATCTGTTTTTCACCACGAGAAAATCCGTGGTTAGATTTAATAGGGAAAATCATGTAATAGATCTAGATCTATTTTTTTGTATTTTCTATTTTTTTAAATCTGTAAAATTGAGATCCGAAAGAAAGAACGAGAAGAGAAGACGAAGAACGAAGAAGACGACATGTATTAGGTTTCAGCCCAGGAGCAGATTTCGCCGGCGGCTGATAAGCTCGTATTTTGCCTCACTTATCACGTTGTTTTCTTATTGTTTTATTGCATTTACTTGAGTTTTTAGTTAATAATCGAGCATGAAGTGTTTATAGGGGATATTATGCTTGTCATGGTAATATTTTGCAGGTTTTAGGCCAAATCCAATGAAAACCCGTACCGAAAGCAGCAGATGTTCAAAGGAACAGTCACGACTTCTTCCACAGATGGAATCTGAGCTATTTGAGCACATGGATGGAAAGATCTTTGAGTTAGCTTTCCAACGCAACTGGAATCGGGTCAATCGGAGTTCGGGAGCGAAAGTTATGGCCAAAACCGTGAGACTGCGCAGAGGAATGTTTCTGTGTCGAGCGACAGAAATTGTGTCGACCGAAATGAAATCCTGTCGACCGACAGGAACTGTGTCGGTCGACATGCGCACCGGAAAGGCAGTTTTTGGCCCAGTTTGGAGATTTTTCCTTCCCAAATCATTACCTTTTGAAGATATAATTTCTCCCCCTATAAATATGACTTATTAGGCTCGAAAATTCATTCACCTTTTAGCTTCTCATTCAGTTTTTCAGCACTCCTTTATTTTATTTTCAGCATTAAATTCTTTAATTTCTAGTACTCTTTATATTATTGTTGCAATTGGATTCAAGTACTTCAAGATTCCTATTGTTTTAATGATTCAAGTAAGTTTCTTTACATCTTTTGCAATGTTTATTTCAATTATGTTAGGCTAGAACCCTTAACAGGTTCTAGGGTTTTCTCCATCCTCTTTAGCATGTGTTAATTCAATTAAATCCAACCCTTAATTAATTGGTTCAAATTCTATGCTTTTGATTTTAAAATCTATTTTCAATTGAAGGATCGAGAGATGAAAATTGGATTAGGTTTATAGTTATTAATTTGAGACCGAGAGGAGATAATTAATAATAGGAAAATAGAATTTTGATACAACTGTTTTCTGTCTCAAAAAGAAGAATTAGTTGTAGGGTTTTCAAATCTGTATCTTTATTGAGATTGACTAGTTTGTGTTATTGAGGCCGAGAGGTAAAATTCACTTTCTAGTAATCTAGGTTTTAATTGCCCAACAAAGGAATTAATTCCAATTTATCAGATTTCCCACCTTAATGATTATTTTGGGTTTGGATTGATTGTTTATACATGTTGAATTGGATTGGTTGATTTCCCTAGAATCTGTGCTTTTTATTATTGAATTTTATTCCCAAGTTATTTTCTATTTTGAAAACAAAAACCCTCTTCTGAAAATTGGTTCACTCAAACAAAGAATTGATAAACTGTGTCCAGTACATGAGATGACTTCGTTGCACTATCCCTGTGGGTTCGACTAGCCTTCGGGTTATTATAAATTTATTTGCTGCTGTATTTTTACAGTTATCAGCGGCGCAGGTGGCGGAGGCAGGGTCCCTTCCCTGTGGCTGGGCCGTGCCTGCCTCATTCTTTCGCTGCTCGCGTTTCCAAAGACGAAAGAAGGCCGGTGAGCTCCCAGATCTGGCCATGGACGCGACGGGAAGCGCTGCAAGTCACGGCAGTGGGTGGCGGCGGCAGGGTCTCCTCACTGCGGCTGGGTCGCGCCCAGTTTGACTGCTGCTGTTGTCCGCACGTCTTTCCGGTGAGGAGAACCAGTCCAGCAGCGGCCCAGGTAATGGCGGCTAGGGTTCCGCCATGGGAGGGCAGCACGCGGTGGTGGTTGCGCAACAGGCGGTTGTGTGAGAGTGGCGGCCGGCGTGGTGGTCTGGGCCGGCGGCGGGTTGAGCAGGCAACTGGCTGGCTGGTGGCGGCCGCTGGCGGTGGCCGGATAGGGGGCGGCGGCGGCTGGCTGCTGCAAGGGCTGCGGCTAGGGTTTGCAAACCCTAGGGTTTGGCTGCCCGGGCTGTAGCTCGGGCCTGTCGGCCCGGAGGTGGCCCGCTGTCCTGAAAATTAGGGTTTGGCTGCTGTTTGGGCCTGAAACCCTAATTGAAGCCCAGTTGCTGTTATAGCAATCCAAATCAGATTTCAAGTCCAACGGAGGCCCAGTTTGAAGATCTGTACTGAAATTAAATCTTGTAATAGATTAGATTTAATTATTTTTCAGTTGTAATCGCATCTGAGGGGCCACGAGAAATTTTATTTGTTTATTTAATTATTTCTCGTATTGATGTGATTTATTATGTGCGCACTAGTAAATAATAGGAAAGCATGTTTATTTGCTTTAATTATTTACTGTTATAAGCATGTTGCAATTTAATCTTTGAGCATGTCTTATGTGATTTATTTTATGTTTTAAATTGTGTCTATAAATTCCGGGATCATATTAATTTATGATGGAATTTTGGGTTGACATAATTTGTGGCAACATAAAATAATGTGTGCGCATGAAACCTTTAGAATTAAAAATACTAAGCTGGATTTTGGTTCTTTTCTAACCAAGATCATTAGACCTCCACAAATACGACCTCTCATTAGAAATGGGGCATCTCGAAGCGTAAACGTCTACTCAAGTAGCTTGCGTTAGAGGTCCCTCACCAGTTCTAGTGCGATGAGGTTTCTAAATAAAACATTTAGTTTAAGATGAGAAGTGGGAGCCTCTGAGCAAACGTCTACTCGAGTAGCTTGTATTGAGACAACTTTCACAGATCTAAGATTAAACTAAATGAGATAACAAAGGATGGTAGGGGCATGCGGCATGGGTCCAGTACGTATGCTAAATCGCCCTAAACATCCGGAGTTAGGCTTGTGGTTATTCTGGCTTAGATGTTGCCTGGAGCACAACTCATGAATGAGATCCCTGCTCCGGATAGGTAACATGGTCTTAAGATCTCCAATATTAATTTCTTTTGCTTAAGATACCTGGCATGTTAAGAAATTAAAGGACCTACTTTGGTCTGGTTGAGCGTTTGCCGTAAACGTCTACTCAAGTAGCTTGCGGTGAATTAGCTTGGGCAATTGGAGGAAGCAAATTGCATTGTTTTATCTAAAGGTTCTATGCATATTTGTTTCAATTGTTCGTAGTATATGCTTACTTTAATTCGCTTATTTGTTTTCAGATATGTCTATTATTGCATCGCTCATCAATTCAATCGTACACAATTCTTTGACTGGTCCGAATTTTCCTGGATGGAAAAGTGACATTGTCAAACTCTTGGATTCATTTGGACATTTGTTTGTTCTGCAAACTCCCTGTCCGAGTTCGCCCACTGATACATCTTCCGATGAGGAGCGTGCACAGTATCACATGTGGATGTGGTCGAATGGCATGGCCAGACAGTATATCTTGGCTGGTATGTCAGATGCACTGCGTCCTCGTTATAGTGATGTGTGGTTTGCGTGTGACATTATTCGACGTCTTGACGTAGCATATGGCGGACTCGATGGACATGCTAGATCCAGTCTTATCAAGCGTATTGTAAGACAGAAAATGGGTTAGAACTGTTCGGTACGTGAACATGTGGAATCGCTCATCCAGCTCATAGATGAGTACACATTGATGGGTGGTCAAATTGACAATGGTGTCAAAATTGACTTGATACTCAACACGTTACCAAAGTCATTTGATGACTTCAAAATTTCTGTTGAGAAAATCAAGAGTGAGTATATTGTTCACAGTCTGCTCAAGGATCTTGTATCAACGGAAGCTTCTTCAGTCTTTTCTGCGAGTCACTCTGATTTGCTTCCAAGTCGGAAGAGTGATGTCATGGAAAAGAGGAATGAAGGAAGCAGTGGGAGCAATCTTGTATTATCGGTTCATTCCAGATCTCTTGCTAAAAGTTCTTCTAAATTGCGTCGTAATGACATGAAGAAGAAGAATGGTAAAGGAGAGAACAAGGGAAAGAAAGATAACAAGAAGGACAAATGTTTCAAGTGTGGCAAGAAGGGACACTGGAAACTAAATTGTCCGAGTTCGGTAACTAAGGGACAAGGTACGTCATCTTTTGCATTGGTTGTTGAAACATGTTTAGTATCGGTTTTCTACTCAGTGGGTAGTGGTAACTGAGGTCACTAATCGTGTTTGCTACACTTTGCAGAGAATCAAGCTTAAGGCTTGAAGATGGCGGGATTACCATCTCCAAGATTGATGCTGGAAGTTGTTGTTTCAGCTGATGGAGATTTTGCTTCAAGTTTATGTTTAAACTTTGTTTTAGTTCAAGTTTTGGAAGAGATATTGGTTTTGTTTTGATAAACAATTTTTCATCTATTATTATGGATTATCAGTTATTCAGATATATTATTTTTCTATCATGCATGAATAACAGTGTTTTCTATTATGGATGATTGTCTCTTCATTACTTGATTACATAAACTGTCAGTGTTCTAAGGTATAATTTAAAGAATCACTATAGAGATAGGTTACGTCAGTCTAAGTAGTTTTAAGTAATTCATGGAATTATGGATTCAATCCAGGTATTCCTAAGAATGGTACTTATGACAACTACTTGGAGGTATAAGATGGTGACCAGGCCTTTTAATAGGCGATTGTATCTCTATAGGTTATTTCGTGTTTGCTCTGGTCTGTCGTTTGAGTCTACTTCCGCAGTTGCCTTAACAGACATCGATGCTGTAATCATTTAAGATTTGGATATGTTTATCTAGTTCACTACAAGTCTTAGTCTCTTGCTTTAATCAAGAGCGTTCAAGACTAAGGTAGAGAATAAGTTAAACAAGACCGTAAAATCATTATGGTTCATTCATAATGGTGTATCTTAAGTGATGTGTTTTTACAGTATCTGGTAGAGCAAAGGGATTGCATCCCAGTTAACTACACTTATTATTCCTCTGTTGGGATGGTGAAGGTAGAACGAAATAAGACTCTTTAAAGTTTATAAGTTATACCAGTTGTTGCCAAATTTTCGTTTTTGGGAAGAGCGCCAAAAGCAGTTGTGTATTTGCTTAAGCTAGTGTCTTCTAAATCAGTTCTAAATACCCTAGCAGACCTTGACTCTGTCAAAAGGGCAATGATGGGTAATTCGGTTATTAAGCTGATATAGGAAACTGATTGGTTAGAAGAAAGGTTTAAGCTAGTACTGTTTTGTGGGCTATTCCAAGTAAACGAAAAAGATGGTGGTTTTATCTATCCTAGTTACAAGCAAGTTGTATAGGATGAAACCATGAATCCAAATGTGAGATTGTTTTCTAACCTTTTAGATAAGACAATTCAAATCCATCAGGAAATACCTCGTGGCATATTGAGCATACCTTGGAAGGTATGGTACCAATTGCTTAGATGCCATAACAACTCAATACAAACTAGTAGTCTAGCAGGCGAACGAAGAAGGTCCTGGATTTGATAGATTTTTATTCTTGGTTAGCTAGGAGTTTAAGTGATTGAACTTTTAGCATATCAGCCACTTAAATAAAATAAACCAAAAACAAATTACTTCATTTTTGTATCTTGTAAATAATAAGTTTTTAATAAATATTTTTTTATCATAAAATTGAATTATAAGAAGTATGAAATATATATTGTTCTGAAAACTCAACAATATTTGGAACATTCTTTTTTAAGAATGGGTGATTCTAAACACAACCACCATTTTTCTCAATGCAACCCCCATATTAAAAATTAAATAAATTATTATATAATATTACTATTTCACCCTTATTGCCTCTGAATTAAAATATCATATAAAACAATTTTTACAATTAAAGTGTTAACATATCGCCGATTTGGAGTCACAGCTACAGCCACTCGACGTCTTGCTCACCGAGGTTTTCGATAAGCTTGCTGCAAGGTCAGAGTCAGACAAACTTCAATACCCTTATCGAGTTTCTAGCGTGAGGTTGGATTGTGGAGTGTGATTGCTTTAAAGTGGGGTTTTTCTTTTAGAATAGTTTAGTAGTTAAGTGTGATTGTGAGTGATTATTTATTTATCACACATCGCATTTCACTTCTTTGAAAGGGAAGAGGAATCCTAATGACTCATTATTGTGATATTCAAACCCATCAATTGAGAATCAGAACAAGCTTAAACTCCAATGCGAAACCTACTACAATCATCATATTTTCACCTCATTACTACCAATTCTAGATTTGAAGAAAAAATGGTACTATGTTGTGGATGAGTCCTCTATAAATCAATGCCATTGAAAACCTTTGATTTGTTATCGATCAAGAAATTCTGTAGAATGTGGTTTGGAGTTGCCGTTGTGAACTCGTCGTTGAATTATTCGATGGAAAGAAAGAGGATAGGGCTATGATTGTTTTTCTAATTTCTTAATTAAGATTTTATTTTATGGTATAATGTTAATATAGTAATATTATAAAATAATTTAATTTATTTTAAAAATGGAGGTCTATATTGAGCAAAATGATGGTTGTGTTTAGAATTACCCAATAACAATGACATAATTCTTGTATTGTAATATTTTTATCATTGAATATATCAATTGACATCAATATCAAGTGTTTGGCAAAATATGTTTCGTGCTTGTGTGTTGATTTATTAAATTTAAGATTTTAATTTAGCTTAAAATTGAAGGATTTATCCGAAAAGATAGAATCATAATACAAATTAGGGTTCAAATTTCTCAACTCGAGAAAATCTGCATTAATCGGATTAGAACCGCTGGACTCGCAGGGTAAATGGGCTAAACCTATTAGACTATTGATTATTGCTCATATTAATAAAAATAACTGCTCCAACATAGTTCAATAGTTAACCCAAACCATCTTAGCCTACCCAACTATTTTTTTTTTAGCCCAATCAACTACTAGCCCAAATTAATAAATAATATCTCTCTCCTAACCCATTTGCAATGCATGATATATGTACTATTGAAAGTTAGTGATATATATATATAGAGGAGGGATCATGTAAAAAAAAATCCCCATGTGAGAAAAAAGAATGAATCATATCCATCAGATCTAAAAAAATCAATGGTTGATATTGAATCAAGCAACAACTAAAATGCAATCAAGCAACAACTAAAGCACAATCAAGCAACATTGCAATCAAGCAACGACCTGAATTCAATCAAGCAATGTCGTGAATGTAATTAAGCATCTTATATATATATAGGGAGCGGATGCAGTGAGAAAACTCTTAACGTGAGAAAGTGAGAAAGATGCTTGATTGTGTTCATGAGGTTGCTTGATTGTATTCAGGTTGTTGCTTGATTGTAATGTTGCTTGGTTGTGTTTTAGTTGCTGCTTGATTATTTTATTGCTTGATTGTGTTTTAGTTGTTGCTTGTTTCAATATAAACCATTGATTTTTTCAGATCTAATGGTTATGATTCATTCTTTTTTCTTACATGCAGATTTTTTTTACATGATCTCTCCTCTATATATATATATATTTTTTTTTTTTCCTTATGATAATTGAAAGCTAGATATTGGTTACTCTCTGATTTTGAAATTCATCATATGATTAACCCGTGTGATTCAATAGGAATCAAATAACCTTTTAAAATTCACAAATTCTCATTCTCCTTCTAAATGAAAGGTTTCATTCTCATTTCTAAATTTTATTTCCAAATTTTAATTTTTTTTAATTTTATATAATATCATAATTAATATTATTATTTTAATATAATATTATTATTATTATATTAAGTTGCTTATCACCTCTACTAATCACATTACCATTTGCATCTACTGATCCGCCGTCGTTGCTGCTCAAGATTACAATTGATTTGAATTAAACACATCCAAGGAACTATTTAATCCGTGTTTCTAGACATGAGCCTTTGACATCTTAGTTAGAGTTATTCCGAAGTTTGTACTCTTTGCTTGAGTTGAATCGGAAGAAGGTTTCTGAACTCTTTTTAAAAACCATTGTTCCATTATCCACCACTAATACTATCAACATTCAATGGAGAACTTAAACTCGCACATACCAGTTGGTGAGGTCTTGCGACGCGTTCATGGTAAAGCCGCATCACCTGAAGAGAGCAGCTACAAAATGGACTTGCTGGGTGCGCATACAATCGGAGGTCATAAGAGCTTCCCACGACTGCTATAGATCAGTTACATCAACTTGTAAATCTATTCTAGTGATTTTTGGTCCATCTCGCAATCGAAGATTGGATATAGGATCATTTGGCATTCGAACTACTATAAATATCTTGTCTCATTTACTGCTTTCTGTTCTTAACATGTTTGCTCTTTTGAAGCCCAACAACTCATAAAGTTGTTGGTGCATACCTTGAATTTGGTTAAGTAATACTTCGAGGCTAAAACCAATTTTTAGAGTTCTAACTGACTTGAGTAAGAGTCATTTGGGCCACACTACTCTTGAAAGACTTTCGTTGCGTGTTTAACTAATATTTTGGGACTAACAAGTGGTATCAGAGCAGTTGATCTACACGACTAACTATTTTGAGTGTACAAGTGGAACAAATCCATTTTGCTTGATTTGCAAAGCTTTTACGTTTACATATATGGCTGTGAGAAAAATAAAAAGATCAGTGATTCTATGAAATCCGAAGTGGAAAGATCTATCCATAACTATGAAGGGCAGTTCTAAGGGGTAAGACAAAACATTGCTAGATGCTGACAATCAAATGAAAATATCAGAGCAACCATCAACCGCCGCCCCTACAAACGCTGAAGTATCTCGTACTTCACCAATCATACATTGCACTGTTTTAATTGTTGAGGACTCAGAGTCGTACTACTCTGACTCTAAGGAGTTTTCCTTAGAAGATTTTTCAAAAGAGATTGCCACATTTCATGTTTTGGAAAATACTTTACAACATGGAAACATCACATTAAGCGGTAAAAGTTGTGAAGCTAATTGATGAGAACTTAAAGTCTCGGTCTCTCAATGATGATATTTTATGGCTCAAAGCTAAAAAAAAAATTGAAAATTTATCAGTCGACCATGAAGCTTTGAAGGAGAAATATATTGAGCAGAAAAACATATTTCAAATCATTCAAAAAGCTTAATATCCTCAAATGGTTTTGTTTCAAAAACTATGTCGAGTATAAAATCACCAGCTTTAAAAGCTGAGACTAGTAAAAAAATAGTTCTTACTCAAAGAAATACTAGTTCTCAATCTTTTCAAATTGTCCAACGAACAAGTGATATTTAACCCTTCAAGAAGAATATCATAACTAGTTCTCAACAAGCTAATGATTTGAATCAAACCAAAATCGTATTTTGTTGCAAGGAAGTCATGTATGCATCCTACTTGTAGGGGTAACGATTGGAGGTATGTCATCTTTTTCAATGACAGCTACAGACTCTTACCCAATGGTGAGCGATCACATTGGAGGCCTTATCATGAGCAGCAATCATGCTAGTTCAGAAATGAACATAGTTGCCACAATGGAAAGACTTAGCACTTTGGTCAAAGAAGATTTCCAACGAAACCAAGTACTACTGTTCAAAGTAAACCGGGACGTAGATCCTAAGATTTTGTCAAGAAGCCTGCTTCTAGACAAAATTATCACACACCCACATCCTAAAGCATATAGCATCATAATAGATTTAATTATGCTAAAAGAAAATGGAGAGCTCCCTTGGAAGAAAATGCAAACCTCCAAAGTTTTAAAGCTTGGATTCTGAAAGGACTTCTTGGTTGGACAAACCATGAAGGACCCACAATTAGTCGGGTACCTTGTGTGTAGTTTTATGCTTTGCAGGATAGTTCCTTAGTTATGACCAGAGATAACTGAGAGGGTCTAGGTGTTGAGACTTTAAAAGGAAAGACATGCAAGTTCCTTAGTTATAATCAAAGTAACTGAGAGGGTTTACGTGTCAAGACCTTAAAAAGAAAGACATGCAAGTTCCTCAGCTATAGACATAAGTAACTGAGAAGGTTTAGATATCGAGACCTTAAAAAGAAAGATATAGAATAACTCAGTTGAAGAAGTGAACTGAGAGGATCAAAATAGCCTCATATTGCAAAATTCGGATAATCTATGACAGGGGGAACATCATCAATTGATGAAGATATTTTAGTAGTTCTCCCGATTCTAGTGGCAGTAAGAACTACTAGAGGTAATATCATAACCATACATTGTCTTTATTAAAAAATTATGATAATTATACTACGTTCAAGCTCCATGTAATATACTATATAATATTATTATTTGAACAACACTCTGACAAAGAGGACCATGAGACTTTTGGGTAAATAATTTTGAATGGGACACCTAAATTCTTTTTGGTAGTCAATCAGTAGCGAATTATAACTAAGTTCGAGCTCTCAGTTATTTGAAGACCCAATTATAAAGGACAATTGATCCCAGTTATTTGAAAGGAATAACTGAGGAAGTCGAGAGCCCATAATCTCTCTCTGAAGTCTGTGATGATTTGACCTTAAAGGAGTATGGTAGTCAGACCTAAGTACCTAGAGATATTGGCATGATCTCCAAGGCAATTTTATAACCATTGGATTTATGGTGCATTACTCAAAGGTGTAGCAGCTAAGCAAACTAAATCCAACTTTTTGTTTGAGTATATTTATTTCTACTGTAGATTGGGCTGGGATAGGTTAGGACATCTACCTCTATATATAGGAAGATGAATTTCACTAATATTATCAAACCTTCTCTCATCATGCCTCCCAATAAACCCCCTTCCTCCGACCTTCCTCCTTTGATGGAAAGAATATCAGTTTATTAGTCCTATCCAAGCTCATCATTATTTCATCCTAAGAATTCCTCTTCAACTACACATTATCGCCTTGCATGGATCATTGTGGAGAAGATTTTAGCTCAAATCCTTGATACATGGACAAATGATTCTTCATGTATCAAGTTCTCCTATCCTCTAGTTAGGCTAAAGCCTCTCCTGGAACCATTGAGCACTTTCATAAGTTCGTATTTTCACTAACTTATCAATAAAGTTCTTGAGTGTTTTAGTGTTTCTAGAAGCATTTTATTTACTTTTACATGCATGATAAGGTTATCGCACGTGAAATGCTCGTGATGGTATATTTTGCAGGTTTTAGGGTGAAAAATGGCTTAGGAAAGAAAGAGGCCGAGTGAAAGCCTCGACTTCGATCGACACAGGCCACGTCAATCGAAGTCAAAGTTGTGGATCGATCGTAGTTGGAGTTCAAGAAAGATTGAACTGTGACATGCACCTCGATCGACGCCGATGTTGTCGATCGATGCTAGGGATTGAACCGAGCTTTTCCACCTCAATCGATGGGAGTCCACAACGATCCACGTCGATGTTGAATTGGCGAACTTTCTAAGATTTAAGATAGTTTTGTATCTTATTTCCTAGGCCTGACAGGATACGTCCAAGATAATTATAAATAGCCCTCTTTAGGTCGAATTTTAGTGTGTTAGGTTTTATTTTTCATTCTAGAGAGAGACTACAACAACAATTTAGCATTTAGTTTATTTTTGCATTTGAAGTCATATTCGGAACTGTGGCAACAACTCAAATTCTGTTCGGGATTCAAGTTTTATCTTTCAATGCTAATTCCTATTATGTCTATGTGTAACTAAATTCTCTATAGATTCTAGGGTTTCGAAGATTATGCCTATGTGTATGTTGGATTAGATTACACCTTTCTGATTCGTAGTTTATGAAAACTAGGACTAATTACAATCTTGAATTGTTGGCCATAATTTAGGATTAATTTAGTTGGAATTTAGAGACTCAAAAGGTTATAGATTTCAATGGAATATGGTTTTCATAATATAAATTGTTTTTCTTGTCTGAAAAGAGAGAATGAATTTATAGGAATAAATTCGTCGAACAATTGGAGTTAATTATATTTTCTTGAGACTGAAAAGGTAGATATAATTAGTTAATCAACTTTGTGAATTGTCCTCAACAGAAATTCATAATACTTTCCTGATGTTCCACTGCGATAAGAATTAAATTTGGTGATTAATTGATTCATAAATACATGTATGGCATAATAGGTAGATAACCCTGGGATCTATGTTTCTCATATTCGATTTTCAAAACTCTTCACGATGTACTGCTTTACTTTAATTTTAAAGATTCAACCATAATTTGCTTTCTATTTTTCTAAACAATGTTCTGAAAACTTTTGATTTAGTACTTAGGGTTTTTTGTTATTTCGCTCTTCTAGGATTCGATAATTTATTTCATCACTATATTATTAGCTTAGCTAAATCGCTAGTGAAATAATTTAGCAATCAAATTTTGGCGCCGTTGTCGGGGAGTGAATAGATTAAGCCTTACTATTAATTATGTGCTTGGAGTATTGATTTAGTCTGTAAATTTTGCAAGTTTAATTTTTATCTTATTTTCAAATTTTTACTCTCGATTTTGATCAACATCAATCGACCTCAATTGATGTGATTAATTTATTCGCATCGGTCGATGTGAGGTAGCGTCGATCGAAGTTGATAGTTTTGCATTATTTTATCTTCATTTTTGTTTCGTATTTTCGTTTTCCTTTCAGTTTTAACCTCACTACCTCCTTTGTTGTACAGGTAGTGTATGAGTACGAGAGCTAAGGGCAAAGAACTGATAGAGTATGACCTGGAAATTGAAGCTACTTGCCGGAAGAACCAAAGAAAGAATCAAGAACAAGAAAGCTCAAGTAATCAACCTATGGCTGAAGACGTACCACCACCAGTGCCACCGGTGGAACCACTGCCTCCACCACAACTAACTCCAGAAGAACAAGCCGAACTTGTTCAAGAAGTTCAAACTATGAGAGCGTAACTGCAACAGCTGAACCTTGAAAGGAACCGTGAAAGGAACAATCAAAATAACCGACATCTTCGCCGCAACCCACTATTTGAGGATATCCTGATGATGATGAGGAGGAAGACCAGGATCAGCCAGAGGGATTGGATGATGATGAGGATGAGGATGCCATCCAGAAGCGATATCGACCTCAGTTCAAGGAGACAGACTTCAGAATTGGCATCAATGCAAGTAACTTCGAGCTGAAGACCGGATTGGTGCATATGGTGCAGCAAAACCAATTCGGTGGGACAGCGACTGAGGACCCATACACACATCTTGACAAATTCCTCATGCTTTGCAACATTGTCAAAATCGGCAGGGTTAGCAAGAGCGCCATCCGAATGTGTCTGTTTGAATTCTCTCTACGGGATAAAGCACAGGCCTGGTTTACTGCACTAGACAAGGAATACATCAGTACATGGACAGAGCAACAGAATGAATTCATAGGGAACTTTTTCCCTCCGAGTGTCATCAGACAGAGAAGGAAGGAGATCATTCGGTTTGCTCAGAGACCTGACGAGAGCTTTTACGAAGCATGGGAGCGTTACAAGGAGTTTCTGAGCCCGGGCCATGGTATAACACTAGGAGAGCAAACAGAGACATTCTACAAAGGGCTCAATGACAGGACCATGGAGTTGGTGGACACCAAACTAGGCGACACCATTATGACAAAGAGCGGGAAGAAGGCCATGGAGTTCTTCCAAAAGATGGCCAATAACAACCACCGTTGGTCCTCTATTCGTCATCGGCCTGTGAAAGCTGTGGAGAAGGTTGCTGAAGAACCTAATTTGGCGGCCGAGGTGAAAAGGCTGTGGGAAGACTTTGTTGCACTGAAAGCATAGCAGACAGTTGTTGTAGCGGAGCCAGCACAGGCTCTAGTTGAGGGGGATTGTGCAGATGTGAATTTTGTCCTAAAGGGTGGATACCAAAACAACTATCGCGGAGGATATCAATAGCACAATCAGCCCTACAATTACAATCACGCTAGGAACCACCCTGGGTTTTCCTATGTGAACCCTCAGGCCGCGGAGCAGCCACCACCTGGATTTGTAGTGCAAGATGGAGCAGTGGTGGAGAAGAAGAAGCCAAGTCTCGAGGAGATTTTGGCTAAGTTTATGCATGGGTCCACTGATAAAGTGGGCAAGCTGGAGCAAGACATCTCAGAAGTGAACACTAAAGTAGACCACGTGGAGAAACACATGCAGATCATAGAAACGCAGGTCAGTCAGATCGCCAATGCTCTAGGAGCCCAGCACAAGCCTGGATAGTTGCCGAGCAACACACAAGTCAACCCAAAGAACCAAAGGAATTTAGTCAATGCAATTTCATTGAGAGGGGGAAAGTCCTACGATGGGCCTACACATCCAGAAGCAGACCCACCGGAGACCGAAGAGAGCAAACAGGAAGAAGAGGTCGTAGAATTGCCCTCGACTTCGATCGACGCCGAGCACGTCGATCGAAGTCGAGGCTCGGCTATGCCCGTTGAACAAGACCCAGTGTTGATCAACGCGGGGCCATGTCGGTTGAAGTCAATGTCGACTCCACCTCCGAAAAAACCGTCGTTGTTGTTTCCTCAGCAGTTTGCCAAGACCAAGATGCATGAGCGGTATGCACGCTTCCTGGAGGACATGAAGAAGGTGCACATCAAAATTCCTTTGGTTGAAGCACTGCAGGAGATGCCGGCTACATCAAATTTCTGAAGGACATGGTCTCTCATAAACGGCCCTTCCTGGAGCACAAAATGGTAAATTTTTTTGAAGAATGCAACGCAGTTATTTAAAAGAAGATGCCACTGAAAAGAGAGGACCCGTGATCATTCACTATCTCCTGCATCATCGGAGAGAGACCTTCGGGAAAGTCCTTTGCAATTCCAGAGCATCCATCAACTTGATGTCGTTTTCTATCTTCAAGAGATTGGTCATTGGAAGCATCAAGCCGACCACCATATCTCAGCAAATGGCCGATTGTTTTGTTTCCTATCCAAGGGGGATTGTAGAAGATGTGCTCGTGAAAGTCAAAGATTTTATCATTCTAGCTTACTTTGTGGTCCTAGACATGGAAGAGGACCACAACATCCCACTAATTCTGGGGAGGCCTTTCCTGAAGACTGGGGAGCCCTGATCGATATCCGAGATGGGAAAGTAACGTTTCGTGTCAATGACGAGTCAGTCACCTTCTCCATTTACAAGTCAATGTAGAAACACAACGATGGGAGCTACCAGGAGGAATGCCACATGATCAATTATTTCGATCCGATAATCTCCTCTCCCTTTTCCTCTCTTAAATCTAACCAAGATTTTCTAGAGAATTGTTTACTGCACTCTTTGTTTTCTTTTTCAGATTTGGATACAGCTGAAGAGGAGCTAGTTGATATAGTAATGGAGTTGGACGTGCGAGAAGAGGTGCCAAAGGCATTGGAAGACAAAAAGGGATAAGTTACCACCCAGATATCGCCAAAAAGCCAAAGGAAATCGAAGGGTGGCTTCGACTTCAACCGACGCAAGATGCGCATCAATCAACATGCGGAAATTCTCGGCATTGATCGACACAATGTTGACGTCGATCGAAGTGAACCCTAAGGTCGAAAAGCTCAGCAAATTGACCGGGGCACCGAGACGTGGAAAAGGGGCTCGACGGAAGAACTCGCGTCAATCGATGCCGACTCAGCATCGATCGATGTCGAGGAAAAATAGGTGAAACTCAACTCCGATCCGCCTGTCCTGGATCTCAAGCCTCTACCCGAACACCTCATGTATGCATATTTGGGAACTAATGATGTTTTTCCAGTAATCATTTCTACTTTTCTGATGCAGGTTGAATTGGAAAAACTACTGAGAGTCTTGAGGAAATACAAGTCCGCGATTGGCTGGACATTAGGAAACATCAAAGGGATCAACCCTTCGCTGTGCATGCTCAAAATCATCCTTGAGGAAGACGCAAAGCCGAAGAGGCAAGCACAATGTCGACTGAACCCCATCATGCAGGAGGTTCTGAAACTCCTTGACCATGGCATGATCTACCCCATATCTGACAGTAAATGGGTCAGCCCCACTCAAGTGGTAGCCAAGAAAGGAGGGATGCAAATTGTGAAAAGGGATGACGGAGAAGAGGTTGTGACACGACCCGTCACTGGGTGGCGGTTCTGCATTGACTATCAGATGCTCAACACCGCCACATGCAAGAACCACTTCCCGCTCCCATTTATCGATCAGATGCTTGATAGGTTATTCGGTTATCCTTTTTACTGCTTTCTTAAGGGATATTCTGGATATAATCAGATTGTAGTAGCACCGAAGGACAAGCACAAGACGGCATTCATCTGTCCATACGAAGTGTTCACCTACCGACGGATGCCATTCGGACTCTGCAATGCACCGGCAACCTTCCAGCGGTGCATGATGGCCATCTTCCACGACCTCATCGAAGAAGTCATGGAGGTATTTATGGACGACTTTTCAGTCTTTGGTAGTTCATTTAACGTTTGTTTGCAGAATTTGACTACTGTACTGGAGAGATGCATCGTGACCAATCTGTGTCTCAATTGGGAGAAATTCCACTTCATGGTGCGTGAGGGCATTGTTCTAAGAATTGGAAATTGCTGAAGGATTGGAGGTAGACCGAGCAAAAGTGACTGCCATCGAGAAGATGCCACCGCCAACAAATGTCAAGGGTGTTCGGAGTTTCCTTGGGCACGTTGGATTCTACAGGAGGTTCATCAAGGACTTCTCCAAAATTTCCAGGCCCCTTTGCAACCTACTGGAGAAGGATGTTTCCTTCATTTTTGATGAGTGCCTACAGGCCGTTGAGAGATTGAAGAAGACTTTGGTGACTGCACCAGTTCTGGCATCACCAGATTGGGGAGAGCCATTCATACTGATGTGTGACACCAACGACTTTGCAGTTGGAGCTGCTTCGGGACAGATGAAGGACAGATTATTCCACATCATCCACTACGCCAACAAAAGCATGAATCCGACGTAGTGCAACTACACCACTACGGAGAAGGAAATGTTGGCAGTGGTCTATGCCTTTGAAAAAATTTGGTCCTATCGGATAGCTTCGAAAAAAATTGTCTACACGGACCACGCTACCATCAGATACCTGTTTGCGAAGCAAGATGCCAAGCCCCACCTGATCAGATGGACACTGCTACTGCAAGAGTTCGACCTGGAGATCAAAGACACAAAGGGAACCGAGAATGTGATCGCCGATCACTTATCGCGGTTGGAGCCACTAGTCGAGGGGGATGATCAGCAGACGAGGATCCGAGAAACATTCACTGATGAGCAGATCTGCGTTATTCAGGACCTGCGAGAGACCTATGAGTCAAAGACACCATGGTATGCAGACTATGATAATTACCTGGTGCCTGGAGTTCTTCCACCAGATTCCTCCCCATATGCCAAGAAGAAATTCTTGATTGACGTCAGTTTCTACTATTGGGAGGATCCCTACCTGTGGCGTCGATGTGTTGACGGCATCATTCGCCGATGCATTCCCCAGTCAGAGTGGTGACAGATCTACGAGGCATGCCACTCTTCTCCTAGTGGTGGTCATCACTTAGCCAACCGGACTGCCTTCAAGATTCTGGCAAGCGGATTTTACTGGCCTTCTATCTACGAGGTCTATCGCGGAGGGATGAGATGCGACAGACCCCGGTGATAGAAGTCGAGATATTCAACGTCTGGGATATAGACTTCATGGAACCTTTCCCGCTATCACGTGGTTTCTCCTATATTCTGCTGGTGGTGGATTATGTATCGCGATGGGTGGAAGCCATCCCGACGACCACAAATGATTCAAAGGTCGTCATCAACTTTCTGCAGAAGCTGGTGACAACGTTTGGGACGCCTAGAGCTCTAGTGAGTGATGGGGGGTCTCATTTCTGCAACAAGTTATTGGCTTCCCTACTTTCAAGATACGGAGTCAAGCACCGAGTCACTACACCGTATCACCCTCAAGGGAACGGTCTGACAGAGTTATCAAATCGAGAGATCAAGCAGATCCTGGTGAAGATGGTGAAGCAAAAGAGGGATAGGGTTGTGAAGCTCGATGATGCGCTATAGGCATATCGCACTGCCTACAAGACGCCCATTGGGACATCCCCATACCAGTTGGTGTTTGGGAAGTCCTGTCACCTTCCCGTCGAGATGGAGAATAGGGCCTGGAGAGCAATAAAGGAGCTCAACCTATATTGGAAGTTGGTTGTTGCCGATCGAGTCATGGCATTGAATGAGCTTGAGGATTTCAGGGATGAGGCATACGAGAACAACGTCATCTACAAGACGCGTGCTACGAGATTCCACGACAGGGGGATTCGCCAGCACGTTTTCAACTTGAACGACAAAGTTCTCCTCTTCAATTCCCGCCTGCGGTTCATGCCTGGCAAGCTGCAATCGAAGTGGACTGGTCGTACACTGTGGTCTGCCAGTTTCCAAACAGCGTGGTAGAACTAGCTGGTCAAGACGGCACGACCTTCAAAGTCAATGGACAGAGGCTGAAACCGTACTACACCCCGCTTCAAATTGAAGTCGTGGAGGTGTACTATTTGGGTCGCCCATGAGTACAAGTATTGTTGAACTAGCGACATTAAACCAAGCACTTGTTGGGAGGTAACCCAACGATTTATTTATTTTAGTTATTTTTCTTATTTTTATTTAAGTTTTTGAATTTTAATTTTTAGACGAACTAGGAGTTATTGAGTATTTGCTTAAGTTTTTCGTGCACATCTCAATTCAACCCGTGAACAAATTAGTGTCGACTTCGACTGACACAGACCTGCGAAGTCGACGTCTCATATAAGGTGAATTTTGGCTTGACTTCAATCGACGCAGACCCGCATCGGTCGAAGTCGACCCTTCAGACGCGCGGCCAGGTAAATTCTTAACTTAAAATTCTTTCCCTCCCTCTCACTTCACACACGACACTCAAACATCCCAAACACAAAAACCCTTCGTTCCTTCACCTTCAAGCACCGATTTCACACAAGCATTGAGATGGTTAGGAGACCTACATTCTGGACTAATGATGAGTTGACGACCTATAACAAGTTTCTCCAGGCTGAGATTCGCCAGTCCCGATACCCCTGCCCAGACACCATGGCACAACTTGGGATTGGTGCAGACGTGGAAGCGCTTCTCCGAAGGATATGGTGGAGGAGAAGGATGACAGCCCACTGGCCTACCTACCCGGTTCTTGTCCAAGAGTTCTTTGACACCCTCATGGTGACAAAGACACCCCATCCTGTGGAGCCACTCTCCATTCACTTTCAGTTGGGCGGTCAGAGGCACACCTTGACATGGAACTAGCTTGATGAGATCTTGGGATGCCCGGTTGGAGGCTACTTCCGTTTCCCTGAGGAGTTCAGCCCGACTACTTTCTCGAGGCAGATCGCCTCCGAGGTGAAGGATTCAGGAGATCTCGATTCAAGGGCCCTCAAAGCCTGCTTCATCGATAACCCTATCTTCCGCTACATCCACGGGTGCCTTGGGCTCTCTCCCACCGGACAGAATGAGAGTGGTAAGGTGCGATTTCAGGATTTTTTAGTACTTTTGGGGATGCTCACACGGACCCCAATGAGCATGGTGGCAGTGACGATGGACAATTGGGAAAGGCAGACGAAGGCCAAGCCCAATACAGTTTGGAGTGGGAGATTGATCACCCCTATCGCCGAATATCTTGGGCTACCGACAGTGGACTTGACAGCATGTCCACCACCCATGGGCCTGGATGACCATCAGCTCATTCAGATGCAGGACCTAGCTCGCCGGCCACTTGGCGGATGGTTCTAGAAATTTTGGAATGGGGACTTCTTCCATATGTCGCAGCCTGTGCTGACACATGTCACGGACTATGAGTTCCCTGACAACTGGTTCATGTCGACAGGCGCCCACATGGCGCACACGACGGGCCAGAGGGGTCGAGGCACACCCACCTACTGCCTCAGGCATCGGAGTCGATGATTGAGTCCCGATAAGCGTATCTTGACGGACGAGCAGGCGTGTGAAGAGGAACGGCAGCGACAGCTCCACCGATAGGCCGAGGAGGCGGCGGATGAGATACACCATATACCCAAGGATCATGGGGAGACGCACTCTTCTAGTGAGGGATCCAATTTTGTGCAGCCTGACTGGGCACAGTTAGTGGCCTTCATGCAGCAGCAGCTACAGATGGCCGAGCAGCAGCGTGCTTTTCAGGCACAACAACTTCTGTTCATGGAGCAGCAACGCACATCTTTAGAGGAGATGCGCACATCTATTGATGGAGTCCGCACGTCTTTTGAGGAGGAGCGGGCGGTCAGCGCTACCCACCGAGAGTTCGTGAATGCACAACTACAGAACATAACTGGGTGGATGGATGAGATCCATCTCTACATCGAACCTATGGTCACGTACCGGAGGCAGCGGCGACGGAGGAGAGAGGAGGATGCTGGTCCATCTGACCAGTCTTGAGGTACCGTTTTTCTTTTTCATGTCTGACTTGCAAACTTTTCCACTCCTTCGAGTGAAATAAGTTTGGGGGGATGAGGACACGGAAAAGGGAAACATTTTTATTCGCTTTGTTATTTATTTTAGTTTTATTTGTTTTATGCATCTTAGGTTGTAGTGATTGCTGCATGTTAGATTTTAGGTTAGTTGTTTTTTTAGGAGCTCTGAACCTAGGATAGTCGGAACTATTTGATTATGTTAGTTTTTGAAAATTTGACTTTTCTATCCCTTGAATGAGAATGATTGGTTTGTGATTTATCTTTTGTGGATTTGGATTGATTATATATGTTATAGATCAGCCTATGATAGGAGTTGATTACTTGATAAGTCAATCTTTTGAAACATGAATTGTGAATAATAGGCTAAGTTTAAATTGGATGATTGTGAAGAGAAACAAAGTTGAACCTTGAGTGAGATTTTTGTACCTACTTTTTCGTTTGATGTGGGATAAGGTTTTTAGCAATAAATTTCTAGAATTTGATGAGTTTCTCTCTCGAGATTGCATTAGGTGTAGTAATAGGGGAACGGGATTATAGGCATGTTCTTTCATAAGCCCATTGTCCATACACTAACCCGCGATATCCACTTGTATCCCATTTGAGCCTTGAATACATTTTTTCTTGTTTAGAATGGTTAATGAATGGAAAGAGTGTTGGTTAGAATTTTGGATAGTTGGGATGTGATGTGAGCTTGTGAGTAATTGAATGTATTGTTGGGAACTAGAAAAATTATTGAGTTCCATGTGCCAGAATAACTAAGGGATCCCATGAGTAGAAAAGTGAACTTTAAGTTGAGAAGAAAAATTGTTTTACAAGTTCATAAAAATTTGAGAAAAAAAGGGGACCCTAGATTTTTTTAAAAAAAAAAGGAGAGATAAGAGAAATTTAAAAAAAAAAAGAGTTGAATGTGATAGTGGTATGGATGGTTGAATTGAGGATTGATGGGAATTTTAAGTCACTTAGCCAAATATACCCTACCTTTTAGGTCAGCCACATTACAACCAAACAAAGACCTATTTGATTCCTTGAAAAATTACACTACCAAGCAGTGGAGAAAGGAGAAACTTGTCAAACTTATGGTAAGTTGAGCTATAACCTTGAGATGAGAGAAAAAAAATAAATAAAAAATATAAATGTAAATAAAAAAATTTCGGACCCCCTTAAACAATTGAGCGATGAGTGCAAAAACTTTTCGGTGAGGTTTCTCTTCAAACAATCTGATGATTTGAATGATGTCTTGACTGTGTGATTTATGTGGATAAGTGAAACTTAGAGAGTGGGAGACTTGTGAGGCATTGCACGCTCATATATGCATTAGATTTGAATTCCTGTCTATGGATTGATCGAGGACGATCAATAGTTTAAGTTTGGGGGAGTTGATAAGTTCGTATTTTCACTAACTTATCAATGAAGTTCTTGAGTGTTTTAGTGTTTCTAGAAGCATTTTATTTACTTTTACATGCATGATAGGGTTACCGCACGTGAAATGCTCGTGATGGTGTATTTTGCAGGTTTTAGGGTGAAAAATGGCTAAGGAAAGAAAGAGGCCGAGTGAAAGCCTCGACTTTGATTGATGCAGGCCATGTCGATCGAAGTCAAAGCCGTGGATCGATCGTAGTTGGAGTTCAAGAAGGATCAAAGTGCGACATGCACGTCGATCGATGCCAAGGACTTTGCTGCAACCGATGCCAAGGATCGAACCGAGCTTTTCCACGTCGATCGACGGAAGTCCACGTTGATCGACATCGACGTTGAATTGGCGAATTTTCTAAGATTTAAGATATTTTTGTATCTTATTTCCCAAGCCTGACATGATACATCCAAGATAATTATAAATAGCCCTCTTTAGGTCGAATTTTAATGTGTTAAGTTTTATTTTTCATTCTGGAGAGAGACTACAGCAGCAATTTAGCATTTAGTTTATTTTCGCATTTGAAGTCATATTCAGAACTGTGGCAACAACTCAAATTTTGTTCGGGATTCAAGTTTTATTTATGCAAGACTATTTCAGGTTTTATCTTTCAATGTTAATTCCTATTATGTCTATGTATAACTAAATTCTCTATAGATTCTAGGGTTTCAAATATTATGCCTATGGGTATGTTGGATTAGATTAATCACCTTTCTGATTCGTAGTTTATGAAAACTAGGACTAATTACAATCTTGTATTGCTGGCCATAATTTAGGATTAATTTAGTTGGAATTTAGAGACTCAAAAGGTAATAGATTTCAATGGAATATGGTTTTCATAATATAAATTGGTTTTCTTGTCTGAAAAGAGAGAATGAATTTGTAGGAATAAATCAGTAGAACAATTGGAGTTAATTATATTTTCTTGAGACTGAAAAGGTAGAGATAATTAGTTAATCAACTTTGTGAATTGTCCTCAACAGAAATTCATAATACTTTCAAGATGTTCCACTGCGATAAGAATTAAATTTGGTGATTAATTGATTCGTAAATACATGTATGGCATAATAGTTAGAAAACCCTAGGATTTATGTTTCTCATATTTGATTTTCAAAACTTTTCACAATTTACTGCTTTACTTTAATTTTAAAGATTCAACCATGATTTGCTTTCTGTTTTCCTAAACAATGTTCTGAAAACTTTTAATTTATTACTTAGGGTTTTTTCGTTATTTTGCTCCTCTGGGATTCAATAATTTATTTCATCACTATATTATTAGCTTAGCTAAATTGCTAGTAAAATAATTTAGCGATCACACTGCAGTATGCTTTAACCTTGAAAAATATCAAGGTTGGAGGTTGGTCGAGCTCCCTGGGAATGAATTGTTTAGAAGATTCACTTACCTCAACGATACGCCGACTAATTACCTCTTATGTTTGCATCACTGGCACCTTCTTGTACGATTTGAATAGGAGGAGATCCTGTTGGTGATAGAGGGCATAGTACATACGAGAGGCCCCCTCTTTGGCTGAGATGTTTCCTTCGTTAATTTTGAAAGAGAGGTTGATGAAGGTAGGGAAGAGATGACAAGTGCAACAACACAAATTGGACCAACTGAGTCTTTAGTTAAGAAGAACCTAGTTGAGTATGAGAGAGCTAATAGTCAGAAGATCTCTCATCCAGTTAGATAGAATTAGGGTTTTGACTCGAGTAGATTAGATCCATTAGTTTGTAATCTTGTCGTCATATTATTGAAAAACCGATTATTTATACTCTTGGTTCTATGTATCGCTCTAGTTGATTACTTTAACAACAATTGTATTTTCACCAGTTTGTCTAAAGCTATTCTATTCCAGACTTATTTTCCGTAATAGCTTTTATAGTAATCCTTTGTCATCAGTATTCTTGGGGCTACAAACTGACTAGAAGAGTCATCAGTTGTTTAATAGATGGCTCTAAGTTAGATATTAGACAACTGATAGATTTGTCAGTTTACTTTTCGTTAAGTCTACATCATCAATTTGAAAGGATAACAACATAGGTTATTTTCCTTGAGTAATCATTTTATTCACTCAAGAGGATTTAGCTCTATGTTTCCCGATGTACTCGTTGAAGATAATATGATTAGAGTTAAATCTTCATCATTTAATGTCTCGTTCTCTGGAAAAGCAAGTGCCAGGTTAAAGTGTCTCTTCACCTTTTCTTATCAGCAGTATGGAAAATAATCAATCGCAAGTTTTTATACATAAAAAAGATCTTGCATCAACACGCATGATCGACCTTGTTTATGAACGAGAGAATTGATGATTCACTCAATCTCCCATACTCTTCTAAGAAGTTTGATAGTCTCATATCATCCTATTTAAACAAGGATACAAGGATTATTGAGTATACATCTCTATCAACTTCTCTCAAGAAATACTTTGAAATATGACAAGCAGAATCGCTACTTTATCTTCCAGCCAGAGAAAAAGGGGTAAAAATGTAGAAAAGAGATTATTAATCTCTCCGGACTTCAATGGCAATTTTCGAGTGATCCTGGAGGATTCATATAGATAAGTCAAAAATTCCATCTCTCTCTCTCTAAGAAGTTTGTGACTTCCTATCCTCTAAAATATAGACCAGATTTGATAGTTGAATTTTGACACAAGGCTAAGATAGCAAGTGATGGGTCCTTCCTCTCGTCCACAGTTAGCAGGAAAGTCATCGATCTCTCTCCACTTCTACTAGCATAACACTTTCACATTCCATTTTTGGAACTGAATTAAGTAATTACCTTGTTGATGCCAGTCACCCTGAAGAGATGCATTGAAATAGATGGAATCAAACCAGGTCTGGAAGATTCCATTTGAATGTCCCCAGAGATACACTTCAAACAGTCTATGGATTCTGCTTGGATATAGTCAATAGAATAGTGGTATGGTGATCCGAATTCTTTGGAGAATTTTGTGATGAAGCCTGGAAGACAATGGTGGCTTTGGATGACAAAGCTAACTTGAATTGGGTATTGTACATCTTTACTCGACTGGTCAACATCATTCAGATGCTATCCTCAATCGAGATACCCTACGGAATGCAACTAAGCTGATTATTGGAGTAGTTATTACCAGGTATCACCAATGGAGAAGATTTGGAAGATTCATTTCTTCCTCTTCAATCTATAAGAATGCCAAAGAGGAGTAAAGCTGAAGAAGAGAGGGTCAGTATGAAAAGGAAGAAATTTTAAATATGTTATTTTATTCATCTTTTTGTACCTTTTATTCATTTTTCTTGAATGAAATGAATATATATATATATATATATATATATATATATATATATATAATAAAGACAAAATTCTTCGTCTTAATATCTTTGCTACATCTAAATTAATAATGCAATCAATTCCCCCCCGCCCTCCCGATTTAATCGAGAAATATTTTCTTATTACCTTAAGAATTTAGGGGGAAGTCAGTTTCTATGAATAACTGACAAATGAAACTCTCTATACTCTTTGCTTGTTTGGTTTTGATGACATCAAAAAGGGGAAAATTTTAGTAATTAATTTAGTTCATCATTAGTTTTTATTCATGATTTTAATTTCAAATGAAGCTACATTTTTATTTATTTATTTAGCACAAGATTTGAACAACCAAATATGAATATATTGATTATCTTATCAAATCTTTATTGGATTATTATTTTGTTTATTGAAACGAATTCTTATCTTATCAATTAGATTGAGTCCTTATCGGATTTGGATCGAATCAATCAGATTAGATCCGTATTGGATTCTTATAGGATATTTATCGGATATGGGTCAAATTTGTATGGATACGAATTTGAGCTTAACGAATTGAATACGAATAAAAATTTAGATTTTCCTTAATGGAGATACAGATTAAGCCTTAACAGATCAGGCTGATGATGGATCAACACGATAAGAATTTTATCCACAAAAATTACCATCCCTATTATACAATTATGCGCGGGAGGTTTGCCCAACTAATGCAAAGCAACTTCCAGATGAGCATGATGTACAAATTAACATATTTCCTTAATTTTCAAGTTAGACAACTATATGATGGAATTTTTATTAATCTGAGGAAGTACACTAATGAACTGATCTAGGATTTTTGTCCAAAGAAGACCAAACTCTCAAGATTCCGACGAGTCCAAGTGCCCAACTAACTCTAGATGTTAAAGACGAGTCAGTTAATCAAATGACTTATCGTGACATTATTGGTTCTAATACTATGCATGACTGCCAGTCATCCAGACATATCTTATGTAGTCATAATGTGTGCGTGATTCCACTCCAATCCTAATAAATCACATCTTGAAGCCTCTAAGAGGATTGTGAATTATGTGAAGGGAATGAAGTCTCTAAGAATTTGGTATCCTAGATATGATAACTTGGATCTAGTTGGATATTTAGATTTTGATTTTGGGGGATGACAATAGATTACAAGAGTATGAGTGGAACTTATCAGTTTCTAGACATAAAGTAATCAGTTAGTTCAACAAGTTGTTGCCATGTCTATAACTGAATTGAAGTATGTAGTTGTTGGAAGTTGTTGTTCTCTGATGCTATAAATTAAGCAAAAATTGAGGGATTGTGACATCTCAAGTGGTGTCGTACCCATACTTTGTGACAATAATAGTTCCAAATCAATTGCACAGAATCTAGTTCATCACTCCAAAATGAAGCATATTAATATACGTCATCATTTTATCGGAGACCACGTGGAGAAGAATGATGTCAAAATTGAATATGTAAGATTTGAGGATTAGTCAACAAATATCTTCACCAAGCCAATTCCAAATGTGATATTCAAAGAGTTATATATCAAGCTTGGTGTTCTAGAGCTGGATGAGATAATTGTAGGAGACGACTAAGTCCCAACTCTCAGTTGTTCGATGTTTTATCAACATATCTCTAAAAAGGTTGTGTAATACAACTGAGTCACAACTCTCAGGTGTGGTATACGCAACTGAGTTTTTGACTCAATAACCAACCTTATTTGGTGATGATTTCTAAATATAATTGAGAACAAGCTCTCAATTGTGGAGTATTTATTCGGGGGGAAATGAGTTCAAGCCTCATTTGATTATTATTAGTTAGGATGCGGATAAGATTAAGTCCCGATTCTTAGTCGTCCAACCATCAGTTGACATGCAAATTAGTGTAGTCGGGGAGTTTAGTCCGACTCTAACTTTATTTAAATACAAAGTTAAATGCACGTCATAGGTGTCAGCCAAGAAGACAAAATATTATGCCACATAGCATGAGATTCTCGTGCCTAATCTCAATCGTGCTTTATGGGAGATACAACCTTTCGATCTCATCGCTGAATCTGAATCATTATTCTCATCCCAACCGTCAGGTTTTGAGATAACCCCTATTTAAAAGGGTTGTTGTCTTCTTCATTAAAACTCTTCAAAAAACTTTATCTATGATCTCCATTAATCTCTCATATTTCTTAAGCTCAATCATTCTCATTTAATACTTCTTCAAACGTTAAATCAATAGCCAGTTCATTCCTCGTCAAAATTGCCTCCCTAACTAAGATCAAAGATATTCTAGAATATATTCCCTATTCGAGATTGGTTATTATCGTGAAGACGAATTCCACATAACTCTTCCACTCTTAGTAGAGGGTTGCTCAGATTCAGATGAACAAGATTATGAATCTTATATTAAAGAATGCTATGGAGGCTTTGGAGAAATTGTGGATTTTGGAAGTTTGGTGTAGTTTTTAACAGCTGAACCAAAGAGTTTCCATCCATTTCTAGTTGCCGAGTTTTATGTTCATGAAAAGTTTCCTCAAGATAAGAGATTGTTCATCACGAACGTTTATGGTAATTCGATTACCATCTATGTTGCTATCTTTGGAAGGATGTTCAAGATTGTGCGAAGGGGATAGACATCTCTGAGTATCTAAAGGGTGTTGCTAATTGCAAGGACAATCACTGAAAAGAATGGAAGAATGACACGTAGACTAAGCCGTTCAAGACGACAACTCCTAAAGTTTCCATGACTGTTTTTTATCAGTTGGTAACTGATATTGTGACGAAAATAATTATTTGTGAAGTGGGCTGAAAATCTAAGTTGAGCATTAAGAATAAAAAGCTGATGATGGTGCTAGTTAATAGGATGAAAGAAAACTTGGTGGAGTACATTTTCAATCGTGCATTGGAACACATGAAGAAGAATTATACAATGAAGAACACCCACAAGTACGAATTGGACGTCAAATCGAGTTGAAGATCAATTACATTTGTGAACAACTGGTGAAGCAAACTGATAGAGGCAAAGACTTAGTCAGTTCCAACTTTATTTCAATAAGCAATAAGAAGAGGGAGCCAAATATTTATAAGCTTCCATCTTGATAGATTGGGAAGAAGGGAGTCCATCCCAATGACAAAGAACCGGTAGATATGGGTATTTATGTTCTCATGTCTCCGACAAAATCAAAGATTCTAGAGAGGGAACTGGAGGCAAAGAGGAAAGATGATGAGGAACTTTTACTTCAACTAGAAAATCCATCAATCTAGGTGTTCTAGAGCAAGAGGCTAGTCATAAGAAGGCGATAATGCCAGTTGCTAGGAGGGTTAGGATGTCTGTTGCGATGAAAACTATTGCATCAGCTAACCCTGCCAATTCCAAGAATGTGAGGAAAAAGTTGGATTGGACTGCTTCTACATATCAGCCAGCTGATGACACCAATCGGAAGGGTAAGAAGAAGGTGGTAGAGGAAAAGAAGTCCCCGACCAAATCTTTGGTTCTAAAGAAGCCAACTTGCTTATCTTTTAGTCAGCTAGGAGATAAGTTGTAGATAGCCCTCATTCCATTAATTCCGAGGATCTTATGATACAGGATGCAAAGATACAAATTAAGCAACTAAAGTTACTCCATCTCCATCAAACTTTCATCCTTAGGAGATCCGCATGAATCCTCCCTATTCTACTTGATCAATTCTCCCATCATTTCTTGTGCTAATTGATGGTTTCCCAGATGCTGACCACAAAGTCAAGTGAATAGAGTAGTGGTTCCAGCCAGTTTGTTTCATTGATACATCAAACGCCACCCTCCTGCAATGACGCTAAGGACTAACAACCTTTGTGGAGAATGTGGTTGAATTGATAATGCACTATTTTTTCTATGAGTTGCTAGACTATGAAAATCTGTAGAGATAATGATTGCCAATGAACTTACTGGGTTCAAAAGTTTTTTCACTTTGTGTCATTTACTTTCTTTTGAGGATATGCTTATTCAACAATGTCATCTTAGTTTAACATTGTGTAGACAAGAGGAGTCATAGGAAAATGAGTGGGTTGGGAGTGACTAATGTGAGGTAATCAAGCTATCGGAATTGTGATCGCAAGTGGCAGAGACCATCAAGTTCAGATATGAGTTGAATGAGCAAGTTCAAATTGGGGAGACAACTATTCCTTCAATTGATGTTGTCAATGAGCCAGTTGGAACAACTGAAGAACCGGAGAAGGAGAGTGAGAAACCATTCAATGACGTCACCATGATTGAGGCTTTCTCAACTGATATACCTCGCACAAAAAAATGAGAAAGTTACTGTAACCCTTTATATTCTTTGCGGCTATAGTTTTGACGACATCAAAAAGGGGAGAATTGTTAGGAATATTTAGTAAGTTTTGATGTGTCGAACCAAATTTAGTTATTCTAACTTATAACTTTGTATAGGTTTATTAAGTTGTAGTAGACTAGGAATTAGCTTTTCAGTTGAAGCGAAGACCATTTGGAGACTTTCGCAAAGTGACTACCAACCAGTCACAAAGATATCAATTGAGTGAGAGATTTAACTGATCAGCCCAAGTGAAGACAAAAGCTTCAAAGAAAAAGGCCAGATGATACAAAAAGGACAAGTTAATTTATAAAGACAAATGATTGATAAAAAAACGAAGGAACTAAGGTTTCAACCCTAGAAAATCCAAAGATACCTTAGGCTAACTTGGAGCCGTTCAGATCAAAGCTTCAAAAGCAGTCAAAAGCCTTCAAATAGTACATTGTTGCACTTAAAGATGTTTGATTATGTATGGGTGCTCAACTACCCGACGACTAGAATTCAAATGAAATTTGTAGGTCTCCACCCTCACCTATAAATAACCAAGAGATCGACAAACAGAAAACTAATAATACTTTGAATGGTGAAGTATTCTAAGCGATTGAAGGTCTCATTCTCTCTCTTCCATATTCTACACGAGACTCCAAACTTCAAGTTTGAGACACCATAGTTCAATTTATTTGCTTTCTTAGTCATTTCTAGAAAACTATCCAAATATTTCAACTGATTCCATGTTCTGTGAGGAACTCAAACTCACACCCATCTAGCTCTTACGCCTAACAACTTTGATTCATGGTAATGTTTGGAAGTCTGAATTCAATCGTAGAGCCTAACAAATCAGTTTGTGGTAAAGCTAGTTGCCTGAAAGTGCCTAAAAGCCAGAGGACATAGGAGCTTCCCACGATTGGAAGAGCTCAATTTTAAAAGTTGTTTGTAATATAATCTGGTGGATTTTTTTATGGATTTTCAATTTAAGTGACCAAAGAATGGACATAGGATCTTTTGGCATCTAAACCACTATATATCATGTGTCATTTATATTCCAGTTTATTTACCTGCTTGCTCATCTTAAGAAATTTGACAGCTTAATTAGTTTTCTATGAACCAACTGTCTCACGAACAATTAGTTGAGGCCAACCACTATAAGACTTCTGTAACGTGTATAACTTTGATAAATTGAGGAAAATAGGAAAATATATCTACATCATTCGCAAATTAGGTAAATATATATCCATCTTTCACAATTAGTAAATATATCAATATTTATATTTTAGAAAAAATATGGAAATATATCTCTATCTTTCAGAAATTAAGGAAATATATCAAGATTCTTATGTTAGGTAATTATATCCTCGAGTTTAGTTGAGTGTCATGAGTTGCTGATGTGACATTGACTCACTATTAAATGACATCATGAGGCAATAACGTGATATTTTTATTTTTAAATAAAATTTGAATTATTTAATATCTAATTTGATCATTAATGTACTTTTAATTATTTTTTTCATTTTATTCTTTTTAAATAATATTTTTTATGTTTTAATTAATATTATTTTTTATATTTATTTAATAAAATATCATTAAAAAT
>JAPKLW010000433.1:174903-204772 GCA_026898455.1 Plectranthus barbatus
AGCTTGGTGTAAAGGTTGAGGTGGGGAGATCGATCCCTCTCAGCAACAACCCGCCAGGAAGGACCTCTGGTGAACTGGAGATGGGTTGGAGTGTATCGGGCTGCAGACCTGACACAACCCTGAGGGGAGTTACTGGCACGCAAGGTGTTTCAGGACCCGAGGGGAGGTGTTACAGAACGTTTGTTCTACGTACCAACATTTGGTAAATCGGATGTTCAAAGTTAAAATTCAAAAAAATGACGGAGGTGTATATCGACGATATGCTAGTCAAGTCAAAGGAAGAAGGAGAACATATCTCACATATGAAGGAATGCTTCAACATCCTCTATTAATACAACATGAAATTGAACCCAACAAAGTGTTCAGAGTAAGTTCAGGAAAGTTCCTCGGCAACATAGTGACCATTGCTATTCGTAATAAATTAATTATAGAACAGTGGGAAAATAAATTTATAACTCTGTAATGTCGAACCCACATGGAATGATGAAAGGAAATAAATTATGTATTGAAACGTAATCTTCAAGTAAATTGTTGGAGCAATTAAAAAGGGAATTTGAATTTTGAAACCAGGCAAATAACAAAATATGATTTAAGTTAAATTAGAAAAACACAGATGATAGGGTTGAACTTCTATCCTGGATAACATGCAAATAACTAGATCAATTAAATTCATCCAACATGTGAGATCTCTGCAAAAATATTATATTTCCTGGGTTGGACAAATATAATCTAGACAATTAATTAGTGACTCTCTCCTCTCGGTCGCAAGAACACCAATTAATACATCTCATCTAATCATCATATCTAAATCCCTACAATCTAGTGCTTATTGGCCGGTCACTACAAATTGCATCATGTATTTCTAATCCCACTATCAATATTCACCTCTCGGCCCTTCTATCGATAGCTAAACATTTAAACCATTTTTCACCTCTTGGTCCTTCAATCAATTTAGAATTAAGAAGTAGAATATGAATCATAAAGAATCAACAATAAATCAATCAACTAATTCTACGCATGCATCCAGAACAGTTGTACAAACCCTAGAATTTGCTAGGAATTTATCCAGACATAATTTAATAAAAAGAAAATTGCATTAATAAAAATAAAAGAGAGTAGAAACTTGGCCGGAGTTGACAATTCCGTCCTGAAATCTTTTCTAAAGTGTGGGAAATAATTGTTGAAAACTGTAATAACTAATAACTGCTACTGAAATTGTGGTGAAAAAGGGACACTGAATTGTCTAAGTTACAAGGGTATTTATGAGGTTTATGTGGGTTGTAATATAGTAGAACTATTCAAGGAATTATTGGAATTGTATACATAAAAGCATTATGATTGGTATATTGGGAAACATTATGTTTGATATACTGGTAATCATTAATAAATTGCAATAAACAACTCCTCTCTGAATTAACAATCATACGATGCGAACAAATACATCCAGTTATCTCGTCGATAGGGAGATAATATAGTGTGTAAGAGATCACAAAAGATTGTTTAGATCATTTGACCTAGCGAGATATAAATAGTTATCACAGTTGAGACAGTTTTGGGTTTGGCTGTCAATTTAGGCTGCGGCACAGAAGTCCATAAGTGGTATATCTTGACTGCTTTGTGTGACCAGTAATACATCTCAATGTATTGATAGGATCAACAGTGAGATGAACCATTCTACATGACGTATGAATGAATAAAGATCTCAGTAACTTGGTCGGATCTAAAGTCTATTGAAAGCTGAGAGGCACATATGGGTTGATTGGCACTTTATCTTGCTATGGTGGAGAGTCTTACATGTACTCTAATATCTGTATCTTGGGTGATGACAGTTTGTGTGGGGTTTCCTCAGGCTGGATTTAGATAACCATATCCGTTTCAGGATGGTGACATTCCCTGGGTGAAGGGATTCGTGAACTGAATCACGAAGTCCGTTTGCCCGGATCGTTAATTGGAATATCAAAAAATAAATTGCTATGCTTATGATTATTCCTATCATGCTCCTATTGATTATGCATAAAGAAGGTTTATGCGGAATACCTGGATTGCGAAACCCTGAAGAACGAGTGCGCGGAGATTCCTCTTGATCTTTTCCCACGCACCAAGATTAATTCCCTAACAAATAAAAAAATTAAATCAGATAAAAAATATGTTAATATTTTTGAAACAGAAGAGGGAGAGAAGAAAGAAGATCCTCAGATCTGTATCCCAACTCAATCTGAATATCTGGTAAAGATTCCCTTCAGATTCCTTGCCTGGTTGAGAAGCAGAATTTCCTCCTCATTTCTCAGATCTAGTCGATCACCACAGCTCCCAAATTCTGGTTTGTTGTATGCAACTTATGATCTTGTGGTGTGTTGAGATATGAGGAACTGATGCCTATTTATAGGAAAATACTGAACTTCTATTGGGCCTGAGTTTCATGGGCCAGACCAGGGACCAGAATGCAAATAGCAAATAAGGCCTATCAATTAATTAATTCCCATATTCAACCCAGAATATAATTAATTAATTAATATTGATTCATTCCACCAGAGAATCAATACTGTCCTACCTATTTGCTGTCACGTTTTGAGGTACGGGTTGCATGGGCTTGCTTTATCCCCACATTTAAGTTTACATACATTCGTTAATTAATTTAAGCTCTGACAAGCTATTTAATTAATTAACATCTTATATTCCTGAGTCAATCCACTCAAACCTTTTCACTTATGCTTGAACTTAATCAGCCTGCAGGACTTTAGCATAACGAACCTTTTGAGCTGCTCAGGGAATGTCACCATCCTATACTGGATGTGGTTACTTAGTTCCAGTACCAGACAGTCATACAAAAACTGCTATTACCCAAGATTCAAATATACAGGCTTAACCAGAGCCTTTCACTGCAACTCAAAGTAATACACAATCTGCAGACACTTCTGTACCTTCATATAGGCTTAGGATCTCATCAAGCCATAGAGATCTAGATTCTTTTAATGTCAGATAAAAGAGCCGATCCCGACTTAGGTCCTTATCAATGTGTGCCCTACACCAGCATACCAAGCCATCCAAGATAAGATGTTTATTACCGCGTATGCTGCAGCCTACACCGACAGTTTATCCTGGAACTGTCTCAGCTATGATAACCATTTATATCTCGCTAGGTCAAACGATCTATACAATCTTCCATGATCTACTACACACCGTATGATCTCCCTATCGACGAGATAAGAGGATAATTGTGTTTGCGACACATGTTTGTTAATTCAGACAGGAGATGAACATACAACATTTATGATTCCCAGTATATTAACCAATCAACCTTGTACATAATATACCAATCATAATGCTTTCAGTATATAAATCCATCAATCTCCCACTTATACCCATAGCATTATACAGGTGCTTTCCAGAGTATAACGCGTCTAAACTAATCTAGCTATTACATCAATCATTCAATGTGGTTAGCTTTGCCCTCAGCCCAAGGTTACGTACATGCATCTCGTAGACCTTCTGAGGCAGAGCCTTTGTGAATGGATCCACTAGATTATTTCTTGTATCAATCTTCTCTACTAGCACATCACCCCTTGCTATGATTTCTCGTATAATATGGTACTTCCTTTCAATGTGTTTTGTTGCTCTGGGAGTTCGTGGTTCCTTTGAATTAGCCACAACTCCCGAATTATCACAATATACCGTGATGGTCTTGGGCAGCTTAGGAATCACGTCCAACTCCAGAAGGAAGTTTCAAAACCATATTGCTTTTTTCGAAGCTCCAGAAGCTGCCACATATTCTGCTTCCATGGTAGAGTTCGCAATGCACTTCTGCTTTGCACTCCTCCATGATATGGCCCCACCTCCCAATGTAAACACATAGCCAGAGGTGGACTTTTTTTTGTCTCGGTCTGCCTGGAAATCCGAATCATTATAACCCACAGGGCACAACTCCTCACACTAATAGACGAGACAATAGTCTCTAGTCCTTTTCAAGTATTTGAGTATGTGCTTTACTGCGGTCCAATGCGCCTGTTCAGGGTTAGACTGGTATCTTGGTACCATGCCTACAGCAAAGCAGATATCTGGCCTCGTACATAGCATTTTATACATGAGGCTCCCCACGGCCGATGCATACGGCACGTTCCTCATTTCATCTTTCTCCCTTTATGTCACCGGACACTGATCCTTGGAAAGATGTATGCCATGTCTGAAGGGCAACAGACCTTTCTTAGCAATTTGCATGCTGAAACGGGCAATCACAGCATCCACATATGACCCTTGTGATGGATTTATATACTGAAAGCATTATGATTGGTATATTATGTACAAGGTCGATTGGTTAATATACTGAGAATCATAAATGTTGTATGTTCATCTCCGGTCTGAATTAACAAACATGTGTCACAAACGAAATTATCCTCTTATCTCGTTGATAGGGATATCATACAGTGTGTAGAAGATCACGGAAGATCATATGGATCGTTTGACCTAGCGAGATATAAATAGTTATCACAGCTGAGACAGTTCCAGGATAAACTGTCGGTGTAAGCTGCAGCATATGCAGTAATAAGCATCTTATCTTGGATGGCTTGGTATGCTGGTGTGGGGCACACATTGATAAAGACCTAAGTCGAGATCGATTCTTTTATCTGACATTAAAAGAATCTAGATCTCTATGGCTTAACGAGATCCTAAGCCTACATGAAGGTACAGAAGTATATGCAGATTGTGTATTACTTTGAGTTGCAGTGAAAAGCTCTAGTTGAGCTTGTATATCTGTATCTTGGGTAATAGCAGTTTGTGTATGACTGTCTGGTACTGGAACTAGGTAACCACATCCAGTATAGGATGGTGACATTCCCTGAACAGCTCAAAAGGTTCGTTATGCTAAGTCCTGCAGGCTGATTAAGTTCAAGCATAAGTGAAAAGGTTTGAGTTGATTGATTCAGGAATATAAGATGTTAATTAATTAAATAGCTTGTCAGAGCTTAAATTAATTAACGAATGTCTGTAACCTTAAATGTGGCGATATACCGAGCCCATGCAACCCGTACCTCAAAACGTGGTAGCAAATAGGTAGGACAATATTGATTCTCTGGTGGAATGAATCAATATTAATTAATTAATTATATTCTGGGTTGAATATGAGAATTAATTAATTGATATGCCTTATTTGCTATTTGCATTCTCGTCCCTGGTCTGGCCCATGAAACTCAAGCCCAATAGAAGTCCAGTATTTTCCTATAAATAGGCCTCAGTTGCTCAGATCTCAACACACCACAAGATCATAAGTTGCACACAGCAAACCAGGTTTTGGGAGCTGTGGTGATCGACTAGATCTGAGAACGAGGAGGAAATTCTTCTTCTCAACCGGGCAAGGAATCTGAAGGGAATCTTCACCAGATATTCAGATTGAGTTGGGATACAGATCAGAAGATCAGATCAAGAGGATTTTTCTTCTCCCTCTCTCCTTTTTTTTTGAAAATAATTGATTTATTTTCATAGATTAATTTCCTCAATCTGTTAGGAAATTAAATCTTTGTGCGTGGGAAAAGATCAAGAGGAATCTCCGCGCACTCGTTCTTCAGAGTTCATCAATCCAGGTATTCCGCATAAACCTTCTTATGAATTATAATATAGGAGCATGCTAGGATCATTCATAGGCATAACAATTTATTTTGATATTTCAATTAACGATCCTTGCCAAACGGACTTCGTGATTCAGTTCACGAATCCCTTCACCTTGAGACAAAGTCAGCATCCTCTTATTGCGCTCCCGCAATACTTTTACCCCTAGGATGTATCCTGCCTCCCCAAGGTCCTTCATATGAAATTGTTTGTATAACCACCCCTTTATGCCCGACAATACTTCCACATTGTCGCCAAGTATGAGAATATCATCTACATAAAGTGCAAGGAACACCATGCTTCCGCTGACACATAGACAGTACACGCAACTCTCGTTTGAACATTGTGAAAATCCATAGGATTTAATCACTTCATCAAAACGCAGATTCCATGACTGTGAAGCTTGTTTAAGTCCATACAGCGACTTCCTTAGCTTCCAGACCAAATGTTCTTCGCCATTCTGCACTTAACCTTCTGGCTGTTGTATATAGATGTCCCTACCTTCTTCAAGGTACTCGTTTAAAAATGCGGTTTTGACATCCATCTGCCAGATCTCTAGGTCCTTATATGCTGCTATGGCTAGGAGTATACGAATGGACTTAAACATGACTACCGGTGAGAAGGTCTCGTCATAGTCTACACCTTCTTTCTGACTATAACCCTTCGCCACCAGCCTTGCTTTGAAAGCTGTAATTTCACCATTCGCTCCTTTCTTTCTTTTGTATACCCATTTGCACCCTATGGCTCGACAGCCATCTGGGAAATCAGTTTTCTGGTATACATCCATAGCCGTAATGGATTCTATTTCTGAATCCATGGCGATCAACCATTTGCCTGCATCTTTATCTGATACCGCCTCGTCATATGTCCAGGGATCGGTATCATCCAGTCCATTTTCTGGGATCAAGTTAGAGGACTCTCCCACGAACATATACCTCTCGGGTTGGTGGACAACCCTCCTGCTGCGACGAGGCATCTGAACCGTGTCTTTAGTTGGCACAGTACCTGTTGGTCCCATACCTTGCATTAGTGGCAGTGTTGGTATAGCCTCACCTGTTACAGGTGGATTTACCACTACACTGAGCTTTCCTGATGGAATCGCTTCCTTATCCTCAAGCTCGTGGAGGATAATTTCACTCTTGGATCTGTGGTTTCTTACATATTCGTCCTCCAAGAATCTTGCATCGGTACTGACAACCACTTTCTGATTCTCAGGACAATAAAAGTAACCACCTTTCGTTTGCCTGGGATATCCTACAAACAGCATCAGCTTAAACCTACTTTCTAACTTACCAGGTTCCTTTGTCAGCACATATGCCGGACAACCCCAAACCCTCACTCTGTTCAAACTTGGCTTTCGCCCATACCAGAGTTCCAGATGCATTTTAGGAACTGATTTAGAAGGTACCAGGTTAAGCAAGTAGGCCGCTGTCTCCAAGACATATCCCCAAAACAAAATCGGCAAGCTTGCATAACTCATAATCGACCTGACCATTTCCAAGAGAGTTCTATTTCTTCTTTCCGCTGCACCATTTTGTAGAGGGGTTCCCGGTGCAGTCCACTGGGATGTAATCCCATTGTCTGACAAATACTGCAAGAACTCGTTACTGAGGTATTCTCCACGACGATCTGATCATAGTGTCTTGATAGTCTTACCTAGCTTCTTTTCTACCTCAATCCTAAACTCTTTAAATTTCTGAAAGCATTCAGACTTGTGACGAAGCAAATAGATATATCCGAATCTTGAGTAATCACCAATGAATGTGGCGAAGTACTCATAACCTCCACGGGCTTGCGTGGACATTGGTCCACATAAGTCAGAGTGGATCAATTCCAACACATCCTCTGCTCGAGACTGACTTGCCTTAAAAGGCCTGGTCGTCATCTTTCCCACTATACAGGATTCACAGATTTGATGCGGTACCATTTGAAAAGAATCCAAGAGCCCATCGCATGCTAATCGTTTAATCCTCTTTAGATTGATGTGACCTAGTCTCAAGTGCCAGAGATATGTTTGATCCTCATCGGAAGAAAACTTTCTCTTTAAATGATTATTATTATTGGATGAGTTTGCAACATTCACTGAAGATTTATGCATACAATCAATGATATAGAGAGAGTCAATCAGTTTGCCATGACAGATAACACCTTTATTACCAATGATAGAAACTCCACTATAAAAAATAACTGAATATCCATCACTAAATAACTTAGAAACTGAGATTAAGCAAACTTTTGAAATAATTAAATATTGAAACCTTATGATAAAGCAATATTAATGTTCCTCCAATTTGCCTAAGTATTACTATTGCAAGCCACACATGTGGACATTTACAACAAAACACTTAACCAGACTGCATCTTTCAATTCCAGTCCTTTAATTCCAATCCATGCCCGGGTTCCTTAGACAAATGAAATTAATAATTGGAGACTGACTTAAGACCATACTATCCTACTGAGCAGGGACATCACAAATGAGTTATACTTTAGATAACATTTAAGCTAGCTTACCACCAAAGCCAACCCTCCCATATATGGATCTATTAGAACACACCTGATCCCTATAATAAGGCTGTCTCATTTAATTCAATACCTAGAGAACTTATGAAAATTCAATACGCAAGCTACACATGTAGACGTTTACGCATGAACTCCCACTTCTCACGTGAAATAAATGTTTGTTTTAAGAAATCCTATCTATTAGAACTTATGAATAATAAATTAAGTAAGCTACACATGTAGACGTTTACCTAATAAATTACCCACTTCCAATAAAGGATCGCTTTGTGGAGGTCTTACTAAATTATGAGCTTAGTAATTTTTAATTCATAAGGTTCAATTGCACAGATTATTTTATGTAGCCATAATTATAACACTGCTAAAATTCTATCATGCATAGCATGAACCCCGAGTTTATAGTTATAATAAATTACACAAAATAAATCACATAACATGCTTTAAAGCTATAAATAAAAGCAGTAAACGTGCTCCTATTATCTACAACATGCTTTTATGTTGAGCAATTAATATTAAACACATATATCATGCGAAGATAAATAATAAAACAAATAAAAAATGTCCTCGTGGCCCCCATGTTAAAAAAATAATAATTCTAACTATTACACGTTGGAATTATTTTTACAGATCTTCGACTGGACTCCCACTACTTGGATTGTGATCTGAATTTATTTTCTGAATCTGGGCCTCCAAGATTTGATTTATCAGAAAATTGGACAACTGGGCCAGTTAACCGAATCACAGGCCTAGGCACACATTGCAAGCCCAATAGCCCGTGAGAACTCGGCCCGAGGAGCCACCACCAGTGAACCACCGCCGCCGGCGACTCGCCGCCGCCGCGAGGGCTCCTGGCATCGCGCAGCAGCCATGCACGTACGTGCATGGTTGCAGCCCGCGATCCCGCCTCCTTAGGCCGTTGCCCGTTTTGTATGCCGCCACCCCGGCTTGCCCCGACCGTCGCCCGAACTGCCGTGCACCATCTTCTCCACCGTCGGCCTTCGTGACTCACCAAAATTGCACAAGAAATGAGACCGAAAGCTTGCACGAACCGCGTGCAAACCCTAGGGTTTGTCGAGCCTCCGGTTCGCGTGTTGAGCCTTCCGCAGTCGTCCCCAGCCCGCAACCCTGCCGCCGAGCCATGCCATCACCACCGCCCTGCCGTCACCGTCTGAGGGGGGAGAACACCGCTGGTGCTGCGCAGGCGTGCCGCGCGCGCGCGCCTCAGGCCCCGTCCGCGCCGTCGCCGTCCAGGCTTCCTGCCCTGCCGCCCCTGTGTCGCGGGCCCCCAGGGCCACCGCACCTCGCTTGGCCGGCTGTGGCCGTGCGCTCGCGCTGGGAAACCCTAAGGTTTCGCAGTGCCGCGGCCGCTTGCCCGTCGTGCCGCCGTGCATGGCGTGCTGCCATGCCGGCGCTATCGTACGACATTGCACGGTCCTTCGTTCTTCGTGTTCTTCGTTCTTCGTGTTCTTCATTCTTCGTTTTATAGATTTAATTTTTAAAATAAAAGATTACATTTGATAAATCTAATTACATTCTAAAAATCTTAATCTAACCACAGATTTATCTCGTGGGTGAAAAACGAATCCTTATAAAGGGGCGGATTAACCCGAGAACCACTAGGACGAAAACATAAACATACAATCCAAAACCATGCATATCATTCAATCAATAATAATAATCATGCAAATCATAGGCAATATTATTTTTTCCAATAGAGCCAATTAATGAACCTGACTCTGATACAATTTGAAGGGATTCGTTAATTGAATCACGAAGTCCGTTTGCCCGGATCGTTAATTGAAATATCAAAAAATAAATTGCTATGCCTATGATTATTCCTAGCATGCTACTATTGATTATGCATAAAGAAGGTTTATGCGGAATACCTGAATTGCGAAACCCTGAAGAACGAGTGCGCGAAGATTCCACTTGATCTTTTCCCACGCACCAAGATTAATTTCCTAACAGATAAAAGGAATTAAATCTGATAAAAAATATGTTAATATTTTTGAAACAGAAGAGGGAGAGAAGAAGAAGATCCTCCTGATCTGATCTTCAGATCTGTATCCCAACTCAATCTGAATATTTGGTGAAGATTCCCTTCAGATTCCTTGCCCGGTTGAGAAGCAGAATTTCCTCCTCGTTTCTCAGATCTAGTCGATCACCATAGCTCCCAAATTCTGGTTTGCTGTGTGCGACTTATGATCTTGTGGTGTGTTGAGATATGAGGAACTGATGCTTATTTATAGGAAAATACTTGACTTCTATTGGGCCTGAGTTTCATGGGCCAGACCAGGGACTAGAATGCAAATAGCAAATAAGGCCTATCAATTAATTAATTCCCATATTCAATCCAGAATATAATTAATTAATTAATATTGATTCATTCCACCAGAAAATCAATACTGTCCTACCTATTTGCTACCACGTTTTGAGGTACGGGTTGCATGGGCTTGGTTTATCCCCACATTTAAGGTTACAGACATTCGTTAATTAATTTAAGCTCTGACAAGCTATTTAATTATTAACATCTTATATTCCTGAGTCAATCCACTCAAACCTTTTCACTTATGCTTGAACTTAATCAGCCTGTAGGTATTTAGCATAACGAACCTTTTGAGCTGCTCAGGGAATGTCACAAACTGCTATTACCCAAGATACAGATATACAGGCTCAACGAGAGCCTTTCACTGCAATTCAAAGTAATACACAATCTGCATACACTTCTGTACCTTCATATAGGCTTAGGATCTCATCAAGCCATAGAGATCTAGATTCTTTTAATGTCAGATAAAAGATTCGATCTCGACTTAGGTCCTTATCAATGTGTGCCCCACACCAGCATACCAAGCTATCCAAGATAAGATGCTTATTACCGCGTATGCTGCAGCCTACACCGACAATTTATCCTGGAACTGTCTCAGCTGTGATAACCATTTATATCTCGCTAGGTCAAACGATCCGTACAATTTTCCGTGATCTACTACACACCGTATGATCTCCCTATCGACAAGATAAGAGGATAATTGTGTTTGCGACACATGTTTGTTAATTCAGACAGGAGATGAACATACAACATTTATGATTCCCAATATATTAACCAATCGACCTTGTACATAATATACCAATCATAATGCTTTCAGTATATAAATCCATCACTGGGAACCTCATGAGGTTTGTTATGCTAAGTCCTGCAGGTTGAATCATTGATTCGAGCATAAGCGATAAGGGTTGAGTGGTAGCACTCAGGAATAATAAGAGATTAATTAACTGCAACAAATTGTCATATGCTGAATTAATTAATGAATGTATGAAACTTTAAATATGAGAATTAAACAAGTCAATGCAACCCGTTCCTAATAACGTGGTAATAAAGGGGTAGGTCAACATTAGTTCTATGGTAGCATGAATTAATGTTTATTAATTAATTATGTTCTGGGTTGAACACGAAATTAATTTATAGGAGGCCCACTTTATTATTTGCATTTGATCCCTAGTCTGACTCAATAATGCTCAGAGCCCATTAGGGTTTATTAAACCCTAATAGCCCATTCTCCAGATCAATAAATAGATCGATTCTCTCACTTTCCGCATAAGTTTACAGTCTCACAAAACTAAAACCCTAGAGAGAGTGAGAGAGTGGGCAACCGAATGCAGTAGAGAAGGAAAGAAGAAATCAGGTTCCTCTAGTGTTGTTGGTCCCCGATCAGAGTGTTTTATATGCAGCGGAAGTATTAAAATGATCTTGTACTTATCTTGCTAAGGTCACGACTTAGCAAGTGTTTCTCAAATGTGTTTAAAGCTCAATTGTTCTTTAGTTCAATTTGCAGTTTATACTACAACACTTGATGTGTTGAGTTTCAAATGTATGTGTGCATATAACAAGATAAAACAGTAAGGACTCAAGGATTTTATAGTGGTTCGAACAACTGTTCTACGTCCACTCTTCAGTCATCTGACTGAAAATTTACTAAAAGATTGAGTACAAGGACAAACCTGATCTCTAATGTTGAGCAGCTCCTCCATCTGGTCAGCGTGCATCTTCAAGCACCTCGGTCTTCAATCTTCAACCGGTGTCGCTCTGTAGAGTGAGGACAAACCTCCCTTCTCCTTGGACGTCGACTGTTGGGAGTTTTATAGTTCTTCCCTGAATCTATCCTTGTGTTGGTGTTGCCCATAAGAATCACGCTTGCAGAGAAATCGTGACTGCTAGATTCTTCCCAGAGTAGAAAGAATCTCAAAATAACGTTGGAAGCTTAACTTCGCAGGTGTCGAGCTTCAAATATGATAGCTTGTGGGAAAGCTTCAATCAAGAACTAGCTCGGATGAGTTCGTGTAATGCATAAAGTGTGTCTGATCTCTTCTTGTTATCTTTGTATGTAGAAATTCGCGAACCTTTGAATCAAACTACGATGACACCTAATTATAGGTGAAGATTCAAACGGCTGTTTGAATCTTATTCGTTAGACTCAAAGGCATTGCTTGCCTATCTGCGTTCTTCTTTTTTTTTTTTTTACAGTGGACAAAGACTCTTCAAGTCTCCTTGTCTCTGATAGGCGTAGCATCTATTTGTAGCTGAAACCTCTTTCGTGTCTGATGATTGTTCTATCCTCTGATTTGTCGGGTTTTCTTGTGATTTGGGTCCATCTGATTCATGAATCTATAGTTTCTCTTGATTGCTGATGGTCGTTTGCTGGCTGTTAGCATGTGGCTGGCATCTCTGCAGTTTGAGCTAAGATCTTCCAATTCTGCTGGAGTCACTTCTTCAGCATTCTCATAGTATTTCTCCGTATTGCTAGCCTTTTTCTTCTTCAGCAGTCTTCAACAATCATCAAGTTTGCTGACTCTTTCAGCATCCTTGATTCTTTCTTCTTTTCTAATTCTATTACAACTCGAATATAAATTCCCAATACATGACTTTTACATTTGACTCGATACTGAGTTTCTAGAGCTTTGATGCACCAAAACATATCAAACTATGATTATGAATCTTTTACAACAGAAGGGTTTAAGATATCTTACAATATTCCTAATAATTTCCCCATTTTTGGTGCGATCAAAGCCTCAATCCTAAGCTTTAATTCTAATTGATCATGGGAAAGCTGATTACTGAGATTACAAAGATTTTCCTATCAAGTCTATTCTCAGCATCTCAACTCCCATAGACTCAGTATGATTTCTAAATGTTCCCCCTCAAGATATCAAGGGTATTGCTCAATTATTCAAAATTTTCATCAAGTAAATGGCTTCCATATCCTCTATCAGACAAGCACATAGCACATTTACACACATAATTTCATCAAGCAATTACAAGAACATTTCACACACATCATCATTCCGCGCAGTTTGCTGATTACACTGAGTGTGTAATTTCAGCTAATATAAGTAGATCACCGTTGGACAATAAGATGTTTTCAACCTGGGTTAGTTTCCATTAACAAAATCATACTTTGTAGTACATGGAACGCATACCCAAATCGAAATCAAAAAATGTTTTTCAACTAGGAGACTCATAGGGTTAAGAGAGATATTACTTCTTGGTTGTTGAGGAGTTTGAATCAACAGTGTTTCTGGCACTTGAAGAACCGAAGGTGGACTTCTTCACATTGTTGAGTGCTTCCATCGTCATCTTCATGAAGTTGTCCGTGACATCTTCTCTTTCCTGTCTTCTGATTCTCTCCTTCTCTTTAATCCTTCTATGCTCTTCTCTCTCTTCCTCTTTGCGTTGTCTCCTTAGGTCCTCTTCCAGTTGTGTTCGAGCTTCAAAGCGATGAAATATGTCTTCTTACTCCTTTCTTCTCTCTGCTTCCTCTGCTAACCTCTTCTCTTCCCCTCTTTGATCGCAACAAAAATCCCGGTGGAGAAGGTCTCGAAGTTGTATTGTTGAGCAGCAACATTTCGTCTTTTGCTTCGAACATCTGATTGGTAACTTCGGTGCGCACAATTGGTACCAGCTGCTCTCTTATGCTCCGTCCTACCATGGTATAAATGAATTGCTGGAGGTCCCTGTGATAAGTGTTGGAGCTCAAGGGCTCAATGGACATGATTTTGGGTTCCTCAGATAGCACTATTTGATTCTCGGCAGTACGAATGGGGGCAGCGGTAGCCAATGCTTGAGAAGAAGTGGATGGTTGGCCAGCATGAGCTGTTGCAGCAGGTGCATTCTCCCTTCTTTCGTCTTCTACGGTAGTGATGGGAGAAGGAGGCCTAAAGCCTTGCATCCTGGAAGATTTGTTGGCCAGTTGTGTAAGAACCTTTTCTTTTAACTCCAACATCTTCTTCCTATCCTCTTCTCTCTTTTGTGTGGCTTGTTCTTTTGCTATCTTCCTTTTCAATTCCTCAGCTGCGGCCATCTGTCTTCTAGTGGCAGGAGACTTAAAATGCTGAGTGAATGGTGGAGAGTCTTCAGTAACATATTCAGATGGTGGCAGTGACTGATCAGTGTGCCTTGATCTTTTGTATCCTGGTAGCAACCTGCTTCTTCGTATACTGTCATTTTCATGTCTGATCCATCCAATCATCAACCCATTCATTTTCACTCCTCCAATAGTTGAGACCCATCCAGCCATCATAACTGTGCGGTCCTCATAATGTAGTTCATGAGTGGCACAGTCGAAGAATCGCCATCTCTGGAACTATGTTCTTAACCATTGTTGTTTGGAAGACTCGCCCAGTAATTCTGGAGGATATGAATTCTCGATTTTGACAGCATCTTGAGCTTCTATAAAGATACAAATATCTTTTGCCCATGAGATGAGATCAACATTCTTCTCATCTCTCACCGTGACTGGAGGACACCACTTTGCAATCCTCTTAGCTTTGTAGTTCCTGTCGGGTAGTCCTTCCATGGGCACTCTTAGAGTTTCTTCTCTGAAAATAGATTCTCCAATTGTGACAGCTCTTATATCCTCCTCATCATTAGAACTAGGGATATCACTGAAAGATATACCTGATACTTTTGGAGAGCTGGGAATCAGAATGCATCGTTGCCAGATGGATTCAATGGTTCTTTCGAGCACATTCGTAGTATCTGCGGTAGTATTCCATCTTGGAACTTTTGATGGATCCACTCCTAATCCTCATAAATACTGATCATCCAAGCTCGCACCCTTGCAGTGAGCTTTGCTTGTAGTCTTGCTCGGGTTTCGATATCTAATGAGGTAGTTTCTTCCTCTTGTGCTGGCGTCTCTTCAGCAGTGGGTGCAGCATCATGTGTTCCTTTGGAAGTAGTGATGATCTGCTGAACGCCTTCTGGTATAACTACCCTTGGTTGCTGTGTACCCTTATCTTCTTCATTCTTTAGGTCAACATTCTCCATCTTTGTGACCATTTCTCCTGGATCAGCATTCAGGATTTGGACAGACTCCTTCACCAGATTGGCTTCTGCCATAATCGTAACAACTCGACTTTCTCCTTGCGCAGCCAATTGTTCCTTCTCATTTCCTTTCTCCACAAAATAACTTCTTCCACCTTGCGCAACAGTCTGTAGTAAACTTCTTTCAGAATCTTCTTCAGCACTTACGCTTCCCCCTAGATTGGTGGCGGGCTGAATTGTCATCATATTAGAACTCCTTTCTCGTTGCACAGGAGTCTGCATCATTCTTGATTCCTTCACGGCTTCTTTCAATTGCCTTTTCTCAAGATCAACAGATGATACACCATCAGGGTTTTCAAACTGTTCATCAGCAAACGTGACCTTGTTTTTTCTTTTTGCGGATTCTGCCTTCTCAACGTCTCTTCGAGTAATGCGACTAGATCTTTCTCCATCTTGAATCTTAGCATTGCGCTCGGTGTAGCTGGCCATGACCTCTCCATAGCGAGTGTCCCTCTCGTCAAGAGTCATTTGCAGTCTGAACTTGTCATAGTCTCTATGTTAGCGTGCCCTTTGAAGCACTTTCTATTGTCGCCTCTTCTTCCGCAACTCCTTCTCATCGGAAAACTCAAGCCTTCATTTTGTAGTTGTCTCACTGGTTTCTGCCGCAGTCTCCTCGACTACATCTGAAGTTGGTAGAGAAGTGTCTACCTCTGGCACTGTGATCTTGATGGTTGTTCCTTGAAATTTGTCGTGCTTGCGCTTCTTCTTGGCTTGTTTGTCATCACTTGCTGGCTTTCTCCTCCTCTGCTGAGGACTTCTTTATGAACGCCTCTTCTTCACAACGGTTAGCTCAGGGGGTTGACCAGTTTCCAGCGATGTGATGTCGATCAAATTTTCAAATTCAGTAAACAGGGCATCCTATTCTGCTTTTCGCCTTTCTTCTTCAACTTCTTCGGCGGTAAGTGGAACAGCAGTAGGCATGACAGCATGTCCCTAGTAGTGATCCTATTCATCAGAGCATGGATCATCAGGATTGACATTGCTTTTTTCCTTTGGTATCAAGGGCTCCTTGTAGTTCTTTGGCGGTTGTTGTTTATTGGTTGGCGGTATGTGTCCGAGTGTATCAAATCCTCACCACGACAACGTCTTCCTTCTGGTATGATTCCTTCCAGAAAGTTACTTGTCTTTAATCCAAAACCCACTTCCTTGGTAAGCATCTGATTCTTCTTCACACTTTTGTTCTCGTAAACATGCGCTAGCCATTTGGTGTAGATGAATTTTGCCCAATTTCCTCGGATTTGATCTTCAATTGCCATCATAACAACAAACTTCTTAGCACTTATTTTGGAGAGCGAACCAATTTCGCCTACCAACATCCTTATAACAACCTGTGCTAGGCTCTTCATTGGCTCTGCCAGTGACTTCAGGGGTGCTGCTATCTTCCACGGCTCTTTGAAGGTTTCCGTCTTCCACCTTAGCCATCTTTTCTGCATTTCGACTTCATTGTTTACTTTGTAGTTGGCAACATCTGCGCCTTCTCTTCGGAGTCCATACTTCTTCTCCAAGACTTCTGGGCTTACCACAATCTTAGTACCCAAAACACTTGTGGTGAAGAATTCTTCATCTTTATCAACTACTGCGCGAGCAAAGAATTCTACGACTATATGCGGATGAAACTTCTTGGGTTCCACAAATAGATACTTCAATAGATTCTCATGGTCGATTTTACTTATGAGAATGTCACACCAGTGCTTTCGAAATAGTGGTTTGAAGAGTATCTTGTCCTTCTTTACTTGAGCAGCCCTCTTTTGCTCGTTGGTGAGTTTACCAGGTGCTTTACTATGACTGATGGCAACTAGGCGATAGTATGGAATTGACTCATCAATGTCCTTTATTTTGTAGATTCCTGTAAACGTCGGTTGAAATTGTTCATGCTCTTCGGGCATGATGGATCGTCCGGATGATTTTGCAGGGGGACTAGTGCAGTTGGAAGATTCCGCCATTGATGTTTCTTCTGAAAACTCAAAAAGGTGTCGAGTAGAAGAAATTTCAAAATCAGAAGTTATGGGAGTATTAGGGTTTAGAATTTCCAAACCAAACTTCCTTTATAAGATCCCAAGTAACTGGGTTTACTGTGAGCGGTTGGATCTCTCCTTCTGATCTGGATGAATCGATGGTTGGGCTGTTGGTGACGGTTTACCTTACGTCCCACGAAGTTGAAAACTTGTTCGTGGCTGATGTGTCTCCTGAGTATTTGTCGCCACCCTGAGCTAGAGTTACTTTTGAATTAAAGCGAACTATGTATCTCCTTCATCATTAGATAATCCCGCATTTCGAGATATATTTCAAATGATTATCTCCTCCATGTTTGCTGTTCAACATGAAGAGATGTGTTTGCTGAGGGTAGCATATCCAAAAATGTGAAAGGCCTATGCTGAGAGCTTGGACTCAGCATACGATTATCAGAAATACCCTTTTATTTTGAATACTGTGGATCACATAGTTTGTTGAGAGCTTGGACTCAGCAGTCAAATCTTTGATTTTGTAGTGATCTTAGCATTCCTTAGACCTTGTTTGCTGAGAGCTTGAACTCAATCATCTTCCTTAAGGTCCTTTTATTCAGTAGACACTCATTATCTGCTGAGAGCTTGGACTCAGCAGTTACTCGAGTGTTATTCTTAGTTGTCTACAGATGTCTGCTAAGAGCTTTTACTCAACATTCTTCGGGGTTCCTTTGAGAGCTTGGACTCAGTAGACAGAACAAACTCTTTTAAGATTTTGATCCTTATAGGAACAAAGAGTCTCTTTACTGAGAGCTTGGACTCAATAAACATTTTCCGATTTTGTTGCTATTGCCGAATAGCGATCAATATCAAACAGCTGAGAGCTTGGACTCAGCATTCACCGAATATCTGCTGAAAGTTTGGATTCAGCAGTTCTTCTAGACTCTTTAGATTAATTGAATCCTTTAAGCTTAAGAGTCTTTTATCGAGAGCTCAGACTTAGTGGGTGTCGGGAATCTGCTGAGAGCTTGGACTCAGCAGTCAGCAGAGAATGATTTGCTTGAATTTATTCTCCATTTCAGCTATCAAGCACTCTGCTTCTGACTAGTGTTGGGGAGACCTTTAAGAAATTCCTATCTTCTGATTTTCCTTTAAATATTTCAGTCTTTTCACGGAAAATCATATAATTTTAGATAGGATTCTATATACACAAGGAGTGTAATGATCTAACATTTTGATTCAGGCAGTTATATTGTTTGAGACAACAGAGTATTGTCATCCAAACGAGTATTTTATTGATATAATTGATTTACAAGAGTTACACTTTGCAAAGTATAATACTACAAGTTTAAAATGATCAATGTGTCTTCAGACTGCTCCAAATAATGCATTTGCTAGATCTTCTCCTTGTTGGTCTTATCCCTGAGCTCATTGCTGCAAGTCACCCCACTTACACAACAATCACTTGTACCAAGGCTGTGAGATGTCTTGTGTCACGCCATCTTTTAGCTCCTCCAACTATGTGCGTAGACAGCTCTTCAGCAACAACCTTCTCCATTTGCATACTTTCCAGGAATTTGAGAAGTCCAAGTCTAGCAGATCTCACCATCTTCTCAGACTGGTGCTTTAGTCTGCAGCTTCCCGTATGAGCGTCTGGTGCCAAGCGAATTTACCCAATTTAGGTAGAACCCGTATCACCGGCACATTTTCATAGCTTCAGATGTCAAGTAGATGTCGTTGAATTGCATCTACTCCACCTAAGCCTTTCCTCCATCTCCTCTATATCTCTGAATCCAACACTTCAATAATCCTGGAAGAGGAGGTGAGGAAGATATGATTTGGGAGTCCTTACCCAAAGAAGTTCTCAAACCTAGTGACTAAGGATTATCCATCCTCAGACCCACTTGACCAGCTTATATCTCTCCAACGAGAAAGCTGTCATGGCCTGACAGAATGGACCGCCTATCTCTGTTTAGTTCTAATATCAGAAAGCTCATCGTCCATGGTGAACCGAGAAGTGAGAGAATCTTCTTAGATGTGATCTCTGTGAAGATTACGACTCTTCTTCTCGATTTGGAGACTTCCAAGTCACGTTGCTCGAACCCATTTTGGAGGTATTTTAGTGAAATTGTGAAGGACGACATTTCTGATTTCTCCGAGCAGCAGGGTTTCAAGAAGAGGGAACGAAAGACAAGTGATAGATCTAGGGTTTAGAGGTTTTGGAATATGATTTTTCCTAAGAAAGATAACCTCTCCTTAAAAAGACGTAACCCCTTATCGAGAATTGTTCATCTAATCACTTTGTCTGCCTTGGGAATCGATGATTTCACAATGACTTTTCACGTGGCCGCTATTTTTAGAAATGAATCATCTCGAGCCTTGAATGAGATCTTAGATAATGATAGCAAATATCTATCGTCGCTTCATCTTTGATGATGATCTTAATTGATACGCCAGTTGAGTATTCCGATATTTATTCCCTTATTTGATCAATTTCCAAAGATTGATTCACTATATATTGATCCAGCAGTCCTTTTCTTCTGCTGAGAGCTGGGACTCAACAATCTCATGACTTATTCTGCTGGAATAAATTTTCTTCAATATCTGACCATCTGGATTGCTGAGAGCTGGGACTCAGCAATCGACCTAAACTTTGACATTTTCTTTCTGAAGAGTGTGAGCTGGGACACACTCTCATTCCGCATCGTCTTCATGAAATCCAAACAGCTATAGAATTCCATCATATGAGATAACCCAAGAACAGAATGAGAGCTGACACTCATTCTTCTGTGACCTCATCTAATTCCAACAGACTAAGCTCCTTAAATCTGCTTTCTGCTAGAGGTTTGGTGAATATGTCTTCTAGCTGATCCTCTGTTCTGATGAAATCTACGGAGATATCCTTTTTCTCAACATGATCTCGAATGAAGTGATGTCTAATATTGATGTGCTTCATCCTGGAATGATGTACTGGATTCTTTGTTATGAACATCGCACTGTTGTTGTCGCAATATATAGGAACACGACCAGTGCTGACTTCATAGTCCTGAAGTTGTTGCTTAATCCCCAACACTTGTGTACAACAGCTTGTTGCAACTACATATTCTGCTTTTGTTGTGGATGTTTCTACGGAATGTTGCTTATTGCTAAACCAGCTTATCAGCTTGTGACCAAGGAATTGGCATGTTCCACTCGTACTTTTTCTATCAATTTGGCAGCCTCTGAAGTTTGAGTCTGAATATCCTACGAGTGTGAGATCATTTGCTCTGGGATACCAAATTTATAGCGATTCTGTTCTTTTCAGTATCTGACAAGCCTTCGTGCGTACTCCATGTACGACTTCTTAGGATTTTCTTGATATCTAGCACATACGCCTACAACATACGAAATGCCTGGTCTGCGTGCAGATAGATATAGCAGAGAGTCAATTATTCCTCTATATGCTGTGGGATCCATGGATTCGCCTTCTTCGATTATTGAAATTTGACAAACCGTGCTCATGGGAATCCGCAATGTCTTCGTCTTCTCTGGGCAGAATTTGCTGATGAGATCCTTGGCATACTTCTTCTCATGAATGAAGATCCCATCACTGGATTGCTGAACTTGCAGACCTAGAAAATATGACATCTTTCCCATCATACTCATCTGGAAGTTAGTCTGCATAAGTCGAGCAAACTTTTCACAGAGAGTTAGATTTCTTGATCCAAATATGATGTCATCCACATAGATTTGAACGAGCAAAATGTCTTCAGCATCTTTGATCAAGAATAACGTCATGTCGATCTTCCCTTTCCTGAATCCATTCTTCAGCAGAAAATGTGATAGAGTCTCATACCAAGCTCTTGGGGCTTGCTTCAGACCGTAGAGAGCTTTCCTTAATCTGTAAACCTTGTTTCCGCATTTGAATCCTGTAGGTTGCTCCACATTAACTTCCTCCTTTAATTCTCAATTCAGGAATGCGCTCTTGATGTCCATCTGAAAGACAGTAAAACCATGATGGGCAACATATGCTAGAAATAGCCTGATTGCTTCCAGTTGAGCTACCGGAGCAAAGGTTTCATCGAAGTCTATTCCTTCGCACTATGCATATCCTTTAGCAACAAGTCTGGGTTTGTTGCGAACAATGAGTCCATTTTTGTCTTGCTTATTCTTGAATACCCATTTGGTTCTTATCACTGATTGATGTGTCGGCCGATCGACAAGATCCTATACGTGATTCATTGTGAATTCTGACAGTTCTTCTTGCATCGCATTGATCCAATCAGCTTATTTGAGTGCGTCTGCTACTTTGGTAGGCTCCTCTTGCGATATGAAGTAGGCTAGCATGGCGCTGTGTCTGGTTCGGATCGGATCTGCAATATCTCCTAGGATCACTTGAGTGGGATTGTCTTTGAGCAGCCACATTGGTCTTTGTAGTTCTTCTACTGGAATGACTTGACTGCTGGACGTTCTAATAGGTTCTTCTGAGACTGCTACATCAACAAGCTGTAGATCTGCCAAGTTGTCTTCTACACTTGTTGGAGTGTCTTCAGGCATATCGTCTGCTGGATTTGCATTTTATAATGTAGTACTCTTATCTCCAACATTCTCTTCCTGATTATTTTCAGCAGAGTTATCTTTTGTAGTTCTCTCGCTATTCAGGGTACCTTCAGCTGCATCTTTATTTTGCTGAATGACTTTATCTCCTTGAGTTCCCTTTTGACATGTAAGCTCTTTGAGAGAATTTTGGGTGGCCTCAGCATTACCAATTGCATCACAGCCCATCTTGACTGTTGGCTGACCGGTCAAGATCTCCAGTAGAGATGATGATTCACTTATTAACCTAGTCGGATCAATCGGTTCAACTTCGGAAGTATTCGAGCCTGAAGGTCCATTGACATCATTAGTTTCATGAGTCTCATCTCTTTGACTTGTCATCGTCCTGCGCACTAAAGTAGCTTCATAAAAAATAACATTGCATGTTATTTCCACAAGTTTTGGTTGTCTTCTTAAGCACTCTATATCCCTTGTAAGATAGATGTCCATATCCTAGGAACACTCCTTCGTCAGCTTTGGGAGAGAGAGTACTTAACTTCGACTTCCCATTGTTATGGATATAATATGGTGAACTAAAAGTACGAAGATGAGCTAAGAAAGGCTTACGACCATGATATATTTCGTAGGGAGTCTTGTTGAAGCGTAGATTCAATCTGCTTCGGTTTTGCGTGTAGCACGCATTCATTGCAACTTCTCCCCAATATCTTTGACTTAGATCTGTATTCGTAAGCATTGTTCGCACAGCTTCTTTGAGAGTCCTGTTTCTTCTTTCTGCCAAGTCGTTCTGCTGAGGTGTTCTGTGAGTGGACCTTTCATGTCCTATCCCAGCGTTAGCGCAGAAGTTCATCAATGCTTCGTTACAGAATTTTGTACCATTGTCGGATCTTATCCTTTTCACCATGAGCTCTTTGTCATTTTGAAATCAGAGTATCAGCTCCGGAAGGATAATCTTCACTTCTTCCTTGCTTTTGAGTAACCTCACCCTTGTGTACCTGGAATAGTCATCAATAACAACCAAGGTATATTGTTTATTACCTTCAGCGGGTGGAGTCACCGGGCCGAATAAATCCATGTGCAGCAACTCAAGGATTCTGTTTGAGGTGGGCTTTTCAGGATTGGATCTGAAGGACGCTTTGGCTTGTTTTCCTTGTTGACAGGCTCTGCATATTCCTTCCTTCTTGAAGGTCTCTTTGGGTAGTCCTGCAACAATGTTATTTTTTACAATATAATTGATAGTCTTAAAGTTTAGATGCGTTAGCCTTTTGTGCCATAGCCAGTTTGTCTCTTCCTAGCTGAATGCTATGAAGCATGATGCTTGCTGACTACTTTCCCAATCAATGATGTAGAGTCCTCCTTTCCTGATTCGTCTAAGCTTTACGTCTCCAGTGGTCCTATCATCAATTTCACAACCTGTATCAAAGAAAGAAACAATATATCCATTTTCACTTAGCTGGTTGATGCTCAATAGATTGTGCTTGAAACTATCAACGAGGGCCACATTGATTATTCGAACTCCATTCTGCTGAATGCACCCTCTTCCGATTACTCTAGCCTTTGAGTTGTCACCAAACGAGACTGAAGGTCCTCTGATATTGTGAAGCTCTGTGAAGATCTCTTCATCTCCTGTCATGTGATCTGAGCATCCACTGTCTAGGATCCATTCATTGAGCTTTCTTGAGGTTCTTCTTCCTGGACCATGTTCCTGCAAAACAAAGAAGTTATATTTTTGGTACCCGATCAATTACGAGTCCTGCATGATTAGTTCTCTGGATTATTCATTTGGGAATCTAGACTTTCGTGATTTTGACATTTCGTTTGTCATCACGCCTGACTAATCTTCCATTCCTATTTGGATAATATCTTGAATCAGCATAGGAATGTGTAGTGGTGTGTCGAGCCATCATTGTCTTTTGAAATTGATTTGGTTTAGACTCTGGCCTCAAGCAGGAGTTCCTTCTACTTGGAGTGTATGCTGGCTTCTTTGCAATCTTAGCAGATTGCTTAGCCTTGCTAGATTTGTATGAACCTTCCTAGCAAATAAACTTTCTCTTTCTAGGATTATCAATTACATATAAATTACATGCAATGCTTGTGGAAGTCTTATGATGACAGTTAACGACATAGAGAGAATTATTCAGCATTCCACGACAGATAACAACGTTATTACCAATGATAGAAACACCACTATAAAAAATAACTGAATATCCATCAACATAAAGTTTGGAAAATGAAATAAGGTTCTGTTGAAAATATGGCAAATATAAAACATCTCTCAAAATCAAAATAGAATCATTAAAGTATAAGATGACATCTCCAATGGCAGCTGCACTCGCTCCTGCTGCATTCCCCATTGAGATGGTAACTTCGTCATTCTTCAGCACCCTCCTCGGTGTGAACCCTTGCAAAGTGTAACAAACATGGTCAGTAGCTCTAGTATCCACTACCCACGAATGAGTAGAAACCGATGCTAAAAATATTTCCGTTAAAAATGCAAATGATATACATTGTCCTTTACTTCCACATGCATTCTCACTTGAAGTGACAGTAACCATCTTCATCTCCCTAGACCTCCTTTCACGCCTTCTTCGATCAATCAGATTTCTGTACTGGTCATTGACCACATTTTTCAATGTGTTCCGACTATGTACAAAATCTGATAACTCAATGCCATGAAAGTACGAAAGACTGTTTTGCCAGGAGATCAGTAAGCAACTCTTTAAAAGTATACTCACTTCTCTTAGCTACATCCTTCTTAGAGTCATAGAATGAAAGTGATAATGAGTTTAGGATTATATCAATTTTATCCCGATCACTGATACATCCACCTCCACGTGTGAACCGATTCATAGTGTTATCTATCATCATCACATGTAATGTCACCGAACTACCATCAGCAATTATATTACAGACAAGGTCTTTCACGAGAGCACAACTATCAGTTCGTTCCACTTTTAGACTTTTACGATGTCACCCTCAACCAAAATGCGGGTTTTAAGCCCTAATCCTTTAATTTCATACCATGTCAGGAATCCTTGGACACATGAAACTAATAATTATTATAAAACCTTAGATCGAGCCATCTCTCAAGAACAGGGAAGCAGCAACTGCATTATATTCTAAGATGCTTCTAAGCACTTAACCACAAATTTAACTCCAGCCAAAAGAGACAGTTTGGCATGGCACACAACCATACCGCACGACCCTTAAAGCCTTCATTATCTAAAATTTAAATCAATCATAAAATACTTATGAGAAAGAATTACGCAAGCTACAATCGTAGACGTTTACGCAAATCCCTCCCACTATTCACATGATTTAAATTGTTTGTCTAGAAATCCCATCAACTGCAGCCATGCACCTCCAGGAATTAGCAAGCTACACTTGTAGACATTTATTGATACGGGAGATACACTTACAACCTAGGATCACTTTGTGGAGGTCTATTGATTTTAATTAAAAAATCCGCTTAGTATTTTTGATTCAAAAGATTTCTTAAATGCGCACATAAATAATTTCTTGTTATTATATTTTCCCAATTTTTGCATGTAATTAAACAAGTCCAAAATTCAAAATATAATGCGGTAAAAAATTAAACACATAAACATGCTATTAAAGCTGTAAATAATAAAGCAGTAAAACATGCTTTCCTATTATCTACACATGCTTATTGCGCAAATAATAAATCACATATCATACGAGGGCAATTAAGATAAACAAAAATTCCTCGTGGCCCCAAACAGGAAAATAAAAATAATCATATTATTACAAAATTTGAAATTTGATTTTGAAATTTGGATAACTCCAAATCTTCTTCAAATCTTCACAAATCTTCCAGAGCCTTGATATCCTCAACCACCAAATCTTTTTGGATCTAGGGTTTTGAGATTTTAAAATTGGTCCCACAATAAAACTTCAAACCCTAGGGTTTACAACTGAATTGCACCAGCCATCAAACCTCGAACCACCACCGCAGCAGTAGCAGCCGCTGGCCGACAGCCACCGCCAAGTCGCCGCTCGGCCTGGCTGTTCGTCGCGTGGCTGTTGCTGCGCTCCTGCTGCCATGCACAGAGCTACCTGCCTGCTGTCGACACAGGCACCATGCCCGCGGCTGCACGCCGCGGCAGGCCTCCTGCCTGCCGCCGTGCGCCACCGTCACCTCACCAGTCTCTGTCTTTCTTCTTCGACCCGTATAATTACAGATTTGAAAATAAAAAAAATTACAATAGACTATTCTATTACAATTTTGCCTATCAAATCTAATCACAAATTTTCTCGTGATTTTACAAAATCGATTTAATCCAAACACGAATAAACAATCGCGGTTTAAATCGAACAGGTTTCTACGAGGAACAAAAACCAAACCATCCACAACAATTAAATAATTCATTCATATATGCTTAATCGAATTAAATTGCTCATCCAAAAGAGCCATGAAAACATACCAGGCTTAGATACCAATTGTAGGGATTTTCATGGCGAACCGAATCACCAATCCAATTAAGCCGGACTGTTCATGGATGTTGAGAAAAATTACCAATTCAATAAACCCTAGCATGCTCCTATGACTTTAGTGCAGTGGATACGAGTTTACCTTAACTTCGTAGTGTCAGATCTGATCTTTCGCGTTTGAATTCCAATCCCTCGATTCAACCACACGATTTAATTAAATATGCAGAAACAGAAATTAACAATAGATCTAATTTCTAGATTAAATTAAAAAAAATAGAGAAAAGAAGAGAGAATTTGTTCTCCAGATTAGATCTTCAGATCTGTATCCCATTGTTGTTCAATCCTGCTACTGGTGAGGATTCAACAGGACTGTGAATTGTGTAGGCCAAAGTAGAAATTCTTCGTCTCCCAGACACAATAGGGGCGCCACCAACCTCTCTCTCAAACTAAGGTTTCAAACTGATTTGAATGTTCTTGGATTTGTGAGAGAGAACTGTCTATTTATAGACCTAGGGTTTTAACCCTAATGGGCAACTGGGCCTCTTTTTAGCATATTTAATTAGGCCAGACCTGGGACCTAATGCAAATAATAAACTGGGCATATGAATTAATTAATTCCCATGTCCGTAACCTATGACTCAATTAATTAATTAATTTTAATTTTTTTCACCACAGAATTAATACTGACCTACCTGTTTATTACCACGTAATGAGAAAGGACTGCATTTACTCTAGAATCCCCATATTTAAGGTTACTGGACATTCATTAATTTATCGGAGCTTCTGACAAGCTCTATCTACAATTAATTAATCTCTTATTTTCCAGAGCAGTACCACTCAAACCTTATCACTCATGCTTGAACTTAATCAACCTGCATGACTTTAGCACGATGAATGTTATTGAGCTCCTCAGGGATTGTCCCCATCCTATTACTCAGATATGGTTACCTAGCTCCTGTCTCAGGCTGCAATACACGAACTGCGATTACCCAAGATGCGGGTATACGAGCACGTTACTCGGGCTCTCCACCATGGAAAGTCAAAGCAACAGTCAACCCGTGCATGTCCCTGAACCTTCGTTAGGGTTTGGACTCAATAATGATCAAGATCTTGTATTCTCTGATGTTAGACAGTAGAATACATCTCACCGTGGTCCAATCAATACGCTACCGTATGTATCAAGTAATCAAGACAGATTACTTCTTTCCGACTATGCTACATCGTATACCGACAGACTTATCCTCGTACGTTGTCTCGGCTATGATAATATTTATATCTCACTAGGTCAAGTGATCATATTGTCTTCTGTGATCTACAACACGCTTATGATTGTCCCTATCGGTGAGATAAGAGGATACCGTTATTACTCGCATGTAAGTTTGTTTAACAGATCGGAAATACCGTTTAATGTATACTCATTGTAATTAATACTTTCTCTATACAAAACCCAACAATGGAATAGTCTTCTGGGTTACATACCCTGACATTGCTGGCCTTTTCTCAGCAGATAAGTAGTTTAATGTTTGTTGAGCAGTCAACTGAGGGATACTAGTCTACCAACATTTGTGCTGAGCAATTAACTAAGATTTTTCCCTCTTGTATTTTCTAGCAGATTGCTGAATCTTCCCAGTTGCTGGGACGAAAACAATATTCTTGGTCTAACTTGATTCAACATCATATGACTTTCCTTAATCAAAACCTATTCCAGCGAAGTTCTTCGAACTTCTTTGGACACTTAGAATATCATTCAAATCTCTCGTGCTTTTTGAAAATTTGCGGTGACACATATTTTTCACGGAGTTTTTGTTTTTCAAAACTTCATTCTCCTGTTTTAAAATATTGAATTTTCACTCAAGGAGAAGAATCCTGTTTTTAACTTTAAAAGTTCCTCGTTTGCTGACCTAGATTTCTCAATCTCACTGGTCAAATTAGAAAGCTGAGATTTCAGAGAGGAATTTTCATTTACTAGTATATCTTTTAATGCATGGATTTTTTAAAACTCTTTCAGCAAATATTCTACAGTTATCTCATCTGATTATGAGCAATATGAATCAGCAGTGTCATGCATATTATCAGAAGTAGAAGCAGTAGACAAAGTAGAAATTGTTACCTGGTTTCTTGCGACAGCTAGAGCTGGCTCTTCTATCGGCTCTTCATTGATATCAGCCATGAACACCATGAGAACATCCTCTTCATCTTCTAATGAATAACTTTCGTCGTCATAATCTGGGATGTCTGGTAGTTCCGTCCTTGTCAGTAAGGCTTTGGTGATAGCCTTTGATGCTTGCCTTTCGAACAACTTTCTCAATCTTTCCATTTCTTCTGGATCTACTCGTGGGCATTCAAACTTCAGGTTATCCGGGGAATTACATTCGTAGCATGTCCTTGGTGCTTTCTTGGTATTTTTGCTGTCTGCTGGTTGACTTTGCTGGAAGTCCTCCTTCTTTCCTTTAGCTTTTAACAATAGCTTTTGCAATCTCTTCATTTGTTCTTCCAATTCGCTGACTAAGCATTCTGCTTCTTTGATTTGAGATCCGCTGGTGGATGGAATCTCCTTTGTTGAACTGGACTGAGCTGGTATCTGAGTGGAATGGTTTCTTCGTTTTCCACTTTTGTCCGTCTTTTCTTTACCAAGAATGCAACATCCTCGACTGGTTCTTCAATGGTTACTGCAGCACGAACAACTTTCTTTTTGTTGATCTGCGTGATGTCCAATTGGTGGGCCTTTAGTTGAGCAAACACCTCTTTGGTGCTGATTGCTGACATATCATTCTTTGGAAGTTTTAAGAGAATCTTTGAGTTCATGTCAGGAAGCTCGTACGTACTTTCCAGTTTCTTTAACTCAGCTACAATGGTATTGAATCTGGCCTCCATGTCTTTGATGGTTTCACCTAAAATTAATTGAAAAGATTCATACCTATCTACCCATTGCTGTAGCTTGTTTATCTTCATTTTATTAATTTCCGTACTTAGAGTGCCAAGAAAGTCCCACATTTCTTTGGCATTCTCGTAATCTAACGCTTCTGCCATTAGGGTAGGTGACAGGGCACCTTATATTAAATCCATGGCCACGTAATCCAGTTGACCACGACCTTGTTCTTCTGGAGTCCATTCTTCAAACGGCTTGTCCACCATTACGTCTCGTCCTGCTACGTCTTCTCCAACGCTGGTTTTTAACTTTTAGATTTTGATGGATCCTTTTTCGATCACTTGCTTCATTTCTGGATGGATGTTCATTAGTGTGATCAACGACCTCTTCTTCCAGTTAGAGTAGGGTTCAGGAGTGAACTTTGCAAACTTCGCGTTGTGTGATCACTGTAATTTCTACAGATTAATTATAGAAATAGAGGCAAATAAATTTGTAAACCCTAAGGTTATCGATCCAGGGGAATGAAGCAACGAAAAATCCTAAGTACTAAATCAGACGTTCTTAAAATACTGGTTAGGA